>ML790091.1:104942-153521 GCA_009831015.1 Picea engelmannii | reverse complement strand
GAACCAAGGTCCCATGTAGAAAGGAAATCCACCATGCTGAAGTAGTCCAACCACCATTGTAAGCCCGGGTCCCATGTCCAAGTGCTCATGTGAACTCCCCGTGGAAGATTTTGGAACCCAATAACCGACTCCAAATGATGCTCCAAAGACTGACACCTATCATGTGGATCCAAATAAGAAGATCCATCCACATAGTGGAAAATGGTCATAGCAGAATCTGGAATGAATAATACCACTGTAGAATATGGAGATTGAACACTGGTAACTAGCTCCTGATGTCGGACACTGATGTTCTCTACATAAGGTGGAGTAGAGTCATCAAATAAAATATGAAAGTGGTTGTCATCCCAAAAATGACAACTATCCATATACCAATCATCACAATCTGCCTCAAAATCATACCAAGCATATATTTCTTGATTATATTCATCCCTGAGGCCCTCCATAAGAAATATCTCATGCATGTTATTCAATGAATCTTGAATACTACGAAAACTATCATTGAGGCCATATGTGAGGCTGTTTGTGAGGTTGTCTATGAGGCCATGTGCAAATGCATCCAATCTGTCATCCAATGTGTGAAACAATTGGGCTTTGAATGATTCAAGAATTTCTTTCAGGTTTTGAGAAGAAATAGCCATCTGAGCACCCTATGAACCCTTCTATCCTACAGCCATCATGAAAAAACTCAAGAAATAGACCCAATAAGTTTCGGCAAAAAATCGTGGTTTTTTCTGGAAAAACCCTAAAAAACTATTGAAGTTAAAATGCTCATAACTTTACTTCCCGGACTCCGTTTCAGCTGATTTTTTTTTGAAATTGGGTGAAATTGTGAGAGGAACTCAGATTTGTAACTTGCTTGAGAAAATTCGGCCTCCAACTGCTACAAAAAAAAAAAAAAAAAATCGCGTCGTCGTCCGCCGAAAAAAACCTTGAAAATTTGGAGATTTTAAAACTTCAATATCTTGACTTCCCGGACTCCATTTTGGACGATTTTTTTTTCAAATTGGGTGTTTTTCTGAGAGGAACTTAGATCTACAACCCTTTGCTACAAATTTTGCACAGAAATATACTGAAAACTTCGAGAATGTCGCGGCCCTCTTTTTTTTATTCTCCGAAAAAAAAATCTACAAAAATATTTGCCCACAATGTCTGCCCAAGGAAAGTGCTCTGATACCAATTGTTAAGAACCAAAGACTGGATACAAAAGCACCAAAACATATATATAAGAACAATATAGAAAAACACAACTTTATTATATCAAACCCTTGAGGTAGGGCAACACCATACAATGGAACCTATTATGGAAGGGATCCTCTCATGTTCACTTGCCTATTCGAGGGGGAATCATCCTATTGAGCTACCGCTCCAAATACAATACTTCTCTTCATGTCTCATTACATTGCTTGAACCCCTTTTATATAGTGCTATCATCACCTAAGAACATTCTAGAGGAGGAATCTTCTAGAAGTAGAACCTTCTAAGAAGTCCTCTTACATTTATTATATCTAATTACCCATTTATTATCTCTAACTACCATAGTGGGCCTTATTTAATAATATAGTGGACCTAGTCCACCTTACATTGAATGACCTCCACTATTATCACTATGGGCCCTCTGGACCCCCCCACTACCTCTCTAGCTACCTTACAGAAGTGTTCTAGTTGATTAATAGTGGCACACTTTAAATGTTTATTGATTACTTGTTTTGAGAGGCATTATGTGTAATGGTTTGTATTTGAGAGGAATTATTTAACATGATGTGGTGTTGATTATGAATTGTAAATTATGAAGAGTTGGGTGATTATAAAGAGAAGTCATCATTTTCTTGTATACTCATTGCTCAATATGTTTGTATTGGCTTAATTCATTTATCTATATGGAGTTTTATTACTATCATTTTGATTTTCTTCTATTGGTGTGTTATTTCTAAGATGAAGAATCTCCTTCCTTTCTCTATAATTTGATGGGTATTTCTTTAGCTTATGTTGAGTACTAAATCCACAATGTGGTGCATTATAGTTGATTGATTATGGCACAGTTGAAATGTTTATTGATTGTTTGGTTTCAGATGCATTATGTATAATGGTTATGTATCTTGGAGTAATTATTTGACATGCAACAACATTGGTTATGAATAATGAATGATGAAGAGATGGGTGATTTTTCATTGAATGATTCCATTAATGCAATCTGAGAAAAAAAGTGTCATATTTTAAATATCTTCACTAACAAACATAGGTTAGGAGCATATAGAATTTTCAATGACTGGCACACAATCATAATAAGTTGCATACAATAAATCTCAGATAGAGACCTTTGGAAGAACCCATCATCTAGGCAAATGAAAAACTAACTTTTGATAATGCAACACATAAGTTTAAGGTTTTCACTACTAGGTTGATTGTATGTCTTTCTACAAATACAAATACTTTCAATTTTGTACTTAGGCATAGTGATAATAAAGGAAGCTTCCACTAGTCCCCAAATTTGCATACTATGTGTTTTTCCTAGGCACTAACAGTTAGAATTGCAAATGCAGAAAACACAATTCACATATGATAATTAACAATCACACATATAAGAAACACATATATTTCACGTGGTTCACCCAAATGTTGGGCTACGTCCACCAATCATAGGTATCGGTTGTCTTATTATTCAGATCATGGAGATTACAGTAGACTTGCAAGTTCTCTCATATCCTCTCACTCTATCGTATATGCCTCTACGGGCTTACATAAATTAATATACATTTACACAAGAAAATGATTATTAAATGCAATCCTATCCATATTCTAACTTGGTCTATTTAGTTGCAACCAACGCAGAATAATAGGATCCAAATCCATCCTTGGAGGAATTCGTTGTCACCAAATCCCAACAATATCCACCTTGACAACAATTAACCTGATACCTTGCTCATTCCTTTTGTTCATCACCTTTTCTACAAACCAAGAGAAGCCAAGCACCATTGCAGCTTCTCTAATAAAAGTGGTTTCATGATCTCGCCTGTGTGACTTGCACGAGTTTGGATTTCCTGAGGGGTCACTCCACCTCACACATGTCTTCCACAACTATGTTGTGAGACATATTTAGTGATATATCTCCTTCTATCCAAGACACCTGTAAAATATACATTACAATTATCACAGACCATCTCAGTGTAACCATTATAGGTGACATTTGTGCTTATCAAACGCTAAAGCACCCATTTCACTACAACACCTGAATCTGATGCGTATCCGACAACATCATTAGCCTATGAAACCTCTGGTCTTAACCATTTCATCACATACAACAGACCTCTTACTGAACTTACATGAGACATAACCTTTTCTTCTTTATAGACAGGACCTATGCTTGAAGAAAACTTATAATGGAAAGGAAGAGGGATAAAAACTAGTTTTACAATGTTCATACTAAACTCCAACCACAACTTACCATTACCATCTATGTGTACTTCTATGCCCATAATTTGTTTTGTTGCTCCTTGATCCCTCATCTGAATTGTCATGTCCACCTGAGTCATTTTCTTACTGATTTTATCCATGCTTTGGCTTACATCAAGCATATCATCAACAAATAACATCAAGACTGTAAATGTACTATAAAATGTATAGGCACTCCTACCCTTTGAAAAATTCTGACTCACTATGAAGGATTCAAACCTCTTGTATATTTTCATGGGTACCAATAGGCCATGCAATGAATTTTCTAGCATGCAAACAAATTTACCGTTGTGATCTTGAATCAACCCTTTTGGTTGTTCCATACATATTATATCTCTGTCAATGATGACCTTGTGACAAGTAGGATCCCACACACAACATCCCTTTATACCACCATCATAACTTGCAGAGATATAAAACAAGCAGGAATTTAGAAACAAAGATTTGAAGTTTGGAAATGATTTACCGCTTACCAGTACCTGCAATTATTTCTTGCTCTTATGACCTTGATGCTTCTGCCATAAACAAGAAGATACATCTGTCACTTCATATGCCATTTCAGTACTTCTTTCTAGCTTATAAAGGTTATCAACCTTTGTTGCCTTCATCACTACTAAACTACCTTTCGACAATGTGAGTGCTCCACCTTGACCTGTATACTTATATCCACAAGAATCCAACACTCCCAATGAAATCAAATTTGATTTAAGCTCAGGTACATATCTAACATCCGTTAATTCCCTAACAATACCATCGAACATCTTGATTCTAATACTTCCAACCCCAACAGTTTTACAGGGAATACCATTCCCCATAAACACTACACCCTCATCAACAAATTGGTAAGAAATGAACCAATTTCTATGTGAGCACATGTGGTGGGAGGCACCTGAATCTAACTTCCATTCTTCTTGATATTGTAAATTACTAGAAACGGATAAAACTTCATCAGTCATACCTGAATTTGTTACAGCCAAATTTGCTTCCTTCATAGGGTTTTCCTCAGATTCCTTTCTTTTCCAACAATCTTTCTTGAGATGTCATGTTTTTCCATAGTACCAACATTTTGCTTTACCCTTTCTACGTCTTGACTCGGATCAAGAAGAACTTATCTCATTCTTCTCTTTAGTTCGACCTCTGACCAACATCACCTCTAAAGTTGAGGTTTCTTGACTGGATTTTCTCCTCATCTCCTTAGCCAACAAAGCTCCCACAATAGAGTCATAATCTAAAACATCTATTGAGCTAAAGCTGATAGAGGTGACTAGATTATCCCAAGACTCAGGCAACAAACACAATAGTGTAATAGCCTTATCTTCATCTTCGAATTTAACTTCCATACTAGTCAATTGAACTATAAGGGTATTGAAGGTATTTAAATGGTCAACAACTTTTGTACCTTATTTCATCCACAAACTGTATAATTGTCTCTTCAAGTAGATTATGCTTGTCAAGGATTTCGTCATATATAGATTTTCCAACTTGCTCCATAAGCCTGATGTTGTATCCTCTCCTACGATATTAAACAAAACATCATCCACCAGACATAAACAAATGGTACTAAGAGCTTTTGCATCCAGATCTCCCCATTCCTCATTTGTCATAGTCGCTGGTTTTTTTGGCTTGCCTGCCAATGCTTTTTGCAACCCTTGTTGCACCAGTAAATCCTGCATCTTGAGCTTCCAGAGCTCAAATATTCTTTTACCACTGAACTTTTCAACTTCAAACTTCGAACTTTGCATCTTAGCCATTAGCATAAAATCTCCTAATGCCCAAATCACTGCTTATAGCTGAAGCTTCCCTTTTAAAAAAAAATGGAGATATAATCTTTTAATTCAAAAATGTGATTATATAAAATAAGATTAAGGACATAAAATAATTAATATATTGAATGCCCAAACTTTTGTTTTCATAAAACAAATGTCCACTCAATAAACTTTATACCTCACAAATGATAAAGTTTATACCTCACAAAATATCCACTTAATAATCTGTGTACCTCACTCATGAATGATAAAGTTTATACCTCACAAAAATATCCACTTAATAAACTTTATACCTCACTCATGAATGATAAAGTTTATACCTCACAAAAAATATCCACTTAATAAACTTTATACCTCACTCACGAATGATAAAGTTTATACCTCACAAAAATGGAAGTTGTATTTCTCTTGATCGATGCTCCTTCACAATGGGTGGGGGAGTGCTACTTTGAAGATCAATGCTCCCTGAGTGTGGACGGGGGATCACTAACGCTCCTTGAGTGTGGATGGGGGAGCGTCGGTGCTCTGTGATGCATGAATTGGGTGCGCGGCCTTCACAAAAATTTCAATTTCATAAGTGTGAATGTGTCGGCACGCCTCTAACACTGCCTAGGGAGCGCCAATGAATTTCTACACAATTCATGATCTTGCACCATGGATCTGGTCCTTACAGATCTCTGACGCAACTCTAATACCAATTGTTAGAATTGCAAATGCGGAAAACACAATTCACATATGATAATTAACAATCACACAGATAAGAAACATAGAGATTTCACATGGTTCACCCAAACGTTGGGCTACGTCCACCAAGCATAGGTATCAGTTGTCTTATTATTCAGATCATGGAGACTACAATAGAATTGAAAGTTCTGTCATATCCTCTGACTCTATCGTATCTGCCTCTACGGGCTTACATGAATTAATATACATTTACACAAGAAACTGATTATTAAATGCAATCCTATCCATATTCTAACTTGGTCTATTTAGTTGCAACCAAAGCAGAATAATAGGATCCAAATCCATCCTTGGAGGAATTCGTTGTCACCAAATCCCAACACTGACATAGGCATATAGATGTATATCAAAATTTTGTTCTTCTTTCCCCCGGCTTTACTTTTTCTTTCATTGGTTGTGTGTGTATTAACAAAGGCTTTTGACCATTATCAACCACATAGGTTCACAAGGCTAAATTGCCCAATTAGTACTCTCACCCTTGAAGGTGAAGCCTCTGGCTTGTGCTACAAACTACCACATATATGTTAAAATCAATGTTATCATAATTTAACAGATCAACCCCAAAAATCTTAACCAGATCAAAACTAGAAAAAAACTGTAAAAAAAAAGACCATAAAACTGATCGACCAAAACATACATAAAATATTCAAATTTTGAAAAAAAAACATATATATTCATTTGCATCCATATGAATCCAAACCATTATGCACAAATATGCAACGTTTCTCAAGTATATAGCAAGTAAGGGTGCATATAACCAAAATAGCACCAATTGCAATCCATCTATGAACCAGAATACATCAATAAAGAGGCTCTCAATGGCCTCTATAGTCAAAAAAATATGCTACAACAAATAACTACATATCATTAAAATCCTTGCCTATATTCTGATCCCTATCATCAATATCGCCCTCTAAGCATTAAAATTAAATAGAAAAATCTTAACATGCCTAATCAATGATTGTGATTAAGAGAAGGGTACATTTTCACTAGGGTCATGTTAGAGGAGTTCAACAATCAATGCCAGCAACATCATGGTACATGGAGGGCCTAGTGCTCTCGATTAAATGCCAGTTCTATACCCTCATACATGATAGAATCCAGTCAAAACGTTGCAATCCTACCAATCATAAAATCCTGAAAACTATTAAGTCTTTTGAATTTTGCATGTGATCTAAAATTCTACTTTCTCCATATGAAGTCTAATGAGGTTGGAACCAATCTCAAACATCCTGAAACAATTAATGGTAATGTTAAAATTTTAAGTAAAAGGACATAATTATATTCCTTTTCTGTCCTTTTACTTTAAGAATTTAATATTACCATTAATTACTAGGGGTGGACCTCACTAAGAATTGTGTGAGTGAAATGGAGGGTGGGAACCTCTTTAAATAGTTTTAGTAGGGCCCCAGGGTTAGGTATTTTGCTTTCCCTTTAAGTAATTTTTTGTTTAAAAAAAAAAAAAAAGATTTGGTGGTCGACAATTGTGATGTAAAGTGTTGTACAAAACCATTTAGTTTCGTCATTTAAGGCCAGTTCCATATGGAAATACCAGTTTAGGTACAAAATTGGTCGGCTTAGTAAAGAACTAGCCTTAACCAATTTGAAACATCGAACCAGATCAATATGGTGCCAAACCGGTCTGACTAGCCGGTTCCGATAACACTAGTTAAAATGATATTCAACAAAGCTTTCTAATCTAATAAGAAAAATGAAGATGGAGAATGAAATTGCGGAAAACACAAATGCAAAATAATCTAAATCCTAATACTAGGAGCAAAGAAACAAAGTGATGGGCAACATGATAGATAAAAGACAACAATGAGAATAGTCCACAATAATGGCCTAGTATAAATCAAAAAATTGTGAGGAAGTGAAATAGTTAAAATGACTTGGAAACTTTCACTATCACACAACCATGATGGAAATGAAACATGATTAAACATAAAATGGAAGAGAGAATAGTCCACAACTAAGGTTTATGCTTGATTAGAGATTTAATGTATTGAGAAATATTTCATTGCCACAATCAAGCTCCTTGTTTTTGGACCAAAGTTAACAATATAAAATACAATAAGGCAATGCAATTGCATTTGAGAATAGATCACTTGATACAACTACATAAGCTTACAAGATACATAAGACACATCCATAAAGTGAATAGTCTACTATTATATTGACAATGCCTTGGCTTTTATTTACCATTACTAACATGTGCCTCAATTCTCCAAAAACATAGCTTACAATGAAGAAATAAGTAAAACCCCTTACTTTGAGGAGCAAGGTTCTATTTATAACCCAAGCCTATGGCCCATGGTCTTCTAATTCTCCAACCCTTCATGTACCAAAAGGGACTCTTCCACTTCCAAAGAGACTCTTTAGCTACTTAAATCTTTTGGCTCTTCGAGAGTTTTGTGCTACTACATTTGTAACTCTTTAGTTTGACTATTCAAACAAATACTTAATTTATTAACAATATATGTTCAATAAAACTCAATACCACAAATACTTGTGCCAATGAAGTGAGAATTAATCATCAAGACTTAAAGGCAAAGACTTTGATGCCAAGTATATGCTTTGGCATGTTGTTCTCAATGAAGTGAGAATTAATCATCAAGACTTAAAGGCAAAGACTTTGATGCCTCGTCTATGATTTGGCATGTTCGTTCCAACGCCTCTTGATTTGAAATAACTTTCTTTCAAACTTTGTAAAAAAGTTAAAACATGACAAAGTTTGAAGCCAATGGTTCAACTTGAAGACAAAAGGCCAAATGCCACAAAAAGATGGAAACAAATCACTCAATGCTTGGCAATCCAAGACAACATTATAATAAATAATGCTTGCTTAATGCAAAACTAACTAAATATAGATGGAAAAAAACGTATCTTGGGAAGAAGGACGTAATAGCAAAAGAATGAGGAGGACAAAGAGGATATGAGCCTATCCACGAGGAGAAAATATTGTCTCTAAACAAAAATAATATGTGAAACATTGCCAGTGAATAAGAGTACACAAATTCTTTGATTGAGAGTATATAAATTCAATTTGTAGCAATTCCTAAATTAATAGCCATCAAATGCTATTTTTTTCCTGTTGGGTTTCTAGGGTAATTGATCCGGATTATTTTCGGCACGAAATGAGAGTGGAGATATAATAAAGAAATGCACAGAGATATCGTAGATATCCAATAATATAACAGAGTTGTATCAGAGATGAAACCATAAACATAGAGATACAGTAATACACGATTTCTATTAATGAAAGAAATGTATAGAGACTATAAAAATACAGAGTGAAAGACTCGCTAGAATGGTGGCATCCTATCTCTGAGAAGAGATGTGACGGCTACTCGCATTCGCAAGAAGATGATTACAATGAGGCTCTGAAGGCCTTTTTACAATAAACAGGAATGCCAAAAACCCTATACATCCAAAAACCTAACCCTAGGAGATGAAGCGCCAAAAGTAATGTGGGCCCCGTTTGGGTAAGTTAGTACATCAACTTCCTGGGGTCGTAACTTTTGCATACGATCTCAATTTTAGGCACATGATAGCCCATTGGAAAGGTATCGTCGAGAAGATTCATTTTGGAGGAAAAATTGAAGGAACTTCTATATTTCTCCCCGTTTTCCCAAAAAAGTCATTTAGGGCCTCAAAATGGCTCTAAAAGTTAAAAACTGCTAAAAATAGTGAATTACAAAAATTGCCAGAAAACAGTTTTTAGCCAGTTGGAAAAGGTGGGTGGCCACCGAAATCCACCTGGATCAATCCTCCCTCCTTGGAAAGCAATGGTCTCCATTGTGTTGAGTGCCTGGGGGAGAGGAAAAAATGTTTGCTGAATCTGAATCTTGGTGAGTTGCTTGCCTTGCTGGAGACATCACGCTGCTCAGTTTGTGGAAGTCTGTCATGAACCTGTTGAGACTGAGGTTGTTCAACAAGTCGAGCTACACAAGAGGATGGTGTGCAGAAGGAATCTTTGCACTTTGCTGCAACCTTGTCGACCTACTTCTGTTGGATAGAAGGTGCTTGGGGTGAGGCTATAGTGGTTGCAGTGTCCTTTTGTTCCCCTTTTGAACAGATTGTGAAGAAGCTGAATTTTGCAGTATGAGATACTACCTTGCAACACTGTTTAGGTAGAACAATAGTCGAAACTACCTTTGGTATTCTGTAGAGATGACCCCCAAGAGAAACAATGACACTGCGAGGTTGAGACTCATAAACAACATGGCATCTCCACATATATGGCTGACCCAAGAGAACATCACAAACATTCAGTGGGGCACCATCACATAATACCTCATCCTTGAAGGGTTGGATGCCATATGACAATCGACGCTGTTGGTTGACATGAAGATCTCGTCCTTGGAAAAGCCACCCAATGTTGTATGGTTGCGGGTGTGGTGTTGTCAACAATCCCAACTGTTTGACGACCTCTGTTGAGATGAGGTTCTTCTGGCTTCCGCTATCAACAATAAAATGCAGCGGGGTCCCCTTCACTCACATCTATGAATGAAAAAGGCGCTCCCCCTCTTAAGGATTTGTTGCTTCTTCTGGTTGAATTATTGCGGTCGCGACAATAGCAGTGGGGTCTGCGTCGATGATCTGTCTTTTACCAGTATTTTCAGAATCAGATTCAGAATCAGGGTTCGGCTCCTTGTCTTTGATCTCGACCACCAATGAATGTTTTGAGCAACATTCATCGGTGTTGTGCCAGGGGATTTTGTGGAAATCGCACCATTTTTCGGTGTCCTTCTTTGTCTTCCCGTGACCCTTATTTTCTCGTGTCTTGGACTAGTTTTCGAGAGACTGTTTGTTAGGGTCGTCTTTGTCATACTTTGGTTGTTGTGGATTTGCAGACCCCAACTCCTGTTTGTTCTGGTTCTTAAATTTCTACTCGATTTTAACAACATATCGATAAGCAGCACCGAGTGATGAGATGTCCAGAAAATCCATTTTAGTTTGGATGTATCTGTGTAGATCCCCATGGTATTTCAGAACCAAATGTCATTCAGAGTCTTTGATACCCAGCTTGGTGCACAAGGTATGGAAGGTATTGGTGAACTCTAGAACCGCTTGTCCCCTCTCTTGTCACAGTGTGGTCCATCTCATGTACTGGTCCTCATAATTGCCAACAAGGTAATATTGTTCCTTTACCGCATCCACAAAAAAATACCAAGTGGGCTCGACCCCATATATTCTAGACTCCTCTGTGGAACTTTTCTCCTAGTAAGTTTCCCACCAATGTTTAACATGGGGGAGATATTTAAGGAGTGCGAAGGTGATCTTTTCCCTGTCGGAAAAATTATGAATAGAGAAATAACCTTCTAACAGATTTAACCATTTGTCTAGGGCATCCTCATCTATCTGACCTTCAAATACGGGAATATAAAAATTAACATGTACCTTGAAAGGAGAGGTGATTCCAAAGTGGTTGTTTGATGAAGATGTGCATGTTCCTATCAGCAGGCATTGAAGGATGTGGGAAAAATTCTCCATCATTTTGTCCCTCTGTCACGTGAGAGCTTGCTCAAGCAACAGATTGATAGGATCGCCTGCTCCATCGTTTTTCTTTTCTTCTACCATGGAGGTTTTCTTGGGCATGCAAGAGTGATTGTCGTCAAAAGAGACAAACTCGAGACCCAACTTGCTATACTGAAAAAACGATCAAGAGTAGCCTGCTTTGATACCACTGATCCAGATTATTTTCGGCATGAAATGAGAGCAGAGATATAATAAAGAAATGCACAGAGATATCATGGATATGAAATAATATAATAGAAATGTATCAGAGATGAAACCATAAACACAGAGATACAATAATACACAATTTTTATTAATGCAAGAAATGTACAGAGACTATAAAAATATAGAGTGAAAGACTCACTAGAATGGTGGAAGCTTATCTCTAAGAAGAGATGTGACGGCTACTCGAATTCTCAATAAGATGATTACAATGAGGCTCTGAAGGAATTTTTACAATAAACAGGAATTTCAAAAACCCTAGACATCCAAAAACCTAACCCTAGGAGATGAAGCGCCAAAAGTCATGTGGGCCTCATTTGGGTAAGTTAGTACATCAACTTCCCGGGGTCGTAACTTTTGCATACCATCTCTATTTTAGGCGCATGATAGCCCATTGGAAAGGTATCGTCGAGGAGATTCATTTTGGAGGAAATATTGAGGGAACTTCCATATTTCTCCCCATTTTCCCAAAAATGTCGTTTAGGGCCTCAAAACGGCCCCGAAAGTTAAAAACTGCTAAAACTAGTAAATTACAAAAATTGCTAGAAAATTGTTTTGAGCCAGTTGGAAAAGGTGGGTGGCCACCGATATCCACATGGATCAATCCTCCCTCCTTAGGAAGAAATCGTCTCCATTGCGTTGAGTGCCCAGCGAAAGGAAAAAACATTTGCTGAATCTGAATCTTGGTGAGTTGCTTGCCTTGCTAGAGACGTCGCGTTGCTCAGTTTGTGGAAGTTTTTCATGAACATGTTGAGGCTGAGGTTGTTCAACAAGTCAAGATACACAAGGGGACGGTGTGCAGAAGGAATCGTTGCACTTTTTTGCAACCTTATCGACCTTCTTCTATTGGATAGAAGTTGCTTGGGGCGAGGTTGTAGTGGTTGCAATGTCCTTTTGTTCCCCTTTTGAACAGATTGTGAAGAAGTTGAATTTTGCAGTATGAGATACTATCTTGCGGCACTGTTTAGGCGGAACAATAGTTGAAACTACCTCTGGTATTCTGTAGAGATGACCCCCTAGAGAAACAATGACATTGCGGGGTCGAGACTCATAAACAACATGGAATCTCCACATATATGGCTGGCCCAAAAGAACATCACAGACATTCAGTGGGGAAACATCACATAATACCTCATCCTTGAAGGGCTGGATGTCGTATGATAATAAAAACTGTTGGCTAACACGAAGATCTCATCCTTGGAAAATCCACCCGATGTTGTATGGCTACGGGCGTGGTGTTGTCAACAATCCCAACTATTTGACGACCTCTGTTGAGATGAGGTTCTTCTGGCTTCCGCTATCAACAATAAAATGCAGAGAGGTCCCCTTCACCCACATCTATGAATGAAAAAGGCGCTCCCCCTCTTCAGGATCTGTTGGTTCTTCTTCTTGAATTGTTGCAGTCGCGACAATAACAGTGGGGTCTGTGTCGATGATCTGTATTTTACCAGTATTTTCATAATCAGATTTTGAATCAGGGTTCGGTTCCTTGTCTTTGATCTCGACCACCAATGTTTTGAGCGACATTCATCGGTGTTGTGCCAGGGGATTTTGTGGAAATCACACCATTTTTTGGTGTCCTTCTTTATCTTCCCATGACCCTTCTTTTCATGTGGCTTGGACTGGTTTTCGGGAGACTGTTTGTTAGGGCCGTCTTTTTCATACTTTGGTTGTTGTGGATTTGTAGACCCCAACTCCCGTTTGTTCTGGTGCTTAAATTTCTGCTCGATTTTAACAGCATATCGATAAGCAACACCGAGTGATGAGATGTCTAGAAAATCCATTTCAGTTTGGATGTATCTGCGTAGAGCCCCACGGTATTTTATAACCAAATGGCATTCAGATTCTTTGATACCTAGCTTGGTGCGCAAGGTATGGAATGTATTGGTGAACTCCAGAATTGTTTGGCCCCTCTCTTGCCGCAGTGTGGTCCATCTCATGTACTTGTCCTCATAGTTGCCAATAGGTTAATACTGTTCCTTTACCACATCCACAAAAAAATCCCAAGTGGGCTCGGCCCTATATATTCCAAACTCCTCTGTGGAACTTTGCTCCTAGTAAGTTTCCCACCAATGTTTGACACAAGGGAGAGCTTTAAGGAGTTCGAAGGTGATCTTTTCCTTGTCGAAAAAATTATGAATAGAGAAATAATCTTCTAACAGATTTAACCATTTGTCTAGGGCATCTGCATCTATCTGACCTTCAAATACGAGAATATCAAAATTAACCTGTACCTTGAAAGGAGAGGTGCTTCCAAATTGGTTGTTTGATGAAGATGAGCCTATTGCTATCAGCAGGCATTGAAGGATGTGGGAAAAATTCTCCATCATTTTGTCCCTTTGTCGCGCGAGAGCTTGCTCAAGCAACAAATTGATAGGATCGTCTGCTCCATCGTTTTTCTTTTCTTCCACCATGGAGGGTTTATTGGGCGTGCGAGAGTGATTGTATTCAAGAGAGACAAGCTCTAGACCTAACTTTCGATACTCGGACCTTGTCGGGGACATGCACTGGAAAAAACGATCAAGAGCAGCCTACTCTGATACCGCTGATCCAGATTATTTTCGGCACGAAATGAGAGCGAAGATATAATAAATAAATGCACAGAGATATTGCGGATATCCAATAATATAACATAAATGTATCAGAGATGAAACCATAAACACAAAGATATAGTAATACACGATATCTATTAATGAAATAAATGTACAGAGACTGTAAAAATACAGAGTGAAAGACTTGCTAGAATGGTGGCAACTTATCTGTGAGAAGAGATGTGATGGCTACTCGCATTCACAATAAGATGATTACAATGAGGCTCTAAAGGCCTTTTTACAATAAACAGGAACGCCAAAAACCTAACCCTAGGAGATGAAGTGCCAAAAGTCATGCGGGGCCCGTTTGGGTAACTTAGTACATCAACTTCCTGGGGTCGTAACTTTTGCATACGATCTCCATTTTAGGTGCATGATAGCCTGTTGGAAAGGTATCGTCGAGGAGATTCATTTTGGAAGCAATATTGAAGGAACTTCCACATTGCTCCCCATTTTTCCAAAAACGTCGTTTGGGGCCTCAAAATGGCCTCGAAAGTTAAAAACTGCTAAAAATAGTAACTTACAAAAATTGCCAGAAAATTGTTTTGAGCTAGTTGGAAAAGATGGGTGGCCACCGATATCCACCTGGATCAATCCTCCCTCCTTAGGAAGAAATGGTCTCCATTGCATTGAGTGCCCGGGGGAGAGGAAAAAACGTTTGTTGAATCTGAATTTTGGCTAGTTGTTTGCCTTGCTGGAGATGTCGCGCTGCTCAGTTTGTGGAAGTCTGTCATGAACATGTTGAGGTCGAGGTTGTTCAACAAGTCGAGATACACGAGAGGATGGTGTGCAGAAGAAATCTTTGCACTTTGTTGCAACCTTGTCAACCTACTTCTATTGGATAGAAGGTGCTTGGGGCGAGGTTGTAGTGGTTGCAGTGTACTTTTGTTCCCCTTTTGAATAGATTGTGAAGAAGTTGAATTTTGCAGTATGACATACTACCTTGCAGCATTGTTTAGGTGGAACAATAGTCAAAACTACCTCTAGTATTCTGTAGAAATGACCCCCTAGAGAAACAATGGCATTGCGAGGTCAAGACTCATAAACAACATGGCGTCTCCACATATATGGTTGGCCCAAGAGAACATCACAGACATTCAGTGGGGAAATATCACATAATACCTCATCCTTGACAGGTTGGATGTCGCATGACAATCGACACTGTTGGCTGACACGAAGATCTCGTCCTTGGCAAAGCCACCCGATGTTGTATGGTTGCAGGTGTGGTGTTGTCGACAATCCCAATTGATTGACGACCTCTGCTGAGATGAGATTATTCTGGCTTCCGCTGTCAACAATAAAATGCAATAAGGTCCCCTTCACCCACATCTGTGAATGAAAAATGTGCTCCCCCTCTTCAGGATCTGTTGGTTCTTCTAGTTGAATTGTTGGGGTCGTGATAATAGTAGTGGGGTCTGCATCAATGATCTATCTTTTACCAGTATTTTCATAATCAGATTCTGAATCAGGGTTCAACTCCTTGTCTTTGATCTCGGCCACCAATGACTATTTTGAGTGACATTCATCTGTGTTGTGCCAGGGGCTTTTGTGGAAATCACACCATTTTTCGGTGTCCTTCTTTGTCTTCCCGTGACCCTTCTTTTCCTATGGCTTGGACTAGTTTTCAGGAGACTGTTTGTTAGGGTCGTCTTTTTCACACTTTGGTTGTTGCAGATTTGCAGACCCCAACTCCCATTTGTTCTGGTGCTTAAATTTCTACTCGACTTTATCAACATATCGATAAGCATCACTGAGTGATGAGATGTCCAAAAAATCCATTTCAGTTTGGATGTATCTGTGTAGAGCCCCACGGTATTTCAGAACCAAATGTCTTTCGGAGTCTTTGATACCTAGCTTGGTGTGCAAGGTATGGAAGGTATTGGTGAACTCTGGAATTGCTTGGCCCCTCTCTTGCCGCAGTGTGGTCCATCTCATGTACTGGTCCTCATAGTTGCCAATAGAGTAATACTGTTCCTTTACCGCATCCACAAAAAATCCGAAGTGGGCTCGGCCCCATATATTCTAGACTCCTCTATGGAAATTTTCTCCCAGTAAGTTTCCCACCAATGTTTGTCATGGGGGAGAGATTTAAGGAGTGCGAAGGTGATCTTTTCCTTATCGAAAAAATTATGAACAGAGAAATAACCTTCTAACAGATTTAACCATTTGTCTAGGGCATCTACATCTATCTGACCTTTAAATATGGGAATATCAAAATTAACCTGTACCTTGAAAGGATAGGTGCTTCCAAAGTGGTTGTTTGATGAATATGTGCATGTTGCTATCGGCGGGCGTTGAAGGATGTGGGAAAAATTCTCCATCATTTCGTTCCTCTGTCGCATGAGAGCTTTCTCAAGCAACAGATTGATAGGATTGTTTGCTCCATCGTTTTTATTTTCTTCTACCATGGAGGGTTTCTTGGGCGTGCGAGAGAGATTGTCTTCAACAGATACAAGCTCAATATCCAACTTTCTATACTCAAAACTCATCGGGGAAATGCACTTAAAAAAATGATCAAGAGTAGCTTGCTTTGATACCACTGATCCAGATTATTTTCGGCACGAAATGAGAGCGGAGATATAATAAAGAAATGCACAGAGATATCGTGGATATCCAATAATATAACATAAATGTATAAGAGATGAAACCATAAACACAGAGATACAGTAATACACGATTTCTATTAATGAAAGAAATGTATAGAGACTGTAAAAATATAGAGTGAAAGACTCGCTAGAATGGTGGCGGCTTATCTCTGAGAAGAGATGTGACGGCTACTCGCATTCGCAAGAAGATGATTACAATGAAGCTCTGAAGGCCTTTTTACAATAAACAAGAATGCAAAAAACCCTGAACATCCAAAAACCTAACCCTAGGAGATGAAGCGCCAAAAGTCATGTGGGCCCCGTTTGGGTAAGTTAGTACATCAACTTCCCAGGGTCGTAACTTTTGCATACGATCTTTGTTTTAGGCACATGATAGCCCATTGGAAAGGTATCATCGAGGAGATTCATTTTGGAGGCAATATCGTTGGAACTTCCATATTTCTCCTTGTTTTCCCAAAAACATCGTTTAGGGCCTCAAAATGGCCCTGAAAGTTAAAAACTGCTAAAAATAGTAAATTGCAAAAATTGTCAGAAAACTGTTTTGAGCCAGTTGGAAAAGGTGGGTGGCCACCGATATCCACCTGGATTAGTAATATTAGTGGTGAATGTGTTTAAACGATCATGTGACTTAGATCAATCTAGTTGCAATGCTAGTCTAGTTAATTGGGCACTTTAATTGTAGTTGTTTGACCATTGGTATAAAACATTAGTTTGGGCAATGTGTAATTCACCCATAAAAACACTCTTAATCCATTATGTTCTTTGACACTATACATCAAGGTGTATGTTATAGCCAAGCAATTTCTTTGCCACACTATATAAAGAAATGTCTAGATACATATATATTATAGATTACAGTGATAATAATGAGGAGTAACATTTGCTTTGGTACATTGTTTGAATGCGTAGATGAATAGTTGATTGAAGTGTTGTGTTTGTACATTAAAAAAAAAGGCATGGAGTGCATTGTTGTATTGCCATACAAAATTAAAAATCCCTTGGTTATGAACAATATATATCTTGAGGCCACAATGCTACCATTTATAATGCTTGTGTAAAGTGTAACTTACATCCATACACATATGCAAGTATGAATGTATATTGTCTTGGATGCATATGAGTCTTGTACAATTGGAATATTGAGTGTAAGGCTTAAACTTTTAGCATAAACAGAGTTTGGAACTTAGTTGGCTTTGGCCTTAGCACCATAAGCAATCAAAGAAAGAAACCAAGCAGTGAAACCAAATCATAAAATAAAGGTCTACATTCATGGCATTGAACTCGTATTGAAGACGTATTGTAACCAAAGCCCTTCATTTGTGTTTATGAATCCATATCAATGAAGCATGATCTCAGCTTAATTGTGAAGTGAAAAGACAACAATTATTTAATTCTACATTGAATATACATGTTGGAAAGATGAATGGGCCATAAGCATATCATTTACAAATCATATTAGCATCAAAGTAGTTGATTTTGTGACCTTGAAGAATTTACCGACACTTTGAGGATAAAGTAGACCTAATATGGACAAAGCATTGAAAGTAAAAAGGTTGGAAGAACTAAGGCCATCGATGTGTAAATACAACAGGAGAATCGGGACTTGAAGGAGAAAATACAAATGTTTGACAAGAGGATAGCAAACTTGGAGAAGGACCTTGATACTTTTGAAAAATTGCTAGCTTTGTTAAAGGAACACTTTGTTGAATGATAGGACTTTCTCACCAATGTTATTTTAAATAGAGAAAATTTTAGCTCTTGTAATTGTGAGAAAAAGTAATTCAACTTGGTGATCAACAAGAACATAGGCTTACTCAAACGATACCTTAGTTGTATCATGAGTTGGTAGCGAAGGAGGAGGCATTAGATAAGCTACATGTATTTTTCCAAGAGACCAAAGAAATACAAGCACCTTCCATTGCTACTATAGAAGCCAACACTGTGATCAGGACAAGCATGGTAAGCTCACCCTCTAAGGACCTTTCTCAATCTATTTCAAAATAGCCCTTCAGTAATTTTGAAAACATACTAGAGGCATAGGTTCTAAGCTAATGAGACAAATGGGATGCAATGGCCAAGGATTAGGCAAGAGAAGCCAAGATATTATAAACCCTAGTGTAGTCTAGCATAGGGTCAAGAATGAAAGCCTAGATTTTGGTGGACAATAGGAAGTGATTGAATGTAGCTTATCTCTTAAAATTTTGGCTCAATCTAAGACCACCAACATAACCTTTGTCAAAGAAAAAGGAATTGAAGAAAATGCGATTTTGGTTGAAGAAAAGGAAACAAAACAAGGTCTGGACAACAAAACAGTACTCCAACATGATTGAAGAAACCTGAATGAGGGAAGCCAAGAGATGTTTCCACCATCCAAAATTGCACCTACATTTGGAGCACCAAGAAAACAAGCCACTAAGCACAAGCACAAACTAAGCATAAACTAAGCACAAACTAAAGAGATGTGGTAATGAATCTTTTTTTTGTTTATGTTGTAAGAAGAAATGTCATAAGGTTGATGAATGTTGGCACTCGGGTGCATATTCCTTTTATGGTATGAGAGGCCTCCAAGTGACTACCTACTACAAGAAGCATGCCTTCAACAAAAGGCAAGTTTGTATTCCAAAGAAGAAGGATCCAAAGGCTAATCTTTCAAGCCAAAAAAACAAAAATAAGAAAATGAATAAAAAGAGAATGCAAAGTAGCCCACACAATCATAAGAATTTTTTACAGCCTTGCAAGTTAATTGGACATTGGGAAGGCAAGTGTTGAAGGTTTAATCGATAACTTCATCCCAGAAATTGTGCATCCAAGAGACAAGTTTGGGATTCAAGGTCAAGGATAAATAAGAGAATTTCACACTTGTAGACCAAGGAGTGGCAATTGTTCAAGGAAATATGCTACAAAAGACATTTCTTCAATTTTGGATGGAATTTCTACAAGAATACTAAGACTAGGAAGTTTGTTGGAGAAGACAACAACATGATTCACCTCTGATTTGAAGATTTTGGGGACCAAAATCTTGTGAATTGGTAGGTGTGATCCAAAATAACCCTCCTCCAAACTTTGAAAAGTTTGAATTCAATGGTTCAACTGAAGACCAAAGGCCAAAGGCCACTAGAAGATTAAACGAATCACTTGATTGTTGGCATTAAAGAAAACAATATTATAAAGAATGCTTTCTTGATGCAAAAATAATCAAAGAGAGTTGGAAAAAATGAAGCTTGGGAAGAAGGACACATTAGCAGAAGAATTAGGACCTAGAAGGAAGCAAACTACTCAAAGATTGAAGGATGAAGAGGATTCTAAGCTTGTCCATGTGGAACAAATATTTTCTATGAGACAAAACAATTTGCAAAATACCACCAATGAGCAAGAATACCCAAACTCTCTAACCAAGAGTGTACAACTCCCATTTCTAACAATTCATGAGCATGAATAGAAGCCATCAAATCTTGGTTTTCCCATTTAGGTTCCCAGGGTAATCTCCAAGTTGAATGTGTTTAAATGCTTGTGTGAATGGGATCAATATAGTTCCAATGTTGGTTTAGTTAATTGGGCACTTTAATTATGGGTTTCTTAATCTCTAGTATAAAATAGCAGTTTGTGCACTATGTAATTCACCCATAACAACATTCTTAATTGATTGTGTTCTTTGACACTATAAATCAAGCCATATGCTATGGCTAAGTAGTTGGTTGAAGTGTTGTGTTTGTACACGTGGAAAAAGACATGGAGTGCATTGTTGTATGAACATATAGAATTAAAATACCCTTGGTTATGCATAGGATATATATTAAGGACACTATGCCACCATTTATAATGCTTGTGTAATGTGTAACTTATAACATCCACATATGCAAGTATGAATGTATATTGTCTTGAATGCATCTCAGTCTTATAAGGTGTATTGAGTGTTGGACTTGAAATGTTTTCATAAACAAAGTTTGGAACTGGCATTGACCTTGGAACCATAAGCAAACAAACCAAGTAGCCAAGTAGTCAAACCATAAAATAGAACATAGATTTCCATTATTGGCATCAAATTCGTATTGAAGAAGCTTTGTGTCAAGAGTTGAACATATCCCTTCATTCATCGCTGTGAATCCTTCTTGGTGAAGCATGTTCTCAGCTTAATTGTGAAGTGCAAAGACATCAATTATTGTAATTCTGCATCGAAGACCTTGTTGGTGAGATGAATGGGCTATATTCCTACCAGTTGCATATCACTTTTACTTTGACAATTAGAAAAACTTGAATGATTTATCTAATTTGCAACTTTGCTACTTTTTAAGGTAATCTCTGCATTTGCTTTTGGGTGCACTTTTTATTAAGCTTGAATGCAAGAGATAGCTTGATGATGGTTCCACCCTCTTGTTGGACACAACTCAAAAAGTTTGTTGAAAGGGAAGAGCTTTCAATTACCAATGGATCTCCAACAAGCATTCCTCCTCCATTCTTCTTCCTTTGTTCAATCATTTGCTATAGTCCTATACATACACAACCCTCCATTAAAGATAATAAAACATTTTTAGCTTTAAAATAAACTATGAATGGTAACTAAGAAATGAGAGGGAAAAGACAAGATATTACCTTAGCCTCCATTAAAATGAAAGGAAAAGTTTGGATATTAAATCCCAAAGAGACAAGTGAAAGCTCATTAGTTTTAGCATAACAATCCTTTGTTTTAAACTAGATGAGAATAAATTTTAATGAATGAGAATGAAATTAAATGAGAAATGAACAACAATGAAAGGTCATATTTATTTTGTATTGCATATGAAAGTGTAAGCAATCTATCACCTGTACATAACAATTCATATGCAAAACAAGATCAACAAAGTAGTGATTAAAGAATTCAATTCAGTACATTCCCTACAATTAGAAAAAGGTATGTCGATTAATTAAAAGAAATATGGTAAACCATTAACTCTTGTCTTTCGTGAGTTTAAATCCAGGATGAATGAAATAAATTCACCTTGATTCAAACAAATAAAATCCGATGTAGCTTTATGGGGGGGAGTCTAGGAGCCTAAGAGAAATTTGCAATGCTTACAAGCTCTCCTTGGCCTTCACATTACAACATCCATTAAAAATATGGGACTACTATTAAAAAAAAAATAGAAAGCATATATTTAACATCAAAAGCATAAGGGAGAGGAACACACTTAACCCAAAGAAACAAAGTAATACACCTCTTACCATTCATGTTTTTTCTTGTAGAGAAATCCAATATTAAAATTCTTGCACTCATCAATGTATTTCAAATGATCTTCAATGCATTAAAATACTCTATCACCAAATGTAAATAACAAGGTTATAAACAATATGTGTATGTAACTACTAAGCTTGTTGCTTTGAATCCATCAAAGCTTCCTTCATGAAATGTGATAGGAATATTGTGTTGGTCTTTACAACCTACCTAAACAATAAATATTTTGGATGAGAAGTCTATGATTGTAGCATCTCATTCACCTATTTTTTTTTAAATTCCCAATTGTCACAACCCCATAGGACACATGTTCGGATCTTGCAATCAATCACCTCTTGAGAGCATGTAGCACCTCGATGGTTCTTACTTGGTTGCTTGGCAACACCAAGAAACTCCCCCCATAATACACCGCTTCACCTTGTCAAAGCAAGATTTTCCTCACCTCATGCAACTTGCTCAAAAGGCCATTTCCATTTCCCTATGTAGACTTGAAGTCCCCTTTAGCACTTCCCAGAGCTAAAAATCATATTTTTCCACATATAAATGCCCTAGCTGTTATACAACATGTGTATATGCAGGTTGCACCACTACAGCCCGCGTACATCGAGTTTGGTGCTCAAAATTAAAAATTGTGTCGGGTTTCCATGTCACGTCATGAGATCCATGATCGTTGACCTTCCATATACTGGAAACGTTTTGACTTGACCCTTCAATTCCATTTGAAGGCTATAAATGGGCCATATACAAACCATGGAAAGGGAGAAGAATTCAACTTTTGAGATCAAAGTTACTCTGGAGAATTTTTTTACTTCATATTGAGTCTGCATCCCTTTATCCTTTTAAGTCTAAACACATTGTTCAACACCCAAGCTCTTCCCTCTTTGATGGAGAACCTCATTGTCTCTCTTATATGAGATTGCCTTTGGTGGAGGATTGAAGTGGTGGAGGCCCAACTGGAAGGGAATTAGTTTCTTAGTTCTGAGACGTGTCGACACATAATTTTGTCATTCATACACTTTTGTTGATCATATTTTAACAAAAATACTCTTTTCTCATCCAACTAATGTCTTGAAAATATTCGAATTGTTATTCCATGGGCATATTTGTTTTTAATATTGATGGATTATGCTATTATATGTGCTAAATTTATATACTACCACCATATGCTTGTGTATCTTGGTTGTTGAGGACAAGTTGCAGGTATATAGCTTTGAGTTGAGTGCTCAACGGTGGTCTGCATCAAACGTCTGGACGAGGTAGGATCTTTATCTTGTCTTGTTAGCATCTTTGTTTATATAGCATAATTGAGACTAGAGTTGATTTCTGCAATCATTCATAGAGTGATTTTCCTTGTAACAGAATTGGCGACCATACTGGGGATTGAATCTTCTTTTGGGGGTTTGGAGTATTTTTCTCCTTTGATTTCTCTTGGTTAGCTTGAGTTTCCTTGTTGTTCGATTGCTTGACAACCTATTGTCATTTTGAATTGGATTTTCTTGGCCTTATCCTTAACTTGACAGTGTTTTAATACATATACATTGTTTTTCCCTTGACAGACACGTACATACGCGAGTTGTCATTCTATAGAGCGTGTACATATGTAGTTTTTGCTTAAATAGTCTTGTACATCAATATTGTTTTCTTGATTGCTGAGTTTGGTGTTTGTTGGGTAAGTTTTGATGGTTGTTGAGTCTTCTTGGGTCTCTGTCATAACTGTTGAGTGCCTACAGAGTGATGAGAAACCTTTCTTTGGTTGAATTTTTGGGTGGTTTTTCTATCTCATCATCTTTTTCGTTGGTTGTCCTTGCATCTTGGGCTGAGTGTTTGCTTCTTGATATCCTGCTTGGTTTGTCTCTTTTTACTTACAATAGGGTCTATATATCTAGTTGATATTCAGTCCTTGCATTTTCATTGAAAATACAAAAAAATATATACATTTTCCATTATGGCATTTGATATTTTGGGTTCTTATCATTGGTCTTGATACATGTATGGAAAGATTGCATCTTATTTGAAATTGCAGAGTTGAATTGAAAGTTGCATTTTGAAAAGCTAATCATTTTTTGAGAATTTAAGTTTAGGACTTAGCTTTATGTTCATATTCATTTCGTTTACTTGCTGAGTCATAACATCATCAGTTTCACGACCACATCTTTTGAGTAAACAAAGCCACTAAAAGTAATGCTGATAAATTTAAAATTGATTAGAAATGATTTTATTTTTCAGGGTACACAAACTAGATTAAGATATAGAGCCTTGGAATAGGATTGTGTGAGTAAACTTCTCCAAGGCTATTAAACTCAACATATGTGTCTAACTAAGGGAGTGGTGAAATTCATTGTATAATTGGCGACGTCAGGAGGCTCCGCTCACACCGGAGTTAAGCACAAGGTCATGCGAAGTTGGTTGCAAGGATATCCCTCTAATACCTTCTTAGCGTCAGAGATATTTTTAGGGATCTATTCATATATGAGGGTCTTTCTAGTACCTTTACATCTGTGAGAGGCGGTTCTTTCAATATTTCGGGATTTGTTACCTTGCCCATACGATGGACCTAACTTACAATTGTTCTCCTGCACATTGGTTATATCATGGTGGCTTTAGTTGCTTGACATAGGTAACCACATCGGTTACTTACAGGGGTTATTCTACAGGTACCCTGAGTCAGATAAGGGTCGGATAACATACAACCTTTATGGAGGATTCATTCTTCGGGGGGATTTGATCGACTGCGTTGTTAAGCCCACGAGGGCCTTTATAACTGATTATGATACCTCTGATGTTTTGAAGGGAGTCTCAGACCCCTCTTGTGTGAGACATACCTACTTTAGTGAGGGAGGCCCATTTCAGCCATTATATCATGTTTGTGTGCATATTGGCCTTATTGTTTATTTTGGTGTGCTCTTTGATTGTTAGTCGGCCTTAGGATTTGGTTTTTATATATAGAGTCTTGAGTCATCATGGAGTCAGACCCGCTTCCTCATAGGTCTCACCGTTTGTTGAATTTACCACTGCATCTTGAGTCTTTTCCTTCTAAAAGGCATAAAGTTATAAAACGTGGTACACACATCTCCACCTACCAGACTTGTGATCATACAAGTATGAGTACTAAGTCGGGTGCGAAAGATATTGGGAGTCCTTTGACTCCCATACCTATAATAGTTAATGAAACTCCTTCTATGCCTTCGACCACTATGATTGTAGCGTCAGAGGTTCCAATCATCACTCCTATCCAACCTATGGTTGCTACTCAACCGATAGTGGCAAACCCTTTTAGGTCTATTTTTGGTACACCTAGGTACAATACTCACTCCATTCCTTTGGCCTCTAGCCCTTTCTCTTATGGTATGTCGAATCTCACATCGCAATTTTCAGCCTCCGTTCCAACAACTAATACAAATCCTAGTATTGGAATTGGGGGCATGGCTCCTCCACATATTCCACTCTCGTTTGGTGGTTCTCATATTCCCCAAATAACTCATATGGTTGGAAGCTGACCTCCTTTTCACCCTCGATCCAATCCTAGTCTTAACGCTCTTGGATGGAGTAATCAACCAGGAGGACAAAATCCTACTTATGTTTCATCCTTTACACCTACCTCCTCCATAACGATTTCAACCAACACGTTTGGCATGACAAATACACCTCTATCCTCCATATTTCCACACAGGGGAGGTTAGTTTCATACTTTGGGCAACCCCCAACCTAGAGCTACTCCGACTGAGGGAAATATTTACAACCCTCATTATAACATTCCTAATGGAATGGTGCCCAACCAACCCCTTATGAATCAGTTTGGAGGGGGGATTTACAATCCCGAACAGGGACATGGTGCATACCAGAACCCTGGATGGGTTGTGATTCCCCAACATCAATATTTCCCAGGAGCTTGGGGCCAGATGACGCAACCTCGACTCCCTTTTCTACCCACGCTTAATTTTCCAGACTTGTCAAGATTAATGAATGACCCGGTGAGTCATGACCCGACATGGCCCACCGTCCCCACCAAGCTTCCTTCAGATATTCCAAAATTCGAAGGAAAGACTGGTGAGGATACTAGTGATCACGTCACTACTTTTTATCTTTGGTGCTCTTCTAATTCCCTTAACGATGATTCTATTCATTTAATATTGTTTCAATGCACCCTCATGGGGGTTGCAACAAAATGGTACATAGAACTATCGGGGGGAACGTATAAGAATTTTAATCAAATGGTTCTAGTCTTTCTCAACCACTTCCAATTGTCAGTTTGTTACGATGTCGGCATAGAACTTCTGTTGGCCCTCTGCTAGGACAAAGCCACCCATATCTCGGATCACATACAAGAGTGGCATAGACGGAAGAGGTTGATCAAAGCCTACATTCCTCCAGAGTTCCTTTTGGAATGGTTTCTTAAGTACCTATTGCCTTATATTTCGAAGGATGTTTCTACATATGGGTAACATTTGAGGAAGAAGCGATTTTTAAAGCAAAAAAATTAGATCTCATATATGCTCAATCTGGGATGTTATATGAAATTCTTCTTGATGCACCAAGGTCAAACTACGACCCTAGAAAAAATCTTGAGCCTCATGCCAATGGAATTATAGGCTCTGCAAATGTTAAGTCTATAGACTTGGTGACAAACTAGTTGAAAGAGGTGTCTCTAAGCCAGTATGTAAGAGGAAAATCTTTGTATGTTTCCTCCACTCCCACTCAGTCGACGAATGTGCATTTTGTACAGTTGTCGACCAACCCGAATGGTAACCAACAACCAGGAGGGAATACAAATAAAGGATGTGGTAACAATCATAAGGGTGGGAGGAATAATAATAATAATAAACCCAAGGATAACATTAACAATGATATATCTAACAATAACGTTGGTGAGGGAAAGAAAGAGAGGCGGAAGGTAAAATTCCCTTGTAAGCTTTGTACTGATGATCACCTTACCCAATTGTGCCCCAAACTCAAGGAAGTTGTGAGGCTCTTATCTTTACCACCCACTGTGCTGACTAATCCTTTTCCACATAATCTGAATATGGCCTCAAGCTCCTTTAATGCCAGAAATGCAGCGAGTGGGAATCAAAACCCACTGGCACGTGAAGGTGACCATCTATGTGTAAATATGGTCAAGTGTCAGATTAATGTAGCCACTCGGTCTCGTGATTACAGTTCTTCATAGGTTGTTCTAGGTCCAGAGTCTCCTCCTCCTCTGGAAACGTCTTTGCAGATCGAAAATCCAAAGCCTTTGCCTCGTATTCCGAAAGGAGTACTCAAACACTCTACCCACAACCCTAATGCTATAGTTGCCCAGAACTACTATATTGTCGAAGATCTGGGTCAAATCTTGTGTGTGATGTCGGCTTTGGAGGTATTCCAAACATGTCCTTCATGGAGGATTGCCTTGTTATCTGCATTAGGAGCTCTATACACATGTGGCTCTAAGGATATCAAGTTTGATGTCATGGATGTGAAGCCGCACTTTCCTTACCACGTGGCCTTTCAAATCCATGTGGATTACTCAAAGTATTCCATCAAACATACTATTATTGATGAAGGCACTGCAACGTGCGTGATGTCCCTAACATGTTGGAAATCCATTGGCCTTCCAACCCTTTCCCAATCTCCGACTATGTTGACCGCATTTGATGGTCGTTATTTCCATCCCCACGGTATTCTTCCTACATTTCTGGTCTAGTTATGTGGAAAGACAATGGAGGTGGATATCGAGGTGGTTGATGTGCCCCTCGACTATAACTTATTACTAGGGCGTAACTGGACTTATGCTATGAATGCAATTGCATCGTCTATTTTGCATACTTTATGTTTTCCTCATGAAGGGAAAATTGTGACGATTGATCAGTTGTCCTTTGCGCATGCTAGTCCCGACACATTGGTTGGACCTTCGATCCTCGTGATAGACAATTCTCAGTCGACAACTAAGGATATTCATGTTGAAATGTATTCCTCCCTTATGGGTACCTTTGATTTAGTGGCATCGATTTATCACATTTATGCCATGTCTAGTAGGTCTTCTTTGTAAATGAGGTCCGTTCCTTTCTGCACTTCATATTTTAATGATCCTTGGACCCTACCTTCCCCGAACATGTCTTGTGAAGGTCAGTCACATATTGGAATGGAAATTCCACTATCAACTACAGAGATAGCGTATCAGGTTGTTCTCGACTCTACTGTCGACCCAAATCATGTCTCCTTGCAAACGGACAAGGAGGATCCTGTTCTTCGGCCCATATGGGCCACTTCATCGTCTTCCTCACATGATTTCCTTGATGATACTTTACCTTCAGATGAGGCAATCTTAGAGGCCATGAATGGTTTCGATAGGCCATGGGATGATATTCATCATCACTCTTACTTCCTCCTAGAGCTTGTTAGGATCAAACAAGATGATTTTAGATCTACCTTGAGCGAGATAGTCGGTCACATCGTAGTTCCACTAGATACGCATGATATTTATGTCGAGGGAAACATGGTGAGTATTTCTCCTACCATCATGATCGACATCTCTTGTGTTCCTGGTAAAATTGAAAATGTATATATCGGTGTGGATTGTTCACCTGAAGAAATTCAGATCTACACCAAGCTCTTCCAATAATTCTATGATGTATTCGCTTGGTCATATGAGGAGATGCCATGAATCAACCCTTGTATTATCGAACATGAGATTAAAACCTACCCAGATGCTAAACCTGTCAAACAACAACTTAGAGCCATTAATCCTAGGAAGGCCCCTCCTATTAAGGAAGAGGTGGAGAAACTTCTTAATGTTGGTTTTATCTACCTGTCTCCCTTAAATGAATGGGTATCCAATCTCGTTCCCATGAATAAGAAGTAAGGAATTGTCTGTGTGTGTATGGATTTTCGAGACTTGAATAAGGAGAGTCCTAAAGACAACTTCCTAACACATTTCATTGATCAGATTCTCGATGAGTGTGTGGGAAGTGAAGTTTAATCTTTTATGGACGGATTTTCAGGATAAAATCAAATTTAGATCAAACCTGAGGATCAACATAAGACGATATTTATTTGTCCTTGGGGTACTTTCGCATACCGGAAAATGCCTTTCAGCCTAAAAAATGTCGGAGTAACCTTCCAATGAGCCATGACCTTCACTTTTCACGATCTCAAGCATATATTTGAAGTTTACCTCGATGATCTCGCTGCTCACTCTCACAATAGAGTGGATTACTCTACCCACCTTCGACTAGTTTTTTAGAGATGTTGGTATTATCGCATTTGTTTAAACCCTCACAAGTGCATCTTCTGCGTTAGGTCAGGTCGTCTTTTAAGATTCTTAGTTTCTAAGACTAGAATCATGGTGGATCCTTCGAAGGTTGAGGCAATACTTCGATTGCCTTCCCCGCGCAACATTCTTCAGCTTCAAGGTTTATGGGGGAAAGCTAGCTTCTTACGTCGGTTTATAGTAAACTATGCCAATATTACTAAAGGTTTCATGCGTCTCTTGAATAAGGACACTCTGTTTATATGGGATGAGTGAACCCAGGAATCCTTCGATGCTCTTAAGAAATCCTTGGTATCGACCCCTATGTTGAAGCCTCCGGACTACAGTAGAGATTACTTGCTTTATATCGTCGCGTCCGAAGGGACAGTTGGTATGGTTCTAGTTCAGGAGGATGATGAGCTCCATGAGCACGTTGTCTACTACCTTAGTCAAAACTTAGTTGGCCTTGAACTCAAAAACTCTAATGTTGAGAAGCTAGCATTGGATGTCGTACACACGGTTCAAATATTATGACACTATATAATTATTTTCAAAACTATCGTAGTTGTTGATGTAAACCCATTTCAATACTTCCTTACTAGGTGTATCATAGGGGGAAAATACAATAAATGTATTTTCATTTTGCAAGAGTTTGACCTCAATTTTACTTCAGCGAAATCCAAGAAATCGCTAGTTTTGCAAAGTTAAGATCGAAACTACCTCGACTAGATGAGGACGTCATTCATGTCGATTCATTCGTGGATGAACACATTTTCCTTATCTCTTCATCAGACCCTTGGTATGGATACATTTTGATCTATATTCAAACCTTGAAGCTCTCTCAACATCTTTCGAGAGACGATTGACGACGTGTACGGTATCAAGCTAAAAACTATCTTATCGTCAGCGACACTTTGTATCATCGAGGCATAGATAATATCTTGCATCGTTGCTTGAATCACGAAGAGGCTGAGTCTGTTCTTAATGATTGTCACAGTGAGGCTTGTGGTGGTCATCTATCCAGGCTTGCGACAACCCATAAAATATTTTGAGTTGGTTATTTTTTGCCGTTTATTTTTAAATATTGTGTTGAAGCGGCCAAGACGTGTCACCCCTTCCAGGTGTTCACTTGGAAGATGCGCTCACATCCGTCCCCTCTTCACCCGGTCTTCATCGTCGATCCCTTCGCTAAGTGGGGGTTGGATTTTGTGGATTGCAACCCAGCTTCGGATGGGGGGCATCAACATATTATCATGCACATAGAATAATTTACTAAATGGTCAGAGGCCATGCCTACAATTAAATCCGATGGTAAGAATGCATCATTTTTCGTGTTCAATCAAATTACAGACCGGTTCGGAATCCCGAGTTAGATTGTCGTTTATCATGGCAGTCACTTTCAGAATGAAATGATGAAAGAGTTAGCATCAAAACTGGGGTTTAAACATGGTCATTCTTCCCCTTACTATCCCTAGGAAAATGGACAAATAGAGGTCGTGAACAAGTCTCTCAAGACCATTTTACAAAAAACTATCAGCCAGAGCAAATCTGACTGGCATCTCATGCTTTACCCTGCGCTCTGGGCATACTGAACCTTGGTTAAGACTTCAACCATTTTTTCTTCTTTTCAGTTAGTACACAGTGTAGAGTTGATCCTTCCTATTGAATGTGAAATCCCTTCTCTTAGACTGGCAGTTAAGATCCTACCTGACACTTCCGATCTCGAAGAACACCTCGTACACCTAGAGAGCCTACATGAGCAACGTCGAGATGCCTCTATGACTATCGAAGCGGATAAACGACGTGTCAAGGTCCAGTATGATAAGTATGTCTATCCTCAGCAGTACATTGAGGGTGACTTGGTCCTCTTGTATGACCAAGCCAAAGAACCATTGGGGTCAAGAAAGTTCAACCCCATGTGGCATGGTCCTTATATCATGCGATGTGTTTTAGAAAAAGGATCCTACAAATTAGAAGATTATGAAGGGAATATGTTGGCTGAGCCCGGAAATGGGCTCTACTTGAAAAGATATTACGCTTGAGCCCCAAGCTTGGGCGTAACTCTTTGTATACTAGTGTATCTTAGTGTATATATCTTTTCCTTTGTGTCATCGGCTTGCTTATCGAGTTTTCTCTTGGTTGGCAGATGTCAACAAAATCTTCAGTTTACTTAGGATTCGCAGACGGTGCCACTCGTCATACACAGAACATAGCTTCCGTCGCTTGGGTCGTTTACTCACCCGAGGGTCAACTGGTGTCTCCAGGTGGTGTTTTTTTAGGGCCATAAACGAATAATGTGGCTGAATATAGCGTCATGATAGAGATTTTATGTGATGCCATTTCATATGGTGTTAGATCTTTGGAAGTTCGTCTGGACTCCCAGTTAGTAGTATGTCAATTGAACAACAATTACCAGCGAGACCGTACTCTACTCAGATGATTCGTATGGGTATGACTTTTGAAATGACATTTTGATTTTAATACTTATAATCACATACCTAGAAGTTATAATTATGTATCTGATGCATATGTTAATTATGTTTTATATTGGCATTTGTCACATAACTAAAGTAAAGAAAACACATTCACCAATGTACACATTGTAATATATAAGTAAAGTCGAAGACCAATGTTTTTTACATTTCATCTCTCCAAAAATATGGTGTCATAGTAGAAAATTGGGGCTCACGCGCTCAAAATACATATATGGCCAGTAGATACAATGACCATGGAATCAAAGCCTATGGTGTCAGATGCATATCATAATAATATACGACGATGTTTGCGAGATGTCAAAAGAGTTACACCCACACACGGGGCACACCCACCACCTGTCGCTGCATAGCCCCTGACAGATGCTCTACCTGAACCATAAGAATCTTGTGCGTCAAACGAGGCAGGTTCCCCTATGCATTTTGAAGCACTCTACCCACATATACTCCCTTTGACTCATCTCCTCAATTCCTCCGGTGATGTTGTGGGAATCCATATGGTCGTCGCAAACCCACATCTGCGCAATAAAGTAATTTTCAATACTAGACACCATCCAAAAATATTTGTGTTTTTATTCTCTTTGAAAAAACACAAAAAATGAAATATATTAAAAAATTTCATACCTATATCACCATAGGCGGAACTCAATGGAAATGGCATGCCTGGATCTCCTCTGTAGTCGATCTTTACATAAGGGTACTCGTCCAAGGCTATCACCTATCGATGCCACCAAAAGAAGAACTCATCATTGTAGGGGGTTGGCACCCTACCACCTCCCAACTACCTCATCACCTCAATCCAATGTGACATGGCTGGATCATGCAGTCTATGTGGAACGATCTCGACTCTAGGGATCAACCCTGAAACCCGCTCAAAGAAAAAACTACACAAGATAGATGTGAACCCAAAGTTCCTTTTCCTACCTAGTTTGCAGTTTGTCAATTGGCTCTTCATGTTAGCCAATAGTGAGGTGCACCAATCATACATTGTGGGTCATAAGCACTCCACGGAGTAGACCATCAATGGCCTTGATGCCTGGTGCAATGAGGTTGACCCCATGATCTGTGTAGGCACTAGAACGACGATCTTCAAACTCAGGTTGTTGATCGCCCTAATTGGGATTTGTCTCCCTACGTTTTATGTGCTTGCAACACAATGAGTGGAGATGTAGTCCTCTATGTTCATGCCACTCCCAACTCCCCGGACTTTGAGGTTCACCACCTCACCTCGACATGACAATCCTGTAAGGAAATAAATATCCTCGACTTCAATTCTCAATGGTTGCCCATCGAGGTTGAAGGCCTATGTATTCGGATCCCAAAAGTTCACCAGCATTTGAGCAGCCTCACTTGAGCCCTCATCCCGTTGAGAGCCAAAAACTTGTAAATACCACATATGTTTAGTGCTAATTGGGCCTATAGATCTCTTTCCATTGCAACATCAACTTCCTCGTGCTCTCTTTCTCTCCATTCAAGTACCATCCTGCAAGAATAAATCCATTTTTTAGTCAAAACCTTTTAAAAAACCAATTTGCGGACTTGTATGGGGGTTGTTGTGGTAACAGTCACATGTAGGGATGCATATACATGGGAAAAATTTTCCTTTCCCGTGTACATGCCTCCATGTATGTGACCTGATGAACTAAAACCCACGTACACCCTAATTCCTAAATTGCGCCTTAAAAAACTAAAAAAATTGCAACTAATTTAAAATTCTAAACCACTAAAAATGAAGAGGGAAAGAGTACTTACTTGGTCCATACGATTGTCAATTTTGTCGCTCATAGATCCCACTATCGACACTTGAAGGTTGTGGGCAATTTGGTCCAAAATGCACTATTTGGGTAAAAATGTGAAATGGTATGGTAAAATTAGTTATTTTTACTATTTATAGAAAAAAATTACCCACTTTACATAGTTTTTGCTAATATTTTTGCCTAGTGGACTACTAGTGCAGTGGAAGGAGTTTGTTTTGGTGGTTTTGTCCAGGGATTTTTGTGGTTTCTAGTGTCATTTCACCCGTTCATCACTTTGGAAGGTATAATTTCTTTGACCAACATATAGGATAGGTCATCACTCCATCTTGCATTTTTGCATTATCCTATGACTATAACCCGTATGCCTTAGGTACGAACCCATTTATTAGCAACACAGAACCTCATTAATGCTACTAGAAGTGTCATTATTGAATGGTAGAGGCTTACCAAACACGGGTGCCATAGTTACAATGTTTGTGTCATCTAGTTCCCATGCTGAGATTATTCCATAAAGACCAGGAGTCCCTTATAGTTCCAATATGACTTTGCGTTCAAGCTTCATATTCCTACTCATAAGCATACTGACCTATACATGGGACTCCCACTGAGTCTTGTTTAATCTCTTTTCCGACTCTTTCAAAACTCGAAAATATTGTCGAGTGAACTTTTCCCTTTCACACTCATTAACTGGATTTGAAAGGATGTTTATTTGGTGTAAGTTTAACCCTTTTTCGGACCAAGTAGACTTATTTCAAAAAAGGAATACCCTAGTCAATAGTGTCTAGAAGAGTTTTCCTGGGTATTGTTTTATACCTTTTCAGACCTAGGAGACTAAATTCACGAAAAAGGACATTCTTTGGAGTTAAGTTGTAATTGCATCACATCCTCTTGTTTGCAGTATTGAGCCTATTGTCGGTTCCCGCTTTTGTGTTATAATCCTATTACCTGAACAATTTGCATCATTAGCCAAGCAAATCCTTATTTATATCCTTTGCAGCTTGACACCCTGTACCCTAAGAGGAAACATTCCCCTAAGTGTCCATGTCTTGCATGCACCTCCTTGCATTAAGCATAGGTATGTTCCACTATTCCTCCTATATATCATATCATTCATTTGTTTATGAAAAAAAAAAGACGGGCAGGAAAAGAATATTATCTCATGTTGGAAGTAGTCGTGTCACCTTTGAACATAGCACCTTTTGAATCCACTTGTCATCCAAAGTTTGGGTTTAGCATGACCTTAGGAAGATGATCTCATTACTTAGAGTTTACTCCTCAGACTGGTTACTCTTCCAGTCCCCATGGAGAATTTGATTGATGGCTCCTGCATCACAAAGTTTCATCATTGAGTCTATGCTACCAGAGTCTTCCATATGTCTCATGCTCTTGTTCAAAGGATCTCTATAAGACTGTGTCAGCCACTTCTCAAAATTATTGACTTTGCATGTCGGCCATACCCTCAGTGTGTCTTAGAGTTACATGAATTTGTGGTCCTACCATGCACCTTGGTCCTACTTTCATTATGGGTAGGTAAACTTGAACCCAACAATCGACATCTCCTCATTGGTCGATGATTGGGGGGTTTCCCTTGTGTTCGATGACAAGAAATCTATTCACACATTGGGATTCGTGTAGTGTCTTGGATGTCATTAGCCTTATTGGTGGTTTCCTTTCCTTTGTAGGCATTTTTCATTATTGGCTGCTATTCAGAGGGTCTTTTTCATCCACTACTTGCATATGATGCATGCGAAAGACGCACATGATCATTGGTTCATGAACATGTTATTCGTCTGAGCTCTTCCAAATCATGAAGCTATTGTTTTTGTACCTCGTGCTGAATGATGAGAGATGCTTTAATTCTCTCCTTTCAGAGGGTCTCCTTCCATCAATTTCAACTCATCTATTCTAGAAACGAGGCCTAGAGTCCTATGAGTACCTAGAGGTTTGCATTAATTAGTGGCAAGTTCTCTCACCATCGACAGTTGGGAATACATCAATGTGTTTTGATCAATGGATTCTTCAAATGTTCAACCTCAACACCTTTATTCACACTTGTGAGAATGTACTCAGTGCCTTGATACCTACTTTCATTATCAGTAGGTTGTCTCGTGTTTGTTAATGATATACCTTAATGACCGGTAATCAAATGAAGTCTCATTATGTTCGATCTCAACTCCATTATTCACATGATGTAGACTTGCACATTTGGAAGATTGTGTAGAATACTTGAAGACAACATTTCATATTCGTAGCTTTCCTAAGTTGTTGCTAGCATTCATTGGACCAATACCTATATGACTTTAGTGATCATGGGAGATCATATTGTACTCCATTGTATATAGATATCTTCAGATTGATTTTGAGACTGGTTTTCACTGCTCCTTTTTCATGACTATGACAACCTATGAAATGTATCAACTTTGTATTGTCTATTCATGGATATGAACAACTGCTTGGTATATTTCCACATGGATCTGGAGTGTAATTCAAATTGACAACCACGTGTACAAAGTCATTATGGATTGTAATATTCTCATGAGCAACTATTTTGTCCAATTGGGTCTCCATTACTCCACTTCTGGGAATTATAATATATTTTGGCCATCGCAGATTCTCCTCTAACCTCACACATTAGGGGGAATTTGTTATCGAAAGATTTTCCTCACCCGATGCAAATTTCTCAAAAGGCCTTTTCCATTTCCCTATGTAGACTTGAAGTCCCCTTTTGCACTTCCCAGAGCTAAAAATCATATTTTTCCACATATACACGCCCTACATGTTATACAACATGCGTATACGCAGGTTGCATCACTACAACCCACGTACATCGAGTTTGGTGCTCAAAATCAAAAATTGTGTCGGGTTTCCATGTCGTGTCGTGAGATCCATGATCCTTGACCTTCCATATACTGGCAACATTTTGACTCGACCCTTCAGCTCCATTTGAAGGCTATAAATGGACCATATCCAAACCATGAAAGGGAGAAGAATTCAACTTTTGAGAGAAAAGTTACTCTGGAGAAATTATTCACTTCATATTGAGTATGCATCCCTTTATTATTTTAAGTCTGAACACATTGTTCAACCCCCAAACTCTTCCCTCTTTGATGGAGAACCTTATTGTCTCTCTTATATGAGTTTGCCTTTGGTGGAGGATTGAAGTGGTGGAGGCCCATCTAGAAGGGACTTAGTTTCTCGGTTCCGAGACATGCTGACACAAAAGTTTTTCATTCATACACTTTTGTTAATCATATTTTAATAGAAATACTCTTTTATCGTCCAATTAATGTCTTGCAAAGATTTGGATTGTTATTCCATGGGCATATTTGTTTTTAATATTGATGGATTATGCTATTATATGTGCTAACTTTAATATTATAACCATATGCTTGTGTATCATGGTTGTTGAGGACAAGTTGCAGATATATAGCATTGAGTTGAGTGCTCAACGATGGTCTTCATCGAACATCTGGATGAGCTAGGATCCTTATCTTGTCTCGTTAGCATCTTTGTTTATATAACATACTTGAGACTGGAGTTGATTTCTACAATCATTCTGTCTGTTGTGGTTTACCCCATGCCTTAGAGTGATTTTCCTCGTAACACACCTAGAGAATACCCATACTTTGTTCTAGGCTACAGGTGAGTCACACTCCTACTCTAATTCAACTCTTGTATACTTTGAAAATATTGTTAACAGTTTAACACATAGTCATTTAAGCATACATCTAAGCACATGAGAAACCAAGAGAACAATTGTGAAACAAACAAGATATATACACATAAATAGTGTGGGTGGCACAACCCATGCCTAACATACAACTAAGTATTTATTATTGTGAAACAATTACAATATGAGCATTACTGGTTCGATTTCAAACTTGGGCAGAGTCACACAACTCGCCTCACCTCACCAATACACTCATACATAGATTTGTGACACCAAGACTCTCTGCCACAACCGTCTTCACAATCTCCTAAAGTGAACCCCATACATGTTCCCAACAGTAGACTTCACCAAGTTAATAGGGACTTCAGTTCTTCCTCACACATGCCTCCAACAGACCTGCATTTCCAAACTTCCCCAAAATATCCTAATGTGTCCCACCCTTGGCTACTTGTCTTCCATATTAGCAGCTCTAACTTAGTTCTATCTTGCCTCAAAACTTTGCCTCAGACTTGTTCTATCCAATTCTCTTGCCAAAATATTACCTTCCTTGGTTGTGCACCCTTATGCTGTTATAAGGATTGTAAAGGTCACCAATGTGAAACATTGCATCCTTTGGGTGTGTTGTGCCCTTTCGTGAACCATACACTCAAATGACTCGTTGCACCCCTTCATGGACCTAGTGCACCCAAACGAGCATGTGCGCCCATCAACCGTCATGTATCTTGGACCGGCGTGCCCCTTTCCTTGTGCATTTCCTTGTGCCAATCATCGTGACTCCTCATGGGTGTGTTGATGGGGTCATCTAACCTCCCCGGTGCACCCATGTTTCCAAGGGAAGACAGGTCCATTCCTTAGGCATGCTCCCAAGTTGGCCTATTGTAACACCTCGGTCTTTGAGCCCCATATTAAATAATGTATTTTATAATTGCTAAGAGGCCAGAGTGCCCAAACAATTAAAAGAGGCCAGAGTGCCCAAACAATTAAAAGAGGCCAGTGTGCCTAAGAAATGTAATGTTTTGATCATTATTAATAATAAATACATCGTTGGCTGTTAGACGGACAAGGACTAGACTTATAGCGTGCTATGATTCCACAAGAGAGGGGGCTTGAGGGGATAAGTGTTTATTTCATTTTTTAATTACCCATTTTGTGTAATGGGGGGAATCAATTAAGTGAGCTTCTTGGGGGAAGGCCATGAGGTTCTTGATTCCCAAGAATTACATAAAACCATCTGTGGTCTGTTGGGGGGGTTCGTTCTCTCTCTCTCACTCTCGTTCTCATTCTTGTTCTATTGTTGGTCACTTTACTCATTTTTTCACTCACTCACTCATTCACTCATCCAATCGTTCCCTCACTTGCTCGTTGTTCACCCCTCTCACGAAGATTGCACTCTATTCATTCTTTCACTCATTCATCTTTCCTCATGCATGTCTTGGCTTGGGAAAGGAAGGTGAATTATTGAAGTGCAACCATGGTATTGTAGGTTGTAGGGATTGTTGTTGTAATCCAACCATGAATTGAGGCATGCATGTCGAAGATGCTTTGGCATGTGTCCAATTTTTCTCACAACTGTGAGTCTTGAGATTCTCTGCATAGATATTTTGGACCATCTGCACTGGATCCTTGGAAGGAGAAGGACATCCCGAGGGACTACGTGGCAGAGAAAGGAGAGGTTCCATTCTCTTGGGTTGTAAAGGATGGATAGAAGAGAGTTGGGTACTTGGATTGTTGTGGGTGTTGGGAAGCCTGTGAGAGATTGAGTGTTGATTGGTTTGGGAAGATGAGTAATACTCTCAAACCGTCCTTGTGGATTCATAGCCCTGGCTCGGGGGTGACATTGTTGTTGAGACATGGAACAACAATGTCTACGGTTGGGTGGAACGTCCTTGGTCTACAACCAGTCAATGGTCTCTTTTATTAAAGATAAGTTCTTTATGTTATAGTATTATTTAGCTATGTATGATTTTATTCCGTTGTGTATTTAATTATCGATGAATTTAACATTTAAAGTATGCATGCTTGCTGGTTATTGTTGTGCATGTCGTATGCTTCATTTATTTTTTGTTTAGCATCAATCTTGATCAATGCATGTGAATCTTTCATGCATCCTTGTTATTTAAAGTTAGGACATGGGTTGAATTAGTCCAGAGAAGGACTAGAACTTAGCGTGCCCTTCCTGTGGGTGGTTGGGTATGTTACAGATTGGTATTAGAGATACAGGTTGAAACACTAGGCCAGAATGGGCTAGATCCATTAGACAAGATCTTTTGGTTGAGATTCATTTAGGACATTGAAGTCATGAAGCTTGGGAAGATTGGCACTGCAGAGTTCGCGTAGAAGCTAGAATGTTTGAGATCCTTAGTAAGGGATTGAAGGATCGTGACCGTCCCTTTCAAAATCAAGAACGATCACCACCGTGGGATCAAGAGAGATCTGGACCGTTGGATCAGAGGGCAAGTGAACAGGGGTCATCCAATGGAGGTGAATAGGAGGTTGGGGTAAGAATTAAGTCCCAACCGTCGGATATGACAGATCGATCATCAATCGTCGATTGAAGCCAAGTAGAGAAGGAAGGACTTCAAAATTTCACTACTTCAGCTATATTAGTAAGCAAGCTAGGCCTGAACTGCCAAAGGCCAGAGTCATAAAGCCCCACCAACCATATAATCTGATGGGAGGTACAAAAGGATCCCCACCATTGATCATGGTCAGATGGCATGGACCACTTCGGGGTTTTTCACTTCAAGTTTTTAGACTTTGATGAATTGTTATAACCTGGAGTCCCAGAGTGTCAGAATCCTGAAGTCCTGTCAACTGTCAGATGGAGGGGTGGACTTTGTGAGTGTTGAGGACCATTAGATCTAGTAAGGGTGGAAGGATAGTGAATCTTTGGAGCTTCGGAACCTTGCCACTTCGTAGTTTGATAGTTCAGGAGTATGGGGCTCGTCTGGAACAAGAAGCCTCAAATCCCGAAGCCCAAAGTCGCAAAGCCACGCAACCTGTCGATCTAGGATTCCTTTGGGACCTTTCTCGACCATTGGATTAAGAAGTGGAGGAGCAGGGTAAATACTTCGACAGATTGTCACTCCAGGGGAGTTGAGTGGCACGGGAGTTGAATGTCCAATAGCCTCGGAGCGTCGAATTTCTGAATTGGTCGAGAACCGACCATCTCAATGCTTGATTAAGTTACAATCGTCAATTTCTATTGAAGCCTCTAGCTGGGGGGCGGGGTCATCCATTCGATGGGAGATCAAGTCTCGACCCTCTGATCCTTATTGGTGGAGTTAGGGGAGACTTCAACAAAGTGTATCTCTGAAAGGAATTGGAAGTTGACAACAGAGAACAACCGAAGGCCAAAGCTTGGAGGACTTGGTCCCCGCTCGGGTCTCATGATAAGTTAAAAAGGGCTTGGGAGGTAAACCAATGCTCAATTATGTGGTTAGCACGATTCCCCATGTGAAAGGACACAGAGCGAGGTCGGAGGTGCTAAGGAAGAACTAAGCCGTGGTTTCAAACCATTGTCACATGAGACATGGTTTGAAGGAAGCGTCTGTGCATAATTGAATTCTGTATCGGCCAAAGGATAACACAAATGTGTTATATATATATATATTCTTCATGAATTGAAAGGACCTGTAACATTGTTTGGCAAATTTTGTTCGTCATATGCTTAACTCTGACAAAATGGTCACTTGCACATTTTGCAGAATTAAGGGGTTTAAATATATCAGTTCAGCATGTGAATTGAATAAATGGAAGAAGGTAAGGGAGCCTCCAACCATGATAAAGAGGTTGAAGGCCATAATACCAGAGTTGCCAATGCAGAGACAAAATCCAACGGACGCAAGGGCCAAGGGGAGCAAGAAAAATTGCTAGAAACTGTGAGAAGCCTGAAAATAGAAGTGCAAAGCTACAAAGAAGAAAATGAGAGGCTAGTGAGAGAGAAAAGTCAGATAAATTGATCCAAGTGGATATCGATGGCCACCCACCTTTTTTAATTGGCTCAAAACAGTTTTCTGGCAATTTACTATTTTTATCAATTTTTCACTTCCAAAGCCATTTTCAGGCCCTAAACGATGTTTTTTGGGAAAACGAGGAGAAATATGGAAGTTCCTTAGATATTTCCCCTAAAATGAATCTCTTCAACGATAAATTTCCAATGGGCTATCATACGCCTAAAACAGAGATCGTATGCAAAAGTTACAACTCCAGGAAGTTGATGTACTAACTTACCCAAACGGGGCCCACATGACTTTTGGCGGTTCATCTCCTAGGGTTAGGTTTTTGGAATTCATGTTTATTGTAAAAAGGCCTTCAGAGCCTCATTGTAATCATCTTCTTGTGAATGAGCGCAACCATCACATCTCTTCTCAGAGATAAGTCGCCACCATTCCAACAAGCTTGTTTCCGCTGCATTTTACAGTTTCAGCTTATTTCCTTATTGAATAGAAAACCAGTTTTACTGTATCTTTGTTATTTTGTGTTAAGCACCCATTAATAATCTGTAATCATTTCATTTTGCTCATAAAATCTGGATCATAAATGCCTGAGTGTTGCAGATCTTAAATAAGTTGCAGAGACAAACAAAGAATGGCTCAAACCAAGAGGAAGAAGGCAAGTATCATGAAAGAGGAGATAACCACATGAAGGTTGGTTATTCAAGAAGTGCTAGAATAACTCATAGAAACCACTCACCTCCTTACTCAGTAAGAAGGTCTTTTTCATCTGAAGACACCATAAGTAGTCTAGAGGTGTCTCCCGTTAGGCACCAAAGAAGGAGACATGAAGTGGACAGTTTGCAAGGAGAGCTGAGGAAGCTTAAGCCACCATCCTTTGATGGTGAAAGAGAAAGGGAGGATGATTCCGAAGCATGGTTTATTTGAATCAAGAGATATTTCCAATTGCATAACTATTCATCAAACCTATAAGCCATAATTGTCACCTACCATTTACATGGGAAAGTTGTTATGTGGTGGGATCAACTGAAGCAAGTTGAACATATTAATGAGAATAGGATCACTTTGAAGCAGTTCAAGAAGTATTTTCAAAAGGAGTACCTCTCATAGAATTTCTATGATAAGAAAATGCAAGAGTTTTTTGAACTTTGGTTGGGAAGTATGTCCATGGAAAAATATGAGAAGAAGTTCTTAGGGTTGTTAAAGTATGTTGGGTTTATAAATGATGAAAAGGTGAAAATACAAAGGTTTTTGAGTGGACAACCATCCTTTTATAAAGAAAAGATTCGGTATGATGAGCCCAAGACCTTGACTGAGACCATCAAGAAGGATAAGTACCTGTATGAGCAAGGCCAGGGCAGAGAGTCCATTAAGAAATCTTGGAAGGATAAGAAGAAGGAGAATTTTGATCAGAGGAAGAAGGGATTCAAACCTCCTTTCAATATAAATGAGCCTAATAAAAATCATCAAGATCAGTATGCTAAGGATGAATCCAAGAAAGAAGACTCCTTGGGAAAAAGGGGAAGACCACCAATCTAATGTTGGGGATGCAAGGAAGATCACATGTACAAGGATTGCCCACATAGAAAGGACAGAGTGAATATTTTGCACAACATCCAAGAGGCTACAACAATCGAAGGCATGGGAAGAATTTATGCAGCCTTAGATGATTGACAAGAAGAATACCAATCCAACATGATCGAGGTGGAAGGTAAGATCTGTTGAACAACTGAGAGGGGGGGGGTGAATCAATTGTCCCCATGCTTAAACAATTATGCTTCTTTTTAAAATACTTACAAGGCACTCAATGATGATCACAATAAGGCAGGGAAATGAACAATGGCACATTCAGCATCAGTCACATTTATGAGAAACACAGAGACAAATATTTCCCAAGGAAACCCATACAGGGTGAAAACCTCTTCTTCTTTATATGATAAGTATTATTTACATTCTTTACATTATCATACATTTGAGCACCAACTCATTGTGAGGCTACAACCTCTGTTTTGCAAGATGCAACTTGCTAAGAGCACCAACTCTCTGTTTTTCTCTAGCACCTACTAGAAGGAAGCACCAACTCCCTAGTTTCTCTAGATCCAACTAGAAGGAAGCACCAACTCCCTGGTTTCTCTAGCACCAACTAGAAGGAAGCACCAACTCCCTGTGTTCAAGCCACCACTTGAACCTCTGAGGACACCAGTCCTCCCTAGCACCTCCCAACCTCCCTGGATTATGAATATGAAATATTGAAACCTATTACAGTGATATAGTGTTCAATAACAGCTTACCAGTCTCATCACTATTCTGCAAGATTTTGCTACTCAGACTTCCTCGCTGTCTTCCAGCATGAATCCGCTGCCCATTTTGTTCTTATGATCTATGCGCCATGTCCATTCGCTACACATTTCTTCTTCTGTTCTTTTTAGCTGCTGCACTTTGATCCTTCTTCATGCATGAATCACCTTCATCAACATCCACAGCAATTCCAGCAACAACAACAAGCACATCTCTTCTCTGGATTGTGTATTTATAGCTTTTGTGCACCTTGTGCATGCAATGCGCTCAATACCTCTGCATACTCACACCGCACCGATATCTTCCACAACTCGAGTGCTCTGTCTAATCATCATCATGACTCTTCAGCTTCTCTGGCCGTTTTTCCACTCGTTCAGCATCACTGCATGTTATGCTGAGAATCCTCAGCCTCTCTGGCAGTTGAGACTCTTCGTCTTCTCTGTCACAATCGAAATCACCTTCTCTATTCCAGTTACAAGATTCAATGCTCATCCAGATGTCAATCGCCTCCATGAGCATCTTCATCCCTCTTGAAGATTCCTAGAGACTCTTCATCTCCTCTGTCAATCACCCCGAAGTGTCTTCGAGTCCTTTGGCAGAAACCATCAGTGGTTTCTGGCAGTTACACTATGATGTGCAATAGTATCCCTCCGATTATGCTCAGATTCACCTGCATTGTTGGATTAACTCTAATGGGTTCTTGTGTTATTTACCCGTTTCGCACTTTCGCAATTCAGAGATTTTGCGATGAGACATATTGAGTCTCCATGTCACGAGTTCCGAAACTCTGAAACAGAGTTTTTCTACGTTGGCTCCTTCCTTTATATGACCACGACTATGACCAAGCGCTTATGCATAAGGCGCTTTTGCGATTTCGCATTTTGTGAATCTGGAGATGAGGCATCTCGACTCTCCAAGTCGCGATCCCCGAAATGCCGAAGTACTCTTCTCTTCAGCTTCTTTGATGGTGCGACTCTCCAAGTCGCGATCCCCGAAACCCTGAAATGGAGCTTATCAAAACTGACTCCTTCCCTTCTCGTGACCACCGACGGTGGCCATAGGCTGTGCCAAAAAGGCGCTTCGCAAGTTTATAAACTTCATCTGATCGATGATTGAAATCTCCATAGATCCGATGGTCCAAATCTGATCTTAATTCAATGACTCAGATCATATCGCGATTTCTCATATCGCGATTTCGGCCTTCATATTTCTTGCCTCTCCAAGTCGCGAGTTGCAAAACTCTGAAATGGAGTCTCGGATCAACGGTCTAGATCACACCTTGATCTAACAACTGCGATTAAATCACGATTTCACATATCGCAAGTTTGATAGTTATGTTTCTTGCCTCTCCATGTCACGAGTCATGAAACTCCGAGATGAAGCTGGATCAACAGTCCAGAACAAAACCTTGATCTGACGGCTGCGATTAAATCAAGATTTCACATCTTGCGAGTTTGATAGTTATGTTTCTTGCCTCTCCATGTCGTGAGTCGTGAAACTCAAGGATGAAGCTGGATCAACGATCCAAAACAAAAATTTGATCTGACAGCTGCGATTAAATCGCGATTTTGCATCTCGCGAGTTTGATAGTTATGTTTCTTGCCTCTCCATGTCGTGAGTCGTGAAACTCCGAAATGGAGTCTCGGATCAACAGTCCCAATCAACACTTGATCTGATGGTCATCGGGAATTGTAAATGGGATCCAACGATAAAAAATGTTGCTTCTCCTCTCGAGCTTACTTTGTTCCGCTTACTCTGATCTTGCCATCACTTCTGAGCTTAATCGAATCTTCTCTGCAGTGTCTTCTCATAATCCCCACCTTCATTGTTGTACTTGCCATCAATGACAAGCATTCGTTGTCTGTTAAATATTTTCCAACAATCTCCCCCTTTGGCATTGATGGAAACACAAGCACCCACATGCATTTGGACTCTCCTCTCAGACTCTTTTCTCCCCCTTTGACATCAATGTCAAAGAAGAAACATGCTCCCCCTGAGCTGTTGCAAAACATACTCCCCCTGTCAACTATGAGCATCTTGGAAATACACCAGATATTCAATAAGTACTCCCCCTGACCAGGTGAACAGATTAGACTCAAGAAATTATAACCCCCAAATTTTGACGAAGATATCCAAAAGGGGTTGCTGCTAATGGTTTTGTAAATATATTTGCAATCTGCTCTGTAGAAGGTATATAATTTAGTTGAACAATTCTGTTTGTAACTTGTTCTCTGAGAAAATGGTACTTTATTGGAATATGCTTAGTCTTGGAATGAAGAACATGATTCTTGGAGACACTAATGGCACTAGTGTTATCACAGTGAATTGGAATGGGATGAGTGTAAGTTACCTTTAGATCTGTAAGAGTTTGTATCATCCATAAAATTTGTGTGCAACAAGTAGTAGCAACAATGTATTCTGCCTCTGTAGTGGATAATGAAACGGATCCTTGCTTTTTACTAAGCCATGCAACTAATGAGTCACCCAGAAAGAATGCTCCTCCACTGGTGCTTTTTCTCTCATCAACACAGTTTGCCCAATCTGCATCTGAATAAGCAGTTAATTGGAAATTTTGATTTCTGGGATACCACAGACCATAAGTCATTGTTCCTTTCAAATACCTGAATATCCTTTTGACAGCTTGCAAATGACTCTGTTTAGGTGTAGCTTGATATCTTCCTACCATTCCTACAACATGCATTATGTCAGGACGTGATGTTGTGATGTACAAAAGACTGCCTATCATAGAGCGATATGTCCTTTGATCAACATCAGGTGAGATATCATCTTTACTCAGCTTCCAACCAACCACCATAGGTGTGCTAACTGGAGAAGAATCTTCCATCTGAAATTTCTTCAACATCTCTTTCAAATATTTTTCTTGAGAAATAAATATTCCTGCAGAACTTTGGTTTACTTGTAAGCCAAGAAAATATGATAGTTCTCCTATCATGGACATTTCAAATTATGTTTTGCATAGAGTTAGCAAACCATTGGACAGATGATTCATTAGTACAGCCAAAAATAATATCATCTACATAAACCAAAACAACTAGTAAATTATCACCTTCAGACTTAATGTAAAGGTTACTGTCAACAGTAGCTTTCTTGAACCCTTTTTCTTGTAAAAATTTGAATAGTCTCTAATACCAAGCTCGTGGTGCTTGTTTTAGTACATATAAGGCCTTCTTCAGCTTACAAACATAATCAGGATTATTTGTCAATGAGAATCCTTCAGGTTGCTCCATATATACTTCTTCCTCTAGATCTCCATTAAGAAATGCTGACTTAACATCCATCTGATAAACTTTAAAGTTTTTATGACATGAATAAGCAAGAAACATTCTGATGGCTTCCAATCTTGCCACTGGTGCAAAAGTTTCATCAAAGTCCTGACCTTCAACTTGTGCATATCCTTTACAGACCAATCTGGCTTTATTTCTAACAACTTGCCCTTTTTCATTCATTTTATTTTTGAACACCCATTTGGAACATATTACATTCTTATCTTCAGGTCTAGGGACAAGCTCCCAAGTATTGTTCTTTTCAATTTGATCAAGATCTTCATTCATTGCTCTAATCCAATCATCATCCTTGTTGGCTTCATTGAAAATCTTGGGTTCCAGCATGGATATGAGAGCTATATGAGATTGTTCGATGGTTTTGATTAGCTTTCTCATGGTTTGTACACCTTTGTCTTTTTCTCCAATTATCTGACTTGCAGGATGATTCTTTTGAATGATTCTGGAGGAGGAATTTGTAGTTGACTGTTGATTTGAGTTTGTCTGAGTGTCTGAGTCTTCATTTGATTCAGAGTCTTCATTTTCTGATTCTTGGACCTGTTCATCTTCAACTTTAGTTGTGTCTTCTGTAGAATACTCATTACTGTATACCTCTCTTGCTGGGATTCCTTCATCAATTTTTACATCCATACAGTCAACCATTTTATGCAGCCTCTTATTATAGCATCTATATCCTTTACTGTTTGTAGCATACCCTAAGAAGATACCTTCATCAACCCTGCCATTATATTTGTTGAGGTTCTCATCATTATTATTTATGTAGCATTTACTCCCAAAAACTCCGAAGTGTTTGATTGAGGCAGGTCTTCCAAACCATAATTCATAAGGTGTCGTCACTTTGTGGTCTAAGGTGGGCTTTGTTAAGCACATGGACTGTTGTGTGTATTGCTTCTACCCAGTAAGTTTGACCAATGTTCTTCTCATTCATCATTGACCTAGCCATTTCCTGCACTGTTATGTTTTGCCTCTCAACAACTCCATTTTGTTGTGGAGTTCTTGGGATTGTGTATTCTCTCTTGATCCCATGTTCATCGCAAAATTCCTTGAAGTATCTTGACATAAACTCTCCTCCCCGATCTGATCTTACTGCCTTTAACCTCTTGCCTGTTTGAGTCTCTGTTAAAGCCTTAAATATTTTAAACTTCCCAAATGCTTCATCTTTTTCTTTGAGAAAGGCAACCCAAGTAAGTTTGGAGTAATCATCGATAATTAGCATGAAGTAGTTTTCTTTCCCTGTGCCTTCCTATCTTGATGGTCCACATAAATCCATATGAACTAGTTGGAGTGGTTTCTTTGTTGAAGTAAAGCTCTTGGACTTAAACTATGTCCTGTTTTTCTTCCTTACTTGACATGGTTTACACATTGAATCTTGGGGCTTTGATATTCTCGAAAGATCTTTTACTGCCTCGAGGTTTTTGAATTTGATTAAGTGGTCGAAGCTTAGATGTCCAAGTCTCCTATGCCATAACAAACTTTCATCATGTTTGCTTAGATGACATTCTTCTCTATTTTCTTTCAGCACATATACATTATTTTCTGTCCTTATGCCCTTGGCCACTACTTGTCCTGAGTTACAGACTTTATCTTGCAGTCCTTGGACGTGAACAACACTTCGCATCCTCTGTCATACATTTGACTTACACTGAGCAGATTATGTTTCAGCCCATCCACAAGTAGAACATCTTGGGCTTTTCCTTTTCCATTACTTAAGCTCACCATCCCTTTGCCCTTTATTTTCCCTGGAGCATCATTTCCAAAGGTTACGTTTCCT
>ML790091.1:85048-101862 GCA_009831015.1 Picea engelmannii | reverse complement strand
GAAGGAAGCACCAACTCCCTGGTTTCTCTAGCACCAACTAGAAGGAAGCACCAACTCCCTGTGTTCAAGCCACCACTTGAACCTCTGAGGACACCAGTCCTCCCTAGCACCTCCCAACCTCCCTAGATTATGAATATGAAATACTAAAACCTATTACAGTGATATAGTGTTCAATAACAACTTACCAGTCTCATCACTGTTCTGTAAGATTTTGCTACTAAGACTTCCTCGCTGTCTTCCAGCATGCATCCGCTGCCCATTCTATTCTTCTGCTTTTATGCTCTGTGCACCATGTCCATTCGTTGCACAGTTCTTCTTCTGTTCTTTTCAGCTGCTGCACTCTGATCCTTCTTCATGCATGAATCACCTTCATCAACATCCACAACAATTCCAACAACAACAACAAGCACATCTCTTCTCTAGATTGTGTATTTATAGCTTTTGTGCACCTTGTGCATGCAATGCGCGCAATACCTCTGCATACTCACATCGCACCAATATCTTCCACAACTCGAGTGCTCTATCTGATCATCATCGTGACTCTTCAGCTTCTCTGGTCGTTTTTCCACTTGTTCAGCATCACTGTATGTTATGATGAGAATCCTCAACCTCTCTAGCAATTGAGACTCTTTGTCTTCTCTGTCACAGTCGAACTCACCTTCTCTGTTCCAGTTACAAGCTTCAATGCTCATCCAGCTATCAATTGCCTCCACGAGCATCTTCATCCCTCTTGAAGATTCCTAGAGAGTCTTCATCTCCTCTGTCAATCACCCTGAAGTGTCTTCGAGTCCTCTGGCAGAAACCATCAGTGGTTTCTGGAAGTTACACTGTGACGTGCAACAGTAGCCCTCTGATTATGCTCAGATTCACCTGCATCGTTGGATTAACTCTAATGGGTTCTTGTGTTATTTACCCATTTCTCACTTTCGCAATTCAGAGATTCTGCGATGAGACATCTTGAGTCTCCATGTCACGAGTTCCGAAACAGAGTTTTTCTGCGCTAGCTCCTTCATTTATATGACCACGGCTATGACCAAGCACTTATACATAAGGCAATTTCGTGATTTCTCATTTTTTGAATCTGGAGATGAGGCATCTCGACTCTCCAAGTCGCGATCCCCGAAATGCTGAAGTACTCTTCTCTTCAGCTTCTCTGATGGTGTGACCACCGGCTGATACCACGCGCTTATGCATAAAGCGCTTTTCGCGAATTCGCATCTCGTGAATATGGAGATGAGGCATCTCGACTCTCCAAGTCGCGATCCCCGAAACCCCGAAATGGAGCTTATCAAAATTGTCTCCTTCCCTTCTCGTGACCACTGACGATGACCATAGGCTGTGCCAAAAAGGCGCTTCGCGCGTTTATAAACTTCATCTGATTGATGATTGAAATCTCCATAGATCCGATAGTCCAGATCTGATCTTAATTCAATGGCTCAGATCATATCGTGATTTCGCATATCGCGATTTCGGCCTTCATATTTCTTGCCTCTCCAAGTCGCAAGTCGCGAAACTCTGAAATGGAGTCTCAGATCAACGGTCTAGATCACACCTTGATCTGACGGCTGCGATTAAATCGCAATTTCGCATATTGTGAGTTTGATAGTTATGTTTCTTGCCTCTCCATGTTGCGAGTCGCAAAACTCTGAGATGAAGCTGGATCAACGGTCCAGAATTAAACTTTGATCTGACAGTTGTGATTAAATCTCAATTTCACATCTCGTGAATTTGATAGTTATGTTTCTTGCCTCTCCATGTCGTGAGTCGTGAAACTCTGAGATGAAGCTGGATCAACGGTCTAGAACAAAACTTTGATCTAATGGCTGCGATTAAATCGCGATTTCGCATCTCACAAGTTTGATAGTTATGTTTCTTGCCTCTCCATGTTGTGAGTCGCGAAACTCTGAAATGGAGTCTCGGATCAACAGTCCCGATCAACACTTGATCTGATGGTCATCGGGAATTGTAAATGGGATCCAGCGATCAGAAATGTTGCTTCTCCTCCCGAGCTTACTTTGTTTCTCTTACTCTGATCTTGCCATCGCTTCTGAGCTTAATCAAATCTTCTCTGCAATGTCTTCTCATAATCCCCACCTTCATTGTTGTACTTGTCATCAATGACAAGCATTCGTTGTCTGTTAAATATTTGCCAACAAGATCATTAATCATCATGTTGTTATTTTAATTGATTCAAGAGAAAGTCATTGTTACATTGATCCTAAGATAGTGGATAGTTTTCATTTGGAGAAAAGTAATCTTGGGAAATCAAGTTTAGTTTAGCTAGCCACTGGAACCAAAAGGAGAATCCATGATATGGTGAGAGGTTGTTCCATAAGCCTTAATGGTGTGAATACTAGTGCTTATCTGAATATCATACCATTGGGATCTTATGATATTTTAATTGGAATGGATTAGTTGGACAAGCATCATGTTGTCCTAGATTGTCATAGAAAGACATTTACATGTCTTGATGGAGATGGAAAACAAAGCACTGTGAAAGGTGTACCAAGACCCATCTCTATAAGGGAGATTCCAGCCTCACAACTGAAGAGATGTTTCAGAAAAGGGTGTCAATTGTATGCAGCCCATGTGGAGAAGCCAGAAAAGACAAAGGGGCCAAGCCTTGAAGATTTTACGGTACTACAAGAATTTGAAGATGTATTCCAGGAAATACCAGGGTTGCCACCAAAAAGGGAAATATATTTCTTTATTGATTTAGTGCTAGGAGTTGCCCCGGTGTCAAAAACACCTTATAGAGTGAGCACACTAGAGTTAAAAGAATTACAAATGCAGTTGGAGGAATTGTTGAATAAAGGGTACATACGCCCAAGTGTTTCACCTTGGGGAGCACCAATACTCTTCTTCAAAAAGAAAGATGGGACCTTGAGGCTATGTATTGACTTTCGACAGCTGAATAAGTCCAATGTGAAGAACCAATATCCTCTACCCAGAATTGATGACCTCTTTGATCAGCTAAGAGGTGCAAAGATATTTTCAAAGATAGACTTGAGATTAGGATACCATCAGGTAAGAATCAAGGAAGAATACACCCATAAGACATCCTTTAGAACCAAGTATGGGCATTATGAATTCATAGTGGTTCCATTTGGATTGACCAATGCGCTGACTGTCTTTATGTGCTTAATGAATGACATATTCATAAATTATTTGGATAAGTTTGTCATGGTATTCTTGGATGAGATACTTGTCTATTCTAAGTCTAAAGAGGAGCATGCACATCACCTAAGACTGGTATTGCAAGTATTGAGAGAACATAAATTATATGCCAAGTTGAGTAAGTGTTATTTTTACCAAGAACATATCCATTACTTGGGACACATTATTTCAGAGCAAGGTATAGCAGTGGATCCAGAGAAGATTGAAGCCATTAGAGGATGGCCAGTACCCATGAATGTTTCAGAAGTCATATATTTTATGGGGTTAGTCGGTTACTACAAAAGGTCCATAGCAAAGTTCTCTATGATTTCACATCCCATCACTTCTTTGCAAAAGAAGGGAATGAAATTTGAATGGACATCTAAGTGTGAAGAGAATTTTAATTTGTTGAAGGAATTACTTACTAGTGCACATGTGTTAAAGATTGTTGACCCAAATGAAAGTTTCATGGTATGCACAGATGCATGTAAGGAAGGGCTTGGTGGAGTCCTCACTCAAAATGGACATGTCATTGGTTATGAATCTAGAAAGCTTAAGGAACATGAGATGAACTATGCCACACATGACTTGGATCTTGTTGCCATTGTTCACACATTGAAGATGTGGAGGCATTATCTCATGGGAAAGATATTTGAATTGAGAACATAACACAGTGGTCTGAAGCATCTTTTTGAACAACCAACTTTGAATGTCGGGCAAACAATATGGCTGGAATTTCTAAGTGAATACAACTTTGATATCAAGCATATCGAAGGAAAATAAAATAAAGTTGTTGATGCACTTAGTAGAAGAGTGCATCTCATGCATGCTACAACTGTTAGTATGCATTATGTTGTTGTTACATATCAACATTACCTACATGCAAAGGAAATCTTACATCAAGGAGATGTACAACAGAAAATGAAAGAGTATGAGATGAAGGAAGATGGATTACTTATACATAAATAGAATTTATGTTCCTAGTTCCAGAGAACTTAGGAATTTGGTATTAAAGGAAATGCATAATGTTCCATATGTTGGACATCCTGGTCACCAAAAAACAATTACAGTAGTAAGAAGCCAGTTCTTTTGGCTAGGAATGAAAAATGATATTGTTGATTACATCGTCAGATGTATGGATTGTTAGAAAGTGAAGGTTGAGCATAGATACCCAACGGGTTTTCTACAACCATTACCAATTCCAGAGAAGAAATGGGAAGTGATAACCATTGAATTTAAAACTAAATTGCCCAGGAAAACAGGACAACATGATTCAATCATGGCAGTGGTTGAGAAATTGACAAAGGATGCTCATTTTGTTCTTGTAAAAAAAACACATACAACAACTAATATTGCATAAATTTCCATGAGGGAAATTGCTAGGTTGCATGGGATACCTAGGACAATTGTCTTGGACAGAGACACAAAGTTTATTTCAAATTTTTGGAAGGGATTATTTAAAGGATTTGGTACAAATATGAACTTTAGCACGACTTACCATCCACAGTCAGATGGGTAGACAGAGAGGGTCAACCGAGTAATTGAAGACATGTTGAGAATGTATGTGATGGATAAGCCATCTAAGTGGGAAGATTACTTGCACTTGGTTGAGTTTTCCTATAATAATGAGTATCAAGCTTATTGAAGATGAGCCCATTTGAAGCTTTGTATGGTAGAAAATGCAATACTCCAGTAAGCTGGGACAACCCAACAGATAGAGGGGTACTTGGGCCAGCGTTGCTCAAGGATATGGAAGACCAGATGGTTAAGATTAAGCAGACTTTAAAGGTAGCTCGGGATATACAGAAAGTTTATGCAGATAAGAATAGGACAATGAGAGAATTTAAAGTGGGGGAGCATGTGCTTTTGAAAGTAAATCCCAAGAAGGGCTCTTTGAAGTTGGGTAGATGTACAAAGTTGGCATTCAGATTATGTGGTCCATTTGAGATATTGGACATAATAGGGCCAGTTGCATACATGCTTGCATTGCCCATTTCCATGAATGTGCATAATGTATTTCATGTCTATTTGCTAAAGAAATATGTATATGATCCTAACCATGTTATTGATTGGCATCTGATTCAGGTAGAGACAGAGGGAGACTTTCAGGTCTAGCCAATGCGAATATTGGACAAAAAATTCAAAATGCTCTGGAATAGAGCTATAGAGTTGGTAAAAGTTCAGTGGACCTGCTACGGTCTTGAAGATGCTACCTGGGAGCATGAAGATTCCATGCAGGCAAAGTACCCTCAACTTTTTGAATAAATTTTGGAATTGTTATTCCTATTTTGTATGCACCGAGGACAGTGTTAAAATAAGGGGGAGGAGATGTAACACCCTGGGGTTTGAGCCCCATATTAAATCATGTATTTTCTAATTGTTGAGAGGCTAGAGTGCCCAAACAATTAAAAGAGGCCAGTGTGCCTAAGAAATGTAATGTTTTGATCATTATTAATAATAAATCCATTGTTGGCTGCTAGACGGATAAGGACTAGAGTTATAGGGGCTATGATTTCATAAGAGAGGGGGCTTGAGGGGATAAGTGTTTATTTCATTTTTTAATTACCCATTTTGTGTAATGGGGGAAATCAATTATGTGATATTCTTGGGAGAAGGCCATGAGGTTCTTGATTCCCAAGAATTACATAAACTCATCCCTGGTCTATTGGGGTGGTTCGTTCTCTCTCTCACTCCCGTTCTCATTCTCGTTCTTGTTCTATTGTTGGTCGCTTCACTCATTTTTTCACTCACTCACTCATTCACTCATCCACTTGTTCCCTTACTTTCTCATTGTTCACCCCTCTTGTGGATATTGCACTCCATTCATTCCTTCACTCATTCATCTTTCCTCGTGCGTGTCTTGGCTTGGGAAAGGAAAGCGAATTGCTGAAGTGCAGTCATGGTATTGTCGGTTGTAGAGATTGTTGGTGTAATCCAGCCATGAATTGAGGTCTGCATGTCTAATATGCTTTGGCTTGTGTCCATTTTTGCTCACAGCTACTAGTCTTGAGATCCCAACCTGGAGATTCTAGACCAACTGCACTGGAGCCCTGAAAGGAGAAGCACAACCTAAGGGACTGCGTGGCAAAGAAGGGAGAGGGTCCATTCTCTTGGGTTGTGTAGGTTGGGTAGAAGAGAGTTGGTTACTTGGATTGTTATGGGTGCTGGGAAGCCTGTGAGAGCTTGAGTGTTGATTTGTTTGAGAAGCTGAGTAACACTCTCAAACTGTCCTTGTGGAATCATAGCCCTGTCTCGGGGTGACATTGTTGTTGAGACTGGAAAAACAATATCTACGGTTGGGTGGAACATCCTTGGTTTGCAGCGAGTCGGTGGTTTATTTTATTAAAGATAAGTTCTCTCTGTTATAGTATTATTTATTGTGTATGATTTTATTCCGCTATGTATTTAATTATCGTTGAATTCAATATTTAGAGTATGCATGCTTGCTAGTTATTGTTGTGCATGTTGTATGCTTCATTTATTTTATGTTTAGTATCAATATTGATCAATTCATGTGAATATTTCATGCATCCTTGTTATTTAAAGTCGGGACAGGGGTCGAATTAGTCCAGAGAAAGACTGGAAGTTAGCATGCCTGACCTGTGGGTGGCTGGGTACGTTACACCTGCCCTTTCCCAAATTCAACTCAAGTCTTTGTCAATCATTACAAGGCAAGTAAGGTGTGTGCCCCCTTGGTGCCACACGTCACCATTACGTACCCAAGGTGCTCCTTCTCACACCCACATGTCTTCATTCATCCAACTAATCGCATGCCCCTAGTGTTCTCATGTTTGACTCGTCCCCAAAATTCTGGCCAAAGAGTGTGTGCACTTGGTGTGTGTCATTGGAGAACTTACATCCTCCCCCACTCCAAGTTGTTTCCATCCCCGACAACATTTGTTGATCTCCATGGTGCCTCTACCCCGTTCTCGTCACTACTCAACGACAATTGTCTCCTCAATCGTTGTTGTCAAGGAAAACTCCCCTTAGGAAGTTACATGAGTCTATAAAGTGTCACTCCTCACTGACTTACTATTACTTCCATACTTCAGTCTGTCTTCCCATGCTTCCATGAATTATATCCCCTGTGACTTTGGTTGATTGGGTAGCTAGTTCAATCATTATTCCTCTCTTTCATTAACTCACATCTTCACATTCAAACATCATTTTTTGTTCACAAAATCATCACATCCACGACTCCTCATTTCCTCCAATATGTCAAGTCACCTAACTGTGTTTCCAATAGACTTCATAAGGCACCTCTTCAAGGCACCGCATTGGCCTCATTGCCTCCCACTAAAATAGTGAGCCAACATGTTGTTGTCTTGTTTGAAGGTGAAGGGGGATAGTTGGTTGGGCCATCTCCCTCATCTCCAATATGTCCCATTTTGATCGACGGAGAGTCATCATACTTCTGCGTTATGTACATAAGCAACAATACACTTGAACTAATTTTTCCTTCACACTCCTCCATTAGTCATTCTAACTTAGGGTCATATGGCCATTCACCCATCTCCAAGTTCGCTAGAGGATGAATCTGCCTCTTCCTTGGTTCTCCTCCATGAAGGTTGTTGCGTCTCCCTCATTTCATCTTGGTCCACAGATGGTCCCTACTCGTATTCAATGAACTACTCTGAAATCCTCATAACTATGACTTCCTTTGATCTTTATTGCGATTCATCAACCTTCAAACATAAATCAACCAATCCATCCATTATCTTACCCATATCTCCAACTATATCTTCAACATCGGCAAGCCTCCATTCCAATGACACAAGCTTCCTTTCATTCTCTTTGTTAGGTTTTCCAACCATCACCTCACATCATCCAAGTTTGTCTCCATAAGGTTGTATGCTTTTCGCAACAACCATCTGCAAGGAGGAAATTTGCATACCCCCTTCCTTCCTCCTTATGGTAGGAATCAAACATGGATTCTATCCCTGAAAAATGGCCAAATTGTTCTTGTGAGGAATAGGTGTTTCCTTTTCCTTCCTCGTGAAATCTTTTCCCAACAAAACTTCAAAATTATCCATAGGAACAATGGTGAAACTCTTCCTTCCACACCAGTCACCAAGTTTAAATGAGATTTCCTTTGCTACACCAATGACCCTCTCTACACCTATGTTGATTGTCTTGAAGGTTGTCTACATTGGTTCAGGATGCAACCCAAGCCTCCACAACATGTATTCTTTCAGGAAGTTATGCATTTCTCCACTATCCACCATGGCTATCACTGACTTCCCATTGAGTTTGGCTTGCACAAAGCAAAGTTTTTTCTCATCTTGATCTTGGCTCTTCATCGATTCACCCTCCATGACAACATTCAAGAACTATAGAACTCCAAAATATGGGTTTTCCTCCTTATTCAAAGAATTCAACTTCTATTTCAAGGGACAATTCTTTGCATATTTCTCCATGGCACAAATCCAACATGAAACTGACTTCTTCTCTTTTGTTGTGTCTGTTTGCTTGGCATTGTCTTTGCCACCCTTGGACATCTTCGTCTTTCCTTTGTCCTTCTTCTTCCCCTTCCCTTGTTGTTGCTTATCACCTTGGGCATCCTCACTATTCCTAGGACCTGTCTTGGGTTTTCCCCAAAAGTCCAACAATTTATCTATTGTAGTGATGGATGCCGCAAGAGTTTGCATGTTCTATCATCACAACTCACTTTGTGCCCATGACTACAATCAAATCATGAAGTGGAAAAGTATGTCTTCTTTTGACATGTCTTTGATATCCAACATAAGCCCCGTGAACTCCTTGATGTAGGCTTGGATCTTACCAGCATGCTTGAGAGCCAAAAACTGATTTCTTGTGATCCATGCTTGGTTCCCCAGACCAAACTGTGCCTTCAAGGTTTCCTTCATATCTGCCTAGTTTTCGATCTTCTCAATGATTCTCCTAGTTGCTAAGTCTTCCATCCGGTTCCTCCACCATAGCTTAGCGGTTCCTGTCAATAACTGATAAGAAACAAATACTTTCATACAAAAACACCACAAATATTCAAAGAACAATATAGAAGAACCACACTTTTATTATTATCAAACCCTTAGGTAGGGAAACATCATACAATGGATCCTATTATGGAAGTGATCCTCTCTTGTTTTCTTACCTCTTCGAGGGGGCATCCTCCTATTGAAATACCGCTCCAAATACAATAACTCTCTTCACACCCATTACATTGTTTGAGCCCCTTTATATAGTGCTACCAACCATATAAGAACATTCTAGAGGAGGAAACTTCTAGAAGTGAAACCTTCTAAAAAGTCCTCTTACATTTATTATATCTAACTATCATAATGGGCCTTATTTAATACTCTAGTGGAGATAGTCCACCTTTCATTGAATGGCCTCCACTATTATTACTATGGGCCCTCCCACCCCACTACCTCTCTAGCTACACTACATTCCATACCCCTTAAGAGAGAGTTGTCCTCAACGCTCATTTTGAGGGTGTACAACCATATACCAAGGTCCCATGGATAAATGTGGATCATAGTGCTAAAGTAGGATGAAGAAATAGAGTCCCATGTAGAAATTAGAGCCACCATGATGAAGTAGTCCAACCACCACTGTAAACCTAGGTCCCATGTCCAAGTGTTCATGTGAACTCCATGCTGAAGATATCAAAACTCAGGAACCATCTAAAAATCATGCTCAAAATATCTACACTAGTCATGTGGGTCGAAATATGTAGAACCAACCAACAATTCATCCACTACTACCAGAGAATAAAAAAATTGAAGAATAATATGCAGATAAGGCTCTATTGTACTCTCTAGTATGGGATCTGCATTAGGGGGAGTAGAGTCATCAAATAGAAGATGGAAGTGGTTGTCATCCCATAAATGAGAACTATTTATATACCAATCATCACAATCGACCGTAAAATCATACCAAGCATCTACTTCTTGATGATATGCATCCATGATGTCCTCCATAGTATATTTCTCCTTCATGATGGCTAAGCACTCATGAATAATGCGAAGACTATCTCTGAGGCCATCTTGAAAGTCATGCATTTGGGCTTGGAATGCTTCAAGCTGTCGTAAAATTCGAGAGCAAAGATCCATTGGAAACACCACATAAAATAAAACTATTAAAATAATCTATCTAATGGCACTAATATGTTATCAATATGAGAACTCTGTGACAAGTTATGAACTCTGCAATCTCATTGCCGTCACAACCCCCCCCCCCCCCCCTCTAACAACTCTGTGAATTTGTTAGAGGGACTCAGATATGTAATTTGTTTTCAAAAATATGGCCCCCATGTGCTACATAAACAAAACAAAATCGCGTGGTCATCCATGGAAAAACTCTGAAAAAATTATAGATTTTAAAATTCCAATAACTTCACTTCCCAAAATCTGTTTCAGACGATTTTGTTTTTTGAAATTGGTTTTTTTTCCGAGAGGAACTCAGATATACAAATAGTTTATGCAAATTCCATATAGAACGCTACAATATTTTTTCGGAGTGTTGCGACCCTCTTTTTCTTCTTCAAAAAAATATGCAAAATTGAAAAAAATTCCCACAATTTCGGCCAAGGAAAGTGCTCTGATACCAAATGTTAAGAACCAAATACTTGCATACAAAAACACCACAAATATTCAGAGAAAAATATAGAAGAACCACACTTTTATTATTATCAAACCCTTAAGGTAGGGAAACACCATACAATGGATCCTATTATGGAATGGATCCTCTCCTATTCACTTGCCTCTTCGAGGGGGCATCCTCCTATTGAGCTGCCACTCCAAATACAATACTTCTCTTCACACCCCATTACATTGCCTGAACCCCTTTATATAGTGCTACCAACCACCTAAGAACATTCTAGAGGATGAACCTTCTAAAAGCGGAACCTTCTAAGAAGTCCTCTTACATTTATTATATCTAACTACCATAGTGGGCCTTATTTAATACTATAGTGAACCTAGACCACCTTACATTGAATGGCCTACACTATTATTAGTATGGGCCCTCCACACCCCCCACTGCATCTCTAGATACACTACAAGAACATTGTTGCAACATTTACCTTGTCTTTGTTCGAACTTCCATTAAACTACTCCAAGTATTGCTCAATGTCCCAACAAAAGTTTCCAAGCAACTTAGCATTGCAAATACCATCATATGGCTTGGGTTCCTTTATCTTGATCCTTATCGATATGGAAACAAAGTTCTATCATTTAGCCAAATCTTGTTTCAACAAGGTGATGGTGTCATTTTGGTCCTTCAACTTCTATGTAACTGAGGCAAGTGCATCCTCCGCTGCCTTGAGTCTATCTTGAACGTCGTCGGCCAAGGTGTCATTAGTCACATTTGTGGTTTCCTGGAACTCACAAATGACTTCATTAAACCCATGCTTCATCCTGCATATCTCAACCTCCATGTGTTCGGCCTTCTCACCATGCCGACACATTGTGTCTGTCACCTACTCCACAGTCTTCTCCAAGATAATGATTTGATCTTTCATTTTGTTGGTCTTGGGATCCCTCTTGGTGTCACTTCCACTTTCATGCGACCCAAACATGGATGGACCTCCAAGTATATTCACTGTACTTCCAAAGGCACCCAAGAATTCATCTAAAGACTTCTTCACAATTCTACGATGATTTTTGCAATGAAATTCGTGATTACGTCTATGTTCAGGTCTGCAACAAGTTTTGCGAAAATCTTGCATTTTTCCACCTTTCCCAAGTGCTCAATTCACCCTTAGAACTATGTGCTTGGTCTGCTTAAGAGGTGCGCACAATTTTCTCTACGAGCAACGAATTCATTCGCAACTAGGCCCCTCACTTTCATCACAAACCGAACCACCAATTCTATGTTGAGGTTGTCTCTACGATGGGTCAATCCACCTGATCGAACCCTCACCAATCTTGCATCCAAAATTTATTCTCAACAATTGTGCCCCACCACCACTATTCCAGTTTCAATAATGGTGAAGAGCCAAATCTGCTTTGATAACACTTGTCATCAAGGTGACAATGTGGTGAAAAGCATCAAACGGTTCACTAAACAAGATCTAATACCACCTGTCATAACCCAACAAGATGCTTGTTCAGATCTTGTGATAATTCATCTCCTGAGGGCGTGTGACACCGTGACGGTTCTTACTTGCTTGCTTGGAAACACTAAGAATACTTCTTCCAGACTATGCCACTTCACCTAGATCATACCCATACACATTTCTAGGATACAAGCGAGTCACACTCCTACTCTAGTGCAAATCTTGTATATGTAAACAATCTTGTTAACAATTTAACACTTTTAAGCATACATCTAGAGCATGAGAAACCAAGATAACAATTGTGAAACAAACATGAGACATGCACAAAAATAGTGTGGGCAACACGAACCATGCCTAACACTCAACTAAGTCGTTGTTATTGCGAAATAGTTACAATATGATCACTACTGGTTCAATTTACAAGTTGGGAAGAGTCACATGACTCACCTCACCTCACCAAGACTCTCTATTTCAACCGTATTCACAACCTCCTATAGTGCACCCCATATGTATACCCAACCAAAAAATTGTTGTCCCTTCTTTGTCGTAGACTTCACCAAGTTAATACAGACTTTGATTCTGCCTCACACATGCCAACAACCAAACCTGTGTTTCTAGACTTCCCCAAAATATCCTAATGTGTCCCACCCTTGGCTAATTGTCTTCCATCTGTGCAACTCTGGTTCAATTCTACCTTGCCTCAAAACTTTACCTCAGACTTGTTCTCTCTAAATATCTTGCGAAAATCTTGCCTTCCTTGGTTGTGTGCCCTTGTGCTCTTATAGGGACTCCAAAGGTCACCAATGTGAAACATCACATCCTTTGGGTGTGTTGCACCCCTTCATGAACCATACACTCAAAGGATTCGTTGCTCCCTTCTATGGACCCAGTGCACCCAAACGAGCTCGTCCACCCATCGATTGCCAAATCTCTTGGACTGGTGCACCCTGCTCTCAGGCATGTGCCCCTTGCCTTGTGTGTTTCTTTGTGTTGATCATCGTGAATCCTCATGGGTTTGACGATGGGGTCAACCAACCTCTTCGATGCACCCATGTTTCCAAGGGCATATGGGTCCACTCCTTGTGCATGCTCCCAAGTTGCCTCGCCCTTTCCCAAACACAACTCAAGTCTTTGCCAATCTTTTGAAGGAAAGTAAGTTGTGTTCCTGCTTGGTGTTGCATGTCATTGTTGTGTGCCCAAGGTGGTCCTTCTCACGCCCACATGTCTTCATTCATCCAACCGATTGCATGACCCTTGTGTTCTTGTGTTCTCGTGCCCCTTGTGTTCTCACACCCGCATGTCTTCATTCGTCCCCAGGTCTACCCAAAGAGTGCACGCGCTCGATGTGTGTCATGGGAGACATTACACCAACCATATTTTGAATTCCTCCAACAAGTCTCGAGCTACCCCGAGGTCGTGCAAACAAGAAAAACATATAAATGCTCAAAATTAACTAAAATTTATAGAGGACATAGATCACGACCTTCAAAACACTTTGAGTTTCTACTATTGTATTGTCGAAAATGTCTGCACTAACATTTGTGCCAAAATGAAAGTATTTGTAATTTGTTGAAATTTGACAAACATAGATATATATCAACCTTCCAGACACTTTTCTTTTATGGGGAAAATCAAAATTAGGTTGTTGTATGACTCAAGTTGACTTCTCTTAGATCTGTGCCAAAAATTCAAATTGCTCAAAATGTGTTGAAATTTGGTGAGCAATTAATTTCAACATTCTAGTAACTTTTCCCTCCTTGAGAAATGTTAGGTTTAGCCTCATTTACCTACTTTTGAATCATTTATCCAATGCACACAAGTCCTTGGCTTCAAATCTACATGTATGCACCCAAAACTATTCCCAAAAGTGACACATGTTTCATGAGGAAGCCATGGTTGTAACATCACAAAAAAACCCATCCATGAAGCTTTAAAAAAATTATGGATCTCTTCATGTGATGCACATTAGTGAAGATATACTAACATAATCTTAAAACATAAGACACAATGGCACATTCACACATAGTATACAAACAATCTACCCTAGAAACCCTTAACTGAGAAGACCATCCTAACTCATAGATGCACCTATTTATCTCATTGTATACTTGGCTCCACTTTTGTCATATTTCTCGGCCCAATAAAGTCATTATTTTTAAAGCATTTTCTATGTTTCACTAATAATACATGTCCATCTACGCCAGAAATCTTCATTGACTGTCATCATTCATAATTATACATCCCATGTGATTAATACATAGTTTTTCCATCTTTTTAGTGATTAAAGACAATTATATCATAATTTTACAAATGATGGTTTATGAAGTAGCCATAGTTCAGTTCAGTGCAATTGAGTTCGTGTATTGGCAGTTCAGTTCCAGTACCCGACCTCCATGGTTAGCATATATGTGCACCTCCAAGGAAAAATCAAAGACATGGTTTTCGTCGAAAATACCTCCAATATGGTTTTGTGTTCACTAGTTCGCGCCCAAGTCACACATGTGGACCTCCAGCTCATGGTCAAAGGTCAGGCCAAAAATGTGCCTGAATTGGAAGCAACAACCTTTAGACGCAATTTTCGAGAAGATGAATATGAATCGCAAGATCTTGGAACATGGGTTTTGTGAAGACACATCTCATTTAGCTAACTAATAGGTGGATTTTTGAAATAATGCACGACTTGGGAGATATTGGTGATTATCTAATCCAGATTTGACCAGATTTGTTGTTGCACGCAGATTAAAACTAAAACAAAAAAACAAATACAATGCCCAAATATGGTTTATTATCAGAGAGATTGTGCCCAGGTTGCTTCCTCCAAGCTCCAGCCCGTAGTCAAAGTTTTGGTCAACCTGTACCAAGTTCACACATAGTTGCAAATAAAGATAAGTCATTGGCTTCTTTGGTTTCTATGTTTAGTTTCAATTATGTATTGGTTATTGACTTCTCATGTTGAGTCGAAACCTTATCGAAATAAACCAAGTTTGTTCATGTATTTAATCGCCCAAGATTGAATGTCGCCAAGGTAGTTTCGACTTGGACATATTCCCTTTTATGTATAAATATGATGGAGATTAGTGTATAAAATGAGAGACGTTGATTACTCTTCATAGATTTGTTGTATTAAAGTTGAGCATTCATTTGTAAGCAGACGCTTGATCTTTAATGAAGAATTGATTATTGTTGAAATTTTGTAAGTTGATCATTACGATCTAAGTTCACAGCGCCAAAAGTGTTGTCTAGGTCAAGAAGGCCCCCTCGATCTGGGTAACATCCTGGATTTTCATTTATTAGTTTAAATTGTTATTGCATTTAATTTTATTTAAGTCAATATGCTATTTTCATTTGCATTTAATTTTTGTTCTGCATTATTTTATGAATTCATGAGATCAATCCTCAGGTTAAGAGCACCTACAACTTCTATACTTTCCAATCGATGACACCTCTGTGCACTTAATTCACGCAACATTTTCGTTAGATCTATATAATCTAATATTCCTCGCATTCTTCTTTTCATTCTATCACGATCTCCTTCATCTTAGCTTGTGCCCACATTCTTCCAATGCAAATCCATTCTCTACTATCCAAATCGCATTTCTACATTGCTTTAACCATCAATGCAATCATCTTCCCACTGTCCAATTCGCCTTTGACCTATTACACACTCTACCCTTTAGTTTTGCCTTTATTTATGATCACGCCCAACTCTCCATCTTCTGCGACTCCATCCAAGTTCACCCAACACGTTCATTCCGTACAAAAGAATGTTATTTAACATTGCATAGTCTTACGTGTCTATTTATTGTTATGTGTTACGTCTTGCATTGTCAGTTTTGTTGGGTTGCATGTTATATATTTATTGAATCGATGCTATTATTGTATTATGTATTGCTATACTAGGTTTATTGATTGTTTTATATATTATACATTGTCAATTGTTATGTTGTGATGTTAATATAATTCTTTGATTATATTGTTGCTTGCATTAATTGTATCCTTATACATTGTTATATTAGTTTATTGTTTGATTACTTTGTTAATTGTATATCATTTATTTATTTATTATCTCATGTGTATTGTTATAAATTGTTATATATTAGTTCGTTGTTTTGTTATATTAAATTGTTATATTGTTCCATAGATATAAATATTATAAATTGTTATATTGTATTGTCTATACATATATTGTTATGTTGACATATAAAAATGAGTGCACTGTTAGATGGATTATTGTTGTAAGGTGATCCCATCAATATAAAAATAATATTGGAAAAAACTAATTCCATATCAATACATACTTTAATTTTTTTCTATATTCTATTTCTATTTTTGGGTGTATCTCTTTTTGAGAATTAATCTCTGAAGTGTGTTTTCTTGGAAGCCTTTACATTGCATTGCTTTAATTTCCTGGAGCATAAGTGTGGATTCACTACAGGAAATTCATTGAAGGTTAAATATATTAATAAGATACTCCCATAAAGTTGCATGAACAACCTCGTGTGAAAGATTGCAACTCGGAACCTTTATAGCATTAGTTGTCCCACAACCCAATGACGATTTTCTTAGTGTTAATTTTTAGTAGTTTGCTTGTTTTCATTTACCCCAACAGAAGAAGTTACTACATGAAGAATCATTGAAG
>ML790091.1:38656-52134 GCA_009831015.1 Picea engelmannii | reverse complement strand
TAAAACCTCCTTGATTTTTTGATATTATCTAATGAATAATTTTCTTTATCCTATTGGCTATCACTTTAGAAATTGTTTTGTATGAAGCATTACATAATGAGATGGGTCGAAATCATGAGAAGGAGGAGGGATTTTCTTTTTTTTCAGAATTAGAGCTAAAAATGTGGAATTGATTGCTTCCCCAATTCCAAAATACTTTTGAATGTACTTGATCATATGAATTAGATCGAATTTGATGGTATTCCTACAACTTCTATAGAATTTTATTGTAAACCCATCTAGCCCAGGGGATTTATCCGATGTGAGCTCCCCGATCACTTTCTTGATCTCCTCCTCAAATACTTCTTTAGTTATCTTGAGATTCTCATCAAGTGAGACTAGAGAGGGGATATTATGTAACAAAGATTCATAATCTTCTAGATCAACTCCATCCTTTTCAACATAGAGACCATCAATGTGAGAAACAAATACCTCCTTAATTTCTTCATAATTGGAGGCTAAAGTCCCACTAGGGGTGAGAATCTCCTTAACATTGTTTTTCCAAATTCTAGCCCTAGATTGTTTATGAAAAAAATTGGTGTTCCTATCTCCATATGTAATCCATAAACTTCGAGACTTTAAACTCCAAATTGCTTCCTCAATTCTCAAACAATTTTGATATTTGTGGAAGGCTTCTTTCTCCTCCTTTAGCAGCTTAGTTATGATTTGTTCTTTCTCTATATTTTCATGGATTTGATTAAGCTTCTTCTTGTTCTCTTGTATCTCTCTTTCTGACGGTGTATAATGGTTTTATCCCATTCCTTGAGAGAAATTTTAAGAGCTTTTAGCTTTTGTTCCTAGATATATACTGGTGATCCACTTATCCATCCACTCCATGTTTTAGAGATAATTTCCATAACAATTTTTGTCTATAGCCAATCTGTTTAAACCTGAAAGGGATATGCCCATAATTAGGGATCTAGTTAGTTGAAGTGTGACATGTATGTGAACTGAAATGGCCCACGGGATAATTCTAGAAGAGGTAGTATAGGAACTCTCCAAAAATGAACTATGTACAAGGAATATATCTAGTCGAGCAACAATATGGCCTAGTCATGTCCTATTATTTAACCATGTAAATATACCCCTAGAGGGTTTGATATCCACTAAATCCCCTAGGGAGATTAATTCCTCCATTCAATCTCCTAATGGATCTCTAACAATGCTACCTCCTTGCTTCTCTTTATGGCACATGGTGATATTAAAATATCCTTCTATGATGCTTCAATTCCAAAACTTAAACCCTTTTAAAACCTTTTCAAAGTATACAGAGGGCATGTATATGTTTATTACACTAAAGGTTTCACTCGAAAAAAGATGTGTAAGACTAGTCAAAAACCAATGTTCAGTTCGTTAATAAAAATTTAATCTCATAAATTCATCGTTACATATTGTGCAAAGACCCCTAAAGTCCCCTCTAGCACTAACTACTTGACCCTCACTGTATTTCCATATTTTTTTACATTTTTCTAGGGCTGCTTCAGCCTTTGGTTTAGTATCCAAGAGTATCAACACTGAAGGTTTCTCTAATTTTCTCAAGTCCTTGATTGATTCTACCTCCCCCCTAAGCCCCTACAATTCTAGGAGACAAATTTTATCATTTGGTTGTATTTTGGTGGGTCTTTCTCAGAGGCCAGTTGGGACCACTTTGATTCCTTTCTCCTCTTATGGTTCTCATAACTTTCTCCAATGTAAGTTGATGTCCCAACTCTTTCTCCTTTTCAGTTGCCTCTTCCCTCTTTTCCTTTATAGGTTTCATGCCAACCTTCTTTTGTTTCTTTCCTTCTGCTGCAAGCTTGTCTTTATCCTAATCTATTCTTGGCTCATATTTTGAGTGAATATTTCCCTACATAGGGTTAATGTCAATAGGACTAGGGCATTTGAAAGCCATATGTGGCAGATCCTCTTTTTTCTCATGTATTTCATAATCGATTTCTACCGAGGAGACAAAATCAATATTTTCTTCCAAAATTGGAACTTCCAAAGAGGAACCAACATTACATAAAGGAATTCCCATTGTTTCCATGGTAGGGATAATCCCCATGAGAAAGGATTTTGTACCTATTACTTGTTGGGGTGGGCCCTTTATCTTTTGAAGGTTATCCTTTCGAATTGTTTAATGTCTTCTTTGATGAACCAGACAATGAGAGTTGATCCATTATTCGGACTATTACTGAAGGTTGTGTTGCTAAAACTGTATATTGTGTTGGCTTGACCTATGGTGCATTGACTGGTTGTTTTTTGCTTGTCTTATTTTTGTTCACCTATGCCACTGATCTTATTTCTCTTGAGCCTCTTGTTCCGAGACAATATTTTTTCTACAATGTTTAACAAAATTTCCATATTCATGGCATTGCTTAAATTTGAATGGAAGTTGTGTATAATCCACTGGTTGAATGTGTCTTCAGTTGTCCAGGGTTATTTGGACAGCTTCAGGAAAACCTTTTTCCAAATCCACTTGGACACAAATGTGAGAATAGGCAAACATTCCATATTTTGGTTCTGCTTTGTCTATGTAAGTGCCCAAAGTGTTACCAATACTTCTCATGATATCCTCATTCCAACAATGTAGTAGAAGATGGGGTAATGTAATAAACCTCAAATTTACCATAAAAAAAAAAAAATTCCTAGGGACATTATCCTTTAAATTTTTCATAAGATGGGTGCTTACATCTCCCTTTCGGCTTGGAGTGACCCTTTGACATATTAATTTAGCACAGATGAGAAGTTCCAATGAAAAAATAGGCCTTTTCCTAAACCCCTATATCATGCTATATATATATATTGATACTTAGATTCATTTGCCCATACGCAAGGATTTGAATTTCCACTTTCCTAATTAAGGGAGTCGGGCTGAAGTGGACTTTGCACGCACAATGTTATAACCCTGACATCAATTACTTATACTCCTACCTAGCTGAGTCGACATTAGAACCAAAGGCGTACCAGGATGACTACTATTATTAAAGGTGAAATTTAAGGGTGGGTAACAAAGCACTTTCTCTGATGTTACGTTTTGGTTACGATACGATTGGAGTCTTCCACCATAACGAACAGAGCCCCGACTCATCCCACTTAGGTCACTGTGTAACTAGCTAACTACCCCTCCTCATCCTGTTGGTGTAAAGAAAGGAGCACTTCAGAGAGTCAAGGTGTAATGACCGATCATTTACCCTGGACAGTCATGGTTATACTGTTGTTTAACTTCGTATCTTCCACATTAAGGAAGACAGGTGCATCTGTCAGGAGGAGTTAAGACTCTGACCTGGAATTAATTGGCCTCAATCCCGACGCCTCGTCCCCCTATTCTTTCCAATCCTGATGCGCCATCCAAGCCCTAGCACATGGATTGTACTTCTGAATGGTTAAGGGTGGTGATCGTCCTTCTAGGGTTTTGGCAATCTCATTCTTGTTCTTGTGATTTCATAGAGGAGGTTATGTCCTACGCATTGTTGCACAGGAAAGGGTTGTCGCCTCTGCGATCCTCATTGGTGAAGTCAACAACAACCTCCGTCTACCTAGTAAGACCCTATGGAACTATCAAATCCTAAGTTAAAACGAAAACAAAGGATTCATGGGTGTGTTTAAGAGAAAATTTACTTTTTGTATTAGGAATCAGAGTTTATGCGATCTCTCCCGTCATTCCAAAGTAGACCGTGGTAGAGGCTAATACCGAAAGTTATTTCTCTATACCACCATGGCCCTGCGCCCTCTGTCTGTGTCCCATGGGTTTCTACCGACTCTTTTACTTAACTCTGAGAATGGCAACTGTTTCGGAGGAAAATCAATGTAGCACCGAAAGGGTTTATTCATTCATCGCAGAGAGATACAAGGGTCTACTGTAACTGTCCTCCTCTATGTTTGATGCAGTCTATTTGTAGTATAGTGATGGCCTTCTTGTAAATTATCTCACGATTATGTTCGTAGTGTTTATGCTGTGATGACTATTTTGGGAAAAGGCTTATCTTCGACGTTTTGTACATTACCCCTGTGATTTAATGTATTCGGAACAATTTTACTAGTTATAATGGCCATTATTGTTGGATCTTGTTGATGATAGTCTGTGTAGTCTTCTGTTATCAAAAACTGTCTAATTGGATTTTTCTTGGAAAACTTTCTGACAAAAATATGAAGCAATTGTTTGCTAGTTATTCTATAATGGAAAATGCCATAGTCCTGAATTTCTTATATTCTTTCTGCGCATAGGATAAGTAGGAAGTGTCTATGTTAATGATGTATCGGCGAAGTCATTGATTCGCTTCCCTGTAGTAAGATGCTAGCATGATTAAATCATCCTGTTTAGGATAGGCCTACTCCCTGGATTCTGTTCACTCACCTATGTTTCATCGTTCTAGACTATGAATGAATTTTGTTTGCCCCCTTGATTTAAATTTACAGAATGGAATAAAATCATAGGTTAGTGATGTTCGTTCATAGTTAAATATTCGGTTTTGTTTAAAGTTTGAACTTACATATGCATGTAATAGTTCTCTTCGTGCACTGACACATGTTCGACTCTGCTAAAGTTTGAAACATAGATATATGCATATATAGCTCTGTTCGTGCATTGATACCTCAACTCTGTATTTCTTTTCTAAAGGTTGGAATGCATTTACGCATATATATTCGCTCTGTTTGTTCATTGATGTGTATATTTGACTTTGTTTAAGGTTTTGAAACCTATATATATATATACATGTGTTCGCTATGTTCGTTCATTGATATACATACTCGATTATGTTTAAAGTTTTGAAACATATATACGCTTTGTTCGTTCATTGATATTCATACTCGATTATGTTTAAAGCTTAGAAACGTATGTACACATATATTACTTTTATTCGTTCACTATTAGGTGTTCGATTCTATATATATATATATATTTTTAAGGAATAAAAATGACTTCCAGAAAATAAATCTACAATTAGATCCTATAGTCTATTTACTGAATTTCAAATAGCCATTGTCTAGGTTATTGCATGAATATCATCGTTAAGGATCCCATTAAAACAACAACCAATTCGTCCAATAGAGGTAGAATACCGAATTATTTAGGTACAGGAAAGGACTTACAACAGTTATACGATCATTAAAATAGATACCAGAACTCTTTTTTGTATAGCTATAACATGTACAATATATCTAACAAAACAATTCATTCAGACAGATGGAGTTTAGAGTAACATATCTGAACTATCTTGTGAAGAAAAGAAAGGGAACAACCACGTTCCTCCCAACCGTAGAACCGAGCATCCACGATTACTTGCCTGATTCACCCCCTAGCTTGACCATGAGTCCATAAGGGAAAACTTGGAAATCCCTCTACAACATTGTCCTTCGAATTCAGTCACTTTTTCTTCTTGCCTCACACCCTTCTAGTGTTCATAACAACAAGTGAAAGAAAATAAAATCACAACTAAACTATTTTCCCTAGCATACTCAGCAGCGTCCTGCCTCCTCACTTATGCTTATTTGTAACTTGCCTAGGTCTTTTCCCTTCCTTGGAATTTTCGCAGCTTTCTAAATCCATGATTTTTAGGGGTTGCCAATGGCCAAATCATTAATTTTCCACTTGTAAAAATCAGCCCAGGGGTAGTTCCAACATGTTCCCCACTCATGGAGTCATGGTCAACTGCTTTCAACATGGCTATTCCATTTGTCTTCCTGCAATTAATATAAAATATTATGTTTTTTAACAAGTGTCATTGTCAAATAGTTAGTTGGGTCAAATCAGAATTCTGCCCAACATTCATTACAATTTATTACAATTAACAAATTCGAAATTCGAAATTTCCATAAATAGCAAAATTTTTCCAAATTCGAATTTACCAAAAATGGAATAATTTCCCAGAAAATTAAATTTCCAAATATCTTATTTTGGGGGATGTCACATCCTTTCCCCGTTCAATAAAAACACTGTCCTCAGTGTTCGTTCCCTTCTTGGAACAAGATTGGATGATATTTTTGCAAATCTCCCTCCAATTCCCAAGTGGCCTCCTCGGGACTAAAGTGCTTCCATTGTACCTTTACCTGAGCAACGGCTCTGTTCCGAAGCACTATTTCTCTCCGGTCCAGAATGTGTAGGGGTTCCACCTAGAATTCACCTTCGGGCTCCACCTGTACCAAGTTCCAATCAATCATATGAGTAGGGTCATGAACATACTTTTTCAATAAAGAAACATGAAATACATTATGAATTCTTAGATTTGCTGGCAATGCAAGTTGATATGCTACGGGTCCAATTCGAGCTAGTATCTCGAAGGGCCCACATAATCTGGGTGCTAGCTTGGCACAGTTTCCAAGATTCAATGAGATTTTTTGGGCTTTGACCTTCAAATATACATGGTCTCCCGCTTGAAACTCTAAGTGTCTTCTTTTCATATCTGCATAGCTCTTCTGTCTGTCCTGTGCTTCCTTCAAGTTCTGTTGTACCCTTCTTACCATGTTCTCCATTTCTTGGAGCATCTCTGGCCCAACCACGAGTCTGTCAGTCGGGTTGTCTCAACTAATTGGAGTTGTACACTTCTTGTCGTACAATACTTCGAAAGGGCTCAACTTTGCTGAAGTTTGGTACCTATGGTTATACGCAAATTCTACCAAGTGTATATAATCCTCCCACTTGTTTGGTTTTGTTCTTACGTACATGCGGAGCATATCCTCTATGATTTGGTTTGTCCTTTCGATCTATCCATCTGTTTGTGGATGATAACTTGTACTGAAATTCAAGTTGGTATGGAGCCCTGCAAACAATTCCTTCCAAAAGTCAGAGGTGAATTTTACGTTTCTATCTGAAATCACCTTTTTAGGAATACCATGTAGTCTAAAGATTTCTTTCATGAATATTTCAACAATGTTTATAGCTTTAAAAGTAGACTTTATTGGAATAAAGTGTGCAGACTTACTGAGTTTATCGATTACAACCATGATAGAGTCATTCTGTTTTTGAGTTTCAAGCAAACCTTTTATAAAGTCGAGTGATATAGTCTCCCATTTCCATTCTGGTACTGGTAATGGTTGTAAGAGGTTGGTTGGATGCTGGTGCTCAGCCTTAACCTGCTGACAATCTTGGCATCTAGCCAAGTATTCCATTGTTTCGCCTTTCATATTAGGCCAATAAAATAGTCTTCTAAGTGTTGTTATTGTTTTCTGGTACCATGGGTGGCCGAAATACGACTTCTTATGAACTTCTTCCAATATTTTCACTTTTAACCCTGTTGAATCTGGTATGTAAAGTCTATTTTTAAATCGTCGCGGTCCCTTCTCGTCGATACTTAGATATGATTTATCTGAGTTCGCGGTATTGTTTGGAAATTCTTCCATCATTTTGGTATAGTTTTCGTCATCAATCCCTGTCGTCCTTATTCTTTCTTCCAGATCACTTTCTGCTCTACTAATATTCATCTCAAATAACCCATGGATTCTTCTACGTAAAGCGTCTGCTACTTTTTTTCCTTGCCCTTGATATGTCTAACTTCGAAGTCGAATTCGCTTAAGAAGGCTAACCACCTTGCTTTCCTTGTGTTATGATCTAGTTGGTTAAACATGTATTTCACCCCGCTGTTGTCCATTAATACTAGGAATCTGATGCCCATTATGTAATGTCACCACATCTTTAAGGCATGTATTACTGATGCCAATTCTAAGTCATGAGTAACATAATTTTGCTCGTGTTCTTTTAATTTCCGAGACTCATAACAAATAACATGTCCTTCCTGAGTTAGGACACCACCTAGCCCTTCTTTACTTGCATCGATACATACCGTGAAGTCTTTATCTGGGTCTACTACTTTCAATATGGGTGTCGTTGTCAATAATTCCTTTAGTTTGTTGAAGTTGTCTTGACATTTCTCTGACCAGTTAAACCTGGTTCCTTTCTTCTTTAATGATGTGATAGGGTAGGCTATCTTGGAAAACCCTTCTATAAACCTGCGGTAGTATCCGTTGATTCCCATGAATGACCATATATCTGCTACATCTTTAGGTATCGGCCATTCCATAATGGCTTTAATCTTTTCCAGGTCTACGACAATGCCCTCTACTGAAATTACATGCCCAAGGTATTGTATTTCCTTCTGATAGAAGTCACATTTGTCAAAGTTGGCGTACAGTTTGTGCTTCCTTAATGTTTGCAGAACTATTCTTAAGTGTTCCTCATGTTCCTCCTCCGTCTTTGAATAGACCAGGATATCGTCGATGAATACTACCATGAATTTTTCCAAGTACTCACTAAAAATACCGTTCATTAGACACATAAACGTGGTTGGGGTGTTAGTAAGTCTGAAAGGTATGACTACAAACTCGTAGTGTCCATATCTTGTCTGAAATGTTGTTTTGTTTATGTCTTCGTCTTTTATCCGAAATTGATGATAACCGGATCGTAAATCCAATTTAGAAAAGATCTTGGCCCCCCCTACTTGATTGAACAGATCATTTATCCTTGCTAAGGGATGTTTATTCTTAATAGTTATTTTGTTTAGTTGTCTATAATCGATACACAATCTTAGAGTACCGTCCTTCTTTTTCACAAAGAGGACTGGTGCACCCCAAGGTGAGACACTTGGTTTGATATACTCTTTGTCCAACAATTCTTGTAATTGTATTTTTAATTCTGTAAGTTCTGGTAGACTCATCTGGTAAGGTGCCTTTGAGATAGGGGCAGAACCGGGTAACAGATCTATAGATAAGTCTATTTCCCTTCTAGGGGGTAATTCTGGTATCTCATCCACAAACATGTCTCTGAAATCACATAAGACAACAAAGTCTTCCAACTTTGGCTTGTCCTTTTTTTCTGCTAGACTCGTCACTTGGATGGCATAAACTTGGCATCCTTTTCTCACGCATTTCTTTAGTTGCATTGCTGAGATTTGTCTGACTGATACCGGTTTTGGTATACCTTGGGTTGTCCTGGTGGTGTCAGAATCATCTTTATAGTTAAGTATCTTTGTATAGCAATTTAATATTGCTTTGTGTCGTTCCAACCAGTCCATCCCAATAATCATATTGTAAGATCCTAGTGGTAGGATGTTCAAATCGGTCCTTATAGTTTGACCATCTAGGCTGAACTCAAAATCCAAAATATAGTCAATTACTTTCCTTTTTGTACCTGTCGCTAGTTGCACAAGCCATGATTTTGCGTGCTTCAGTCTCTTAAGTTTATTCGACTCTACTACCTTCGGAGTAATATAACTTAATGTTGCTCCAGGGTCAATTAAAACAGAAATTCGAGTGTCCTGGATTTTACCTTCGACTTCTACCACTGAGGACTGGTGGTCAGCTTGTCGTCCGTCGACGACTGCATTTATCCGATGTAGGCTCCTGCCCATGTCTCCCACTATCGAGTCTTCTTGTAGGTTATGAACAACAATTTTGTTTGTTGAACTCAAATGTGGGCAGTTCCTCCTGAGATGAGTTTCTCCACATTCCCAACACTTCAATGGCTCACGAAAGCTATCCCCAAACCTTTTTGCTCCCAGGTTTGTCGGTTTTCCACTACCTTGAGCATTCAGAGGAATGGAGTGAAAATCCTTTCTTGGAAAACTCTTCGTTGTATTCCGATTAGGAGCTGGCCGGTATCCCTTCTTCCGTTGGTTCATTCGATCTTGTTTCTTGTCCTTCCAGGCTTTGGGAAACTCTGCTCGCTATTTATATTGGCCGTAGCACATCCGTTCTTTTCTGAATACTTCACTTAAGGATTTGGGGTTATCAAACTCAATCCCATCCTTGTAGGACTGTGGTAGACAACTTAGAAATCATTGAATTTTTAATTTATCCTCCCTTATGTATGGTACGAATCTTAGCAGATCCATAAATTTATTTATAAGGTCCTCCATCGTCATCTGTCCGAGTCATAATTCGTAAAATACCTTCGTCTTCATTTCATAATAATTTTCTGAAAGGTATTGTTTCTTAAAATACTTCTTAAAGTCAGACCATTCCAACTGTTTCTCCTTTAGGCCCTTGGCCAATTTTAGATCTTGCCACCAAATACTGGCCTTCCCTTTCAGATTGTAGATGGCCATCCTAACCTTCATGTTGCTGGAATAGTTATAGATTTGGAAATACTTTTTGATGTCCAATAGCCATGCCTCTGCTTCTTCTCCTGTCCGGATTCCCCGTCAAAGGTAGCGGGTTTAATATTTTTGAATTCTCCTTCAAGGTGGTCTCCTTGTTTTCTTTTCCTGTCAGTTTTAGTTCCATCCTCAGCTGGAGGTGTTCCTTCCGACGAACTGTCTCCTTTTTTTGTTTTTGACCCTGAGTTCTTGAAAGCTCTCTTACTGACTTCTTCATCGTTGTTATTGTCCTTTGGTATTTTCTTGGTCACTATACTGTGCAACAAGACTTTGTTTATCTCCTGTTGTTTTTGTTGTGCTTTTTTCAATTTTTCATTATCGGCTTTAAAGATCTGTAGCTCAATGATTAGGTTTCTCATTGTCTCCAACACTTCTGTGGTGAACTTCCGTCACTATTCTACCTTGTATCTCTAGGAGGTCTTTGTTGTGGATTTTCTTCCATCCTGTTTTCTGCATTGTCTTGAGCTGCCATACTTATTCACCAAAACAGAGAAAGTATTATGTTTGTAACCGCACAATTTATTAGTTTTTTTTATCTAAAACAAAATATATACTAAGCACTACATTGGTCATGTTCAGGCCCAGTGTTGTAACTTTCGCTCTGATACCATATGTAATAAACATCAAATTTATCATAAAAAAAATAAAAATTCCTAGGGACATTATCCTTTAATTTTTTTATAAGATGGATGCTTACATCTCCCTTTCAGCTTGGAGTGACCCTTTGACATATTAATTTAGCACAGACGAGAAGTTCCAATGAAAAAATAGGCCTTTTCCTAAACCCCTATATCATGCTATATAGATATTGATACTTAGATTCATTTGCCCATACGCAAGGATTTGAATTTCCACTTTCCTAATTAAGGGAGTTGGGCTAAAGTGGACTTTGCACACACAATGTTATAACCCTGACATTAATTACCTATATTCCTACCTAGATGAGTCAACATTAGAACCAAAGGCATACCAGGATGACTACTGTTATTAAAGGTGAAATTTAAGGGTGGGTAACGAAGCACTTTCTCTGATGTTACGTTTTGGTTACGATACGATTGGAGTCTTCCACCATAACGAACAGAGCCTCGACTCATCCCGCTTAGGTCATTGTGTAACTAACTAACTACCCCTCCTCGTCCTGTTGGTGTAAAGAAAGAAGCACTTCAGAGAATCAAGGTGTAATGACCGATCATTTACCCTTGACAATCATGGTTATACTTTTGTTTAACTCTGTATCTTCCACATTAAGGAAGGCAGGTGCATTTGTTAGGAGGAGTTAAGACTCTGACCTGGAATTAATTGGCCTCAGTCCTGATGCCTCGTCCCCCTATTCTTCCCAATCCTGATGCGCCATCCAAGCTCTAGCACATGGCTTGTACTTCTGAATGGTTAAGGGTGGTGATCGTCCCTCTAGGGTTTTGGCAGTCTTATTTTTTTTCTTGTGATTTCGTAGAGGAGGTTCTGTACTGTGCATTGTTGCACAAGAAAGGGTTGTCGCCTCTGCGATCCTCGTTGGTGAAGTCAGCAGCAACCTCCGTCTACTTGGTAAGACCCTATGGAACTATCAAATCCTAAGTTAAAACAAAAACAAAGGTTTCATGGGCGTGTTTAAGAGAAACTTTACTTTTTGTATTAGGAATCATAGTTTATGCGATCCCTCCCATCATTCCAAAGTAGACTATGGTAGAGGCTAATACCGAAAGTTCTTGCTCTATACCACCATGGCCCGGCGCCCTCTGTTTGTGTCATGTGGATTTCAACTGACTCTTTTACTTAACTCTGAGAATGGAAACTATTTTGGAGGCAAATCAGTGTAGCACCGAAAGGGTTTATTCATTCGTCGTAGAGAGATACAAGGGTCTACTGTAATTGTTGTCCTCTGTGTTTGATGCAGTCTATTTGTAGTATAGTGATGGCCTTCTGGTAAATTATCTCCTAGTGAGATAGGATACTTTCCTGGCAAGTTGATTGTTCATATATATATATAATTTCATTTCTCACATTCTTCATATCTGTTCGTACAGAGTTCTATTTATACAAGATTGATCTTCTTGAGTCCGCAGTGTTATTTCCTCTGTTAAATTTTTTGTTTAAAGTTCTGCGTGAAAGGGGTATCTTTGTATTAATGGTGGGACTTTGTTTTGTTACGAGGTACCCACCAGAAGTTCCAATCATCAATCCTCCCGGCCAGGGTCACGTTACAAACCAGGCATGGCCACTGGAGGTTGTGGTGTTTTAAGTTAAGTAGTTCGGCATCCCTGTGGACCTCAACTATACATTCGATTTTATAAATTGAAGTTTAATACTTTGCTAACACTTTCCTGTGATGGCCGAATACGGGGATGTTCGCTCCTCGGTGCAGGTACCGACCTCTGCTCAACATGACAAAGGTACTCGGGTTCCATAAAAATGGCTCTCAAATCGCTCCTTAAAAACAAGCATGGGAGTCACGATTATGTTCGTAGTGTTTCTGTTGTGATGACTATTTTGGGAAAAGGCTTATCTTCGGCATTCTGTACATTACCCCTATGATTTAATGTATTCGGAACAATTTTACTAGTTATAATGGCCATTATTGCTTGATCTTGTTGATGACAGTCTGTGTAGTCTTCTGTTATCGAAAACCGTATAATTGGATTTTTCTTGGAAAACTTTATGACAAAAATATGAAGCAATTGTTTGCTAGTTATTCTATAATGGAAAATTCCACAGTCTTGAATTTCTTATATTCTTTCTGCGCATATGATAAGTAGGAAGTGTCTATGTTAATGATGTATCGACGAAGTCATTGATCCGCTTCCCTATAGTAAGATGCTAGCATGATTAAATCGTCATGTTTAGGATAGTCCTACTCCCTGGATTCTGTTCACTCCCCTATGTTTCATCATTCTAGACTATGAATGAATTTTGTTTTCCCCCTTGATTTAAATTTACAGAATGGAATAAAAGAATACATTAGTGCTATTCGTTCATAGTTAAATATTTGGTTCTGTTTAAAGTTTGAACTTACATATGCATGTAATAGTTATGTTCGTGCACTGACACATGTTCGACTCTGCTAAAGTTTGAAACATAGATATATGAGTATATAGCTATGTTCGTGCATTGATACCTAATCGACTCTGTATTTCTTTTCTAAAGGTGGGAATACATTTATGCATATATATTCGCTATGTTTGTTCATTGATGTGTATATTCGACTCTGTTTAAGGTTTTGAAACCTATATATATATACATGTATTCGCTATGTTCGTTCATTGATATACATACTCGATTATGTTTAAAGTTTATATATATATATATATATATATATATATATATATATATATATATATATATATATATATATATATATATATATATATATAT
>ML790091.1:19412-34075 GCA_009831015.1 Picea engelmannii | reverse complement strand
CCAACCACGCTTGTTGAGATTATTCCAAGTGAACAACTTGTTTTCATTAAGGAGCCACATGAACAATTTAATCTTCAGTGGGCAATCCCATTTCTAGATTTGCCTTTGACATCCACTTTTGTTTTTTTCCCAAATTTCAGCCACCGGGGCATTATAAATGTTCCTTGTAGTTAAGATCCATGTTTCGTCCCCACCTGTCCACATTAATTCATCTTTTGTTCCAATCAATGCAATGTCAACATCAATCAATCGCTTTTTGTAACCTTCCCATTCAACAACTAGATCCCCTTCCAATCCCAGGTCATCACAGGTAAGCCAATTTGAGCAAAGTGAACCTATCGCTGATGCACTTCTAGCCTGAAAGAGAAAGACTACATGATGATCATTTAAATGTTGAATTAGCTCCTGCGAAAGAAAGTATCCCACCTCCAAGCCCAGGATCACATCCTTCCCAATAATGATATCTACACCAGATCTCGGTTTCCATGCTAGCCAATGTACCAAAAGAGGTAAAGCATTAATAATATTTTTCCAAGTTTGTGAACCAAATTGAACCACCAATACAACTGATCGCAACCACGATATCACCAAATTATGAGGAACGTACTTGTCTTTCAAGACACGTTCCCAAATCCCCGATTGCATCAAACCTCGCCAAAGGGATTTAGTTGCTAATGCTCTCGAGAAGCAAAAAATGTTCCTAATCCCCCAGCCACCAAACTGTTTTGGTCTGGCTAATAATTCCTAGCTGCAAAGATGTATGGAAGCGGATTTTTTTGTACCCGACCAAAGGTAAGAAAAGGTTAACTTGCGGATCTTGTTCAAAAAAATTGCAAGAATGTGTGCAAGTGCCAACCAGTAAACTGGTTGGCTTTCAAGAACAACTTTAATCAGTACAAATTTGCCACCCAATGATAAGTAACGATCACACCAATGTGAAATTCTATGTTCAAATTTTATCAATATCCAGTTCCAATCAGCCACTTTATACCTGTCCAACTTTAAAAAGTACCCCACGTATTTGAAACCATCCACCAAACAAGAGCTACCAAAATTATATAAATCATTCAATCGATCTTGAAAGTCCTGTTGAATCCCGTGATGATGGAAGGTGGATTTATGTGCATTGATCTCCAGTCCACTAGCACCACATAAAGCACATAATAGTTGTTGAATCTCACGCCATTCATTAATGTCTGCTTTAGTCATTATTATCACATCATCCAAAAATAGGAGATGAATTATCCTTATCAAGCGAGAGACTTTTATACCCTACACCTTTCCCTCCAAATGACTCTTTTTGAGTGAAAGATTTAGCCCCTCCATCACAAGAATAAAAAGAAGCGAGGACAAGGGGCAACCTTGGCGAAGTCCTCTCCCACTATTTATGAAATTTGTAGGTTCCCCATTGATCAGGATGGCTAGATTAGCCGAAGACACACAACCCATGATCCACCTAGACATAAGATGCCCAAAACCACAGTGTAAAAGCAACAATATAAGGTAATCCCAATTTGTACAGTCGTATGCCTTTTTTGATCCAGTTTCAGAATGACTGCCTATAATTTCTTAGTCTTTATGCTACAGAGGCACTCATGTGATGTACCTATAGCGTCCAAAATCTGGCGTCCCTTGAGGAACCCCAGTTGTTCCTCTGAAAGTGCCCGGGAAAGGAAAGGTCTAATTTGTCTCGCAATTATCTTTGTAACAATCTTGTAAACAAGATTACATAATGCAATAGGCCAAAAATCAGAGAAGGATGATGGCCGGTTTTCTTTTGGAATTAAAGAAAGAAAAGTGGAATTTAGCGGTCAAATGACTTGACCACGAAGTCTAGTTTCCTCCACCATCTCTAATAAATCTGCCCCAACTAGATCAATGAAGAATAGGAAAAAATCAACTGTCCACCCATCAGGGCCCAGACTCTTGTCTTTTGCAAAACCTCTTAAAATCTCAACAATCTCCTCCAAAGTAACAACCCTTTCTAAAGTCACTACCTCTTCCTCCTGAACAATTCTTGGATACAATTTGATGGCTGCCAACTGATCCTGAGTATTAGTTTGATTCTGATCTTTGAAAAAAAATTCGAAATAGGAGAAAACTTCTTTTTTAATGGCATCTTGGCCCATGTGAACATTACCAGCCTCATCCCTTATTTCCCATAGAAATTTCTTATTCCTTCGACAATTAGTAAAATTATGGAAGAATTTTATATTTCTATCGCCACTCTTTATCCAAATTTCCCTACGTTTCTGCCTCCAACTCTCTTCCACCTCTAGTAATAGCTTATTCCGATCCATCTCAAGCTGCTTCCCTTGTTGTTCTGTGTCTTCATTTATCGTACCCACATTTTTCTGCTGGTAAAAGGATTCTAAATCTGCTTCAATCTTTGTTAATTGTTCATGTTCCCTTCTTAATTTAGTTTTCAACCAGGATTTAACCCTGTTTTTAAGTAGTGAAAGTTTCTCAACCAGTCTTCTCTAAGAGCCAATAATAAAATCAAACCTGTTATCAAGCCAAACCTCTCTAGTTAGATCAAAAAAGTTTCATCTTTTAACCAGATCGGATTAAATTTAAAAGCGTGCCTAGTCTTTAGAATGTCAAGGTCCAGCTGCAGCAAAATAGGAGAATGGTCCGATATATATGTTGGCTCCACCCAAGATCTAAACTGTAGCTCTGGGCCCATCAAATATTCATGCATAAAAAATCTGTCAAGCCTTTTTGAAATGCTTGATTCCCCCATCCTACCATTACGCCACGTCCGGGCCAGCTCAGTCAGAGCCACATAAACTAGCGGAAACTCATCAAAAAGTTCTTTGAAAAAAGGAGCCAATGGATCCAGCATGGCCATTGTACCCCACATCTCTTTAGAGTTTAAGGTAAAGTTTACATCTCCTTCCAGTATAAGGTTTTTGATAGATAACAACACTCTGTCAACAAGTTTTCTCCAGAATGTCTTGCGCTCCTTGCAAGGACCATAGACAGTAAGGAGTGTTAGTCTGCTCTTATCCGCAACACTAGATCCTGTCAAGAGAATGTCGCCGTAGGTAAGGACATGAGCGAAAACATAAGAATGAGGGTCCCAAGAAGCCAACAAGCCTCGAATTACCCACTGAACTAATGGCGCACGACATCCAATCTGTCTTCAAAGAAAACATAAATTCTCGAGCTTTCTCATCAGAAGTTAGTGTCTCTTGTAGTAAAACAATGTCAGGTGTAGTCTTATTCAACAATCTCCTCATAGAGGCCAATTTAAGTGGCCCTCCTACCCCTCTAATGTTAAGGGATAAAATGATCATGACTTGGCCCTTGTGAGGGATTTGATGCCTCTAAGCGCCCCCTGGTTGATAGTCGAAATAGATGAGGAAGATGGTGTTGCCAAGACAGACCCCCCTTGTTTGCGTGCACTCCTGGTATTTACAGGAGATAGTTCCAATCCCAGACCTCTGGACCATGCAATTTTTTTTCCAGCCGAGGCCTCCACAACCACTGGTTCCTGTTCTATAGGTAGTGTTTTCCCAGGAACCACTTTAGTGTTTCTTAAGAAGGTCGGAATAGGAACAAGGTTGTTTACCTCCCTGTAGGTCGGGACTAAATCATTAATAATCCTATCTAGTGATTGGGTGCTATCATCACGTTCACCATAACCCGGTAGGAGGGGCGAGTCTTCTGACTGCCTAGCAACATCTATCATAGTAGAGGGAAGAGAAAAAGTAACAATAGGGTTGTTAGGTCCTAGAATCGTTTCATTAAAGGCCAATGTGAGTAGGGTCATATCAGAAATATGGGTGTAAGAATCCTTTCCCTTGTCCCTCAACCTCGAATTTAACAGAACACTAGAAACCTTAGAAACATCAGAAAACACAGAGTGTAGAAGATTTATATCCCATGCCGACAAAGAATAATATAGAGTAGGGGGAAAATGTCGTAACTTACCCACAAAGGTAGATTTTATGTCTGTATAATCGTCTAGCTCCCCTGCGTCCTGATGGAAGACTGGTTCCAAAGTATCCACCTTCGTAGGATACCCATTGTCGACATTTTCCTCCAATGATTGCTCACCTGTGTGTACACCAAAAGGAAGCCTGCACTCCTTTTTGTGATGACCAATTTGTCTACATCGACTGCAACGAAAAGGTACCCTAAGGTAATCTAATATCTGGGATATGACCATGTCTTGCCACTCTATTTCTAAATTCTCCAACAATCCCCCATGTATATCAATTTCTACAAGGATTTTGTCCATACGATGGTCGTTTTAGAGGAGTGCTTCCTCATCCAGCTTGATAAAGTGACCCAATGTATTTCCGATATCCTCCAAGGATTTTTGGTTCCATAATTATAATGGAAATCCTGACATCAGCACCCACATATGTCGAAAACTAAAATATTCAGATGTTGAATCGAATTTTATCCTCCAGTGCTTTAACATGAGACTACCACCTTCGATGACCCAAAACGTCTCTAGTATCCTTGTCAAGTCTTCTAGAGAATTAAAAATAAACTTGAACCACCCCTGAGGTAAAAGTAGGAGCACTGATGAGTAACCCAGGATGGGTTCCCAAGTGTCCTTCATCCACATCAGAACTGAACTTTTACTAAAATGGTGATATGATAGTCTACCTACCAGACCGCATAAGGCAAGTGAACAAGACTCTATTAGCGCGATATCCTTCCCAAGGACCATCTTGCGCTTTGTTTTTTTGTTTTTTCACACTCTAAAAGGCAACTTATTAGAGTGTTCCTTCCCCACTCCGCCACTTCCAGGTATCTCTGAACTGACCTTAAACTGATACGAAGTCTTTCCTCCAGCCACATAAGATAAAATGGGACCGGTCTCAGCCACACCTTTGTTGTTTCCTAAGCGAAGTCCTCTATCTTCCCTCAGAGAGAAACCAACACCTCTCTGTATTTCCTTGCAAGCTTGCTCAACGGAAGAATCAGGAAGGAAGGAAGAGTTTAGTGAGAAAGAGGATGAAGGATAAGACGTCGACTGTAGGGTTGTTGGAGCATTTAGTGATGCATTAAATGATATTTTGTTAACATGGCTTTGGCATATGACATCCACCATTGAAATGAAGTTTGGATGATCCCAAGGATCTCATACCTCGTCTCCCAATGGACGGCTGACCTCAACATCCATAACTACCACTAATGAGAAAACTTAAAGGCCCCACCAAAAAATGATAATAGGCATCGATCCAGATTGGAGGGGAACCAAGGTATGACAACAGAGAAGGTTTGACAAGACTTATCCTTACAAATGCACTAACGAAACTCTGAATTCAAATCTTCCAGGCAAAATACATAGTATCGGACAAAAACAAAGGTTCTAAAAAATTTCTAAGTAGGAAAAAAATCAAAATACCATTCTCTGAACCAGAAACTTATAGAGTTATTGTCCTCCTAGCCCAAAAATTGTGCCATCACCCAAGACGAAGCTCCTCAAAATTTCCCGCCTCCCGAGCATTTGAAAGTTGTTCTGCCATGGAACCTACTCTCTCCCCCAAGAGAATTTGTGGCATGTCATCTTTCACCTAGGTTTTCTAGGTTTTCAGTTTGACATTAGAATCAATTTATTGCTTTTTTGTTTGTATTTTGTTTTCCATATATCTGTTGGCACAGAGGGGCAGACCTAGGGTTCAACGCTCAAGATCACACCAACAAAACCCTAACTACCAACCCTTTCGGCAACACCTGTGAAGCAGATGAAGTCTCACCCAAGGTAGAGGCGGGGGTGGTTGCAAGAATCAAGTGTCTACAACCTTATCTAGGACACAAACCTGTGATTATACTACTTACAATGCACTTAGCATCAGTCAGCCATTAATATCCAACCCTTATTCTACTTCGCAGATAGCATAGAGCATCACAATATTCACTTAGATCTACAATATCTCAGCACTTAACAACAATAATACATCAGGTCCTGCAGATCAACACTCGCACATGCATTAGATCTAATAGTCATATATATATATAAGAAACAAAAAGAATAAGTGAATATATCAAAATCACATAGCATAAGCATAGATAAATACAATGAATCAAAGCACAGAGCGTTACACATAGATTTATGTGGTTCACCCCCACCCTGGGGCTACATCCACCAATTGTTCTTCTTTATCAGTATCTTCAATCATCAGTTACAGCACAGAGCACAAAAACCCTTCTTTGCAAAGGACAAAAGATCTGTGCAGCTCGCTAGATCCTTCTTCCTTACACTTTAGCACAAAGCCTCTTACAACAACTTGCACTTAGCCTTGCAAGCTTCTTGTGATCATGCACAGAGCATTTACAATCCACTTCTAATCACACGGATCTAACTATTAGCACTAAGCCCTCTGCCATACATCACATAGATGCACTGCTCCTTCTATCTAGCCTAAGCATCTATTTATACATTACAAAAGTGGGCCTAAGTGTGGGTAAACCCACAGGCCGACATCCCTTTCCCATTACATTAACCCAAAAAACCTAATAGGGGCCCAAAAGTGGACCGATATGCTTCGCTTGGCGGTCCTTCTTTGACTAGTTTTTGCAGTTCCAAAATAGTTCAAAATGACCCAGGTTATCCCAAAACTTGGTCAAGGGCCAAAAGGCCCCCAACACTCACATGTGACTTGTACCGAGTCACTCTGGTCTGCATAATTCTGCTTTGACCTGCTGCTTCGCTGTGGCCTCCTGCTGGGTGAATTCTAGGATCATTGTGTCATTTACTGGTCCTTCTAGGTGTTATTCTGCAGTGATGACGACTTGCTTAAGTTCTTCTCCCTGGATTTTGATCTTAGCAAATAATATGCATGCCTTGTCTTGCATTGGTTGAATGCGCTGAATGACTTCCATCACTTTGCTCCGGATCATGTGTATCTGTTATTGAGCTATGCATTGTTCATGAGATCTTTTTATTGTATCCATTGCAGACAGAGCCTTCAGCTGGGCCTGTAATGTATCCACATGCCACTTTGATTCCTGGAGCTGTGACTCCAACGCCTGTAACTCTGGATTCTCTGTAAGGTTCTCGTATATTTGGGCACTCTGGTTATTGAGCTGCTTGCACTATGAGGCAAGAGCTTTCAATCAGTCAACTATGCTCCGAGCAGTTGCTTCTTGCTAGTCTCTTATCTCCTGGGGGGTCTCGGGCACAACGCGGAGTTCTAGATCAACAATGCATTTCTGTAGCTTCTGTATAACGTCTTCAAGCTGGGCCACCTTCTGTGGAACTCTCTCTTCAACTGATACTTTGATAATGGTCACATAGCGGAGTGCTCTTTCAACTAGTTCCTTTACTTCAAGTTGCTCTGCGAGGAACTGTTCCTTGCTTTGATGTAGCTCGGATTTCTCTTTATCCCACTGTACTTGAAGAGCAAGTTTTTCTCTTTCAGAAGCACTGCGCTGCTCGAAAAGTACTACCTGTACCTGTATGAGAGCCTGGGTGGTTCGCCTTGTGTCTTCTTGAGCTTGTCGAAGGTGAGCTTCGACCATGTTAGCAATCTGGTGAAGTTGGGCTGGTTCGTCTCTTGGTTCTACAGTCCATGTTGTTAGAGGCACGATGTTTACTGTGTGACTGAACTGGAGTGCCTGATGAAATCCTTGGAGTTCGATCTCTATACGGTTATATATCTGCTCCTGCTTCGCCTCCTGCTTCTCTACTATCTCCTTTTAAGCATCATTCACTGTTGCAATGATGAAATCAAAGTCATCCAATGTGAGGGAAGTTCACATCTTGGTTACAGGGGTCTTAGGCTTCTTTCGGGAGGATGATTTTAGAGGTGAGACCTTCCTTTTCTTTGAAGAGTATTCTTCGTCCCTAGGCGGTGGTACTTCACCTTTTTGTTGTTCAATTTTTGCACCTTATATCTCTTTGCCATCACCTCCTTCGTCTGGTGTGATAGAGCCAGTCCTTACAGATGCACTGTATACTTCATGAACCTCTTCAGGCTTCTTCGTTTTGCTTGGTCCTGGTGTGTCCAATACAGTCTCTGGGATATCAACATCGGACAACTCTGCGGGGTTCGCTGGAATGAGAAGGTCCATTGACCAATCCTTGGTGATCTCTTTGAGGTCTACTTCAGTCAACTTGTAATAAGACTGCAACTGTTTCTTATGTTCATCATCTCATGCTATTATATACATGAAGTGGCGATCCACGCTGAACTTCATTAAGGTTCTGAATCTGTGGAGCGTATTTGGGGTAATGCAAGGTGTAGTGTGGATGGCGGTCTTTAGTTGGTTGTAGTATACGTGGAATATGACATTCGACTGCCATTGCTTGTTCATATCGGTCGAGTACCATAGGGTATTGAACCTCACAGCCAAAGGTTCAAATGGCTTGGTCTCTGGGAAAGTGGCACCCTCCGGCATCTCCCATGCTATGAAGGTGATCAGTATGAGAAGCCAACTGAAATGGAACTCATACCCTTGGTCTTGCGCTTCCCTGCAATCCATTTCAAGATGATTCACCAAGTACTTCACCCAATTCATTTGAAGTCCTTCTGCGCACTTCCTTGTGAGATCGACTACAACTCCAGTTACTTGGGTGGGCCAATTCTTGCGAACTAGCTTTCCCGTGATCAGCTGACAGGCAAGGCGCACAGTGCCACTCTAAATAGAGGCTACCTTGTAGCCTCACGTGCCCTTCTCAACATCACCATAGGTTTCTTTGATCTTCGTTGCTAGTGCTCTGTCGGTGGTCTTTCCAGGATAGAACTCATGTGGATCAGGTCCTTGCATGCCGAGTCCTGTGATCCGATTAATCAAGGTGGGATCCACCATGACATGGTGGTTCAACCACAAGTAGCCTCTGTGATAGCAAGACATAAGTAGCTTTATGCACGCATTCACCTCCACGTGTCTTCCAAAGTGCGGGATCTTCATGACATTAAACAATGTTGACTGCGCGAGGTTCTGGGTCCAAGACTGCGGGATGATCTTTGAGTTCTTTCCCTTCATCTTCGTTACATACTTATGCAGAGCAAGAATACTATAGAATTTCCTGTCCCTGAGGTTGAAGTCACTAAACTTCAACGCTGCGAGCTTGTCTTGATCGGCACAAACTGCGCGCACCCCTTTTGGCAGGTACGCACTAACCATAGCATACTTTAATTCTCGAGGCACACTGTCACAGTTGATTTCACCATGCAGAGGGGGTAGGTAAGTAGGTAAAAGGCTTGGAATTAGTTTAGCGTTCGCCAAATCGTCTCTATGTTTAATACGCTTCTCGTCGACCCGTCGAGTCCTGCTCGAGCAATGGACAGAGAAGCTGCTACTCCTCTTATCAATGATGCTTGGATTCCAGTGGAAATTCCTCTTTCAGACATGACTCTCTCAATCATTAAATCAAGGAGGAATTATGTGATAGACTCTTCGACTGCGGTGAGTTCATCGGACATACTCGCACGGAATAAATAATCGGGGTCACAATGATCTTGGGCACTGCATGGGAATGAATAACAAAGACGTGATGATCACTGTAGACACTTGCTAGTTGCGAGCTTCAATTTCTCAATTGGAAAAAGTGTTCTTAGGGAATGGTGCGATGAGATAAATAGGTAATCTCAACAATGGTTTTCTTGCAACGGGTATGGAGCCTCTGTTAACTCAGTTCTATTCGTTCTAGCATTGTCCAATGGTCTGGTGGTGATCCTTTAATGTTTTTCTGTCCGTTTGGGGCGAAAGTTGAACGGGTATATCGGTCCAACGACTATATTGCGTCGACATGGCGAATTGACCTATGTCATTGTTCTGATATCTCGATGAAACTCAAATTCTGTGAAGCTTCTTTCTGCGATGTTCCATCTAGAATCTCCTGCAATTTCGCCCTATTCTTATTTAACTTTCTAGATTTCTTTCCAGTGAGCTTCGTCTCAATAGTTATTTTCCCATTCTGATTCCTATTTTCCTTGGATACAGTCACTTCGCGTTGTTGAGGTTCTTTCTTAGGGTTCAGGTATAACATCTCTTCTTTATCTGAGATAGAAACTTCAGTCTTATGTGAGTCCTCTGGCGTTCTGATAACCTCGATGTCTAGGTTCCTAGTGTGATATGGCTTTGATATGTTCTCCTATTCTTCAATCAACTACGCAATCCTTTTGGTCATGAAGTCTTTTAACTCTTGTCTCTATTGTTATAAAACTTTTTCATCTTCCTTCTTTCTTGCTTGATCTCTTTCAATCTAAGGATTTCCAAGTAACATAGTAAACAGAGCGTTGTCCTCAATGAATTTGATAATCTCAAAATCTTCCTCTGTCAAAGTTCCATTGGCATTCATAGATATCTGAGTGAGCCTTCCACATAGGTTTACCAATTTTCCTTTGAATAACCCTATTCCTCCTAGAGATGGAGTCATAGCAGGCCTCCCTATAACTTCCCAAGTTTTTTCTGTCATAACATTCACCTGTGTTTCCTCATCCAAAACACAGTCAATGTCGAAGTCTCCTATTCTTACCTCGATGCATTCTTTTTCTTTAAACATCTCTGCTAATCTAACATGTTGGTGGTCATTCAAGGTGTCTTTCATCTATAGTAACATCTTCTCTGGTTCTTTCTGGGGTTCTGCTATTTCCGGATATGCTTTAGGGTTTTCTTCATGCAGATTCATTTTTTCAATCTTAGCAATCATTTTAGGGCAATCCAATACTTCGTGATCTAGAGATTTGAAACAAAGACAACTAGGTCCTCCACCAGGGAATTCTTTAGCTAGATGTCCTGGTCTTCTGCAACTGTAACAGAGGGTTAATCCTCTTTTTCTTGTAATTGATCCCCATCCTCTTCTGTACTTTGCACCAGGATCATAGGGGTCAATCTACAATAAATTATTTCTAGGATCCTGCATCCATTTGTTATTCCAAACATTCTTTCTATGCATAGGTATAACATATCTATCATCATACTTATCAGATCTATTCATAGAAAACTTTCTTTCATCTAACAATGCCCTAGTTTTCAAGCTAGGAAAAAATCTACCAAGAATACCTAGATCCATGCTTTTAGAAACAAAAATTTCTACTAGTCCTACTTTTATAGAGTACAAAGCTTTCAGATCTAGAACTTTCTTACCTTTATCAGAGCACAAAACTTACAAATATTACATCTTTCTCGCAGATATGACCTCTTTTCTTCAGATATAACCTTTCTTTCTTGGCACAAAGCTTCACAGGTCAAGTAGGACACCGTGCACTAGGGCAACAGATCTACGCACAGAGCTTACTTTGCACAAATCTTCTTCTTCTCTATTTCCCAGCAATCACAGTTTCAAGTCCCGGCAACGGAACCATTTGTTGGCACAGAGGGGTAGACCCAGGGTTCAACGGTCAAGAGAACACCAACAAAACCCCAACTATCAGTTGTTTTGGCAACACCTGTGAAGCAGATGAAGTCTCACTCGAGGTAGAGGCAGGGGTGGTTGCAAGACTCAGGTGACTGCAACCTTAGCTGGGACACAGACCTGTGATTATACTACTTACAAAGTACTTAGCATCATTCAACCATTAATATCCAACCCTTATTCTACTTCGCAGATAGCATAGAGCATCACAATATTCACTTAGATCTACAGTATCTCAACACTTAGCAACAATAATACATCAGGTCTTGCAGATTAGCACTATGCACTCGCACATACATCAGATCTAATAATCATATATATCTAAGAAGCACAAAGCATAAGTGAATATATCAAAAGTGCATAGCATAAGCAGAGATACACACAATGAATCAAAGCACAGAGCGTTACAAACAGATTTGTGTGGTTCACCCCCACCCTGGGGCTACGTCCACCAATTGTTCTTCTTTATTAGTATCTTCAATCATTAGTTACAACACAGAGCAAAAAAACCCTTCTTTGCAAAGGACAGAAGATTTGTGCACCTCGATAGATCCTTCTTCCTTACACTTCAACACAAAGCCTCTTACAACAACTTGCACTTAGCCTTGCAAGCTTCTTGTGATCATGCACATAGTATTTACAATCCACTTCCGATCACACAGATCTAACTATTAGCACTAAGCCCTCTGCCATACATCACATAGATGCACTGCTCCTTCTATCTAGCCTAAGCATCTATTTATACATTACAAAAGTGGGCCTAAGTGTGGGTAAACCCACGGCCCGACATCCCTTTCCCATTAGATTAACCCAAAAACCCTAATAGGGACCCAAAAGTGGACCAAGATGCTTTGTTTGGCGGTCCTTGTTTGACTATCCGTCGCAGTTCCAAAATAGGTCAAAATGACCCAGGTTATCCCAAAACTTGGTCAAGGGCCAACAATATCCTTGAAACAATTTCATTGTTGACCAAGCGTTCCAAGTGACAATCCTTAATTTGAATTGATGCTTCTTATCTATATATATATATGGTCACGACCAAGCTAGACATCAAATTGGTGTATGAGACCTCCTTGTTTGTGGGACAAGCGACCCCCTCTATGTAGTGATTTGACTGCTAAAGGTTACATAGGTACCCTACCCCCATCTTGATTTGAACATGATCTTAACCATTAAAATCAAACTCATTCTTAAATTTTGATTTTCAATAAATACATTTAATTAAGTTTTGATTAATGAAAGTATCAATATAATTATAAATGATTAATTTGAGCATATATTTCGACTTATAAAATAATATAATGATGTGTTTAGATTACTAACTTTGGTGGATAGTTATACTATGTACGTAGATATTTCCACAAGTTGACAACGAATTAGTATTTAAAAGTTGAAAATATTTAAATTACTTTAAAAAAAAATAATATGTATGTAGCTTGATGCAATTTGTGCAACCTTATTTAATGCAATTTACGCAACTGAAAAAATTGTACACTTGAGAGGCTAACACAAGGAGGGGTGTTATAGTGAGTGGGAAAAAAAAATGACAACCTCCAATAATTTAGAAGGAGAAGCTTACAGTTGGTTCTTATGGTGGTCCGAGAAATGTGACACTTGTTCTTTTTATTGAAAAAACTTCACCATTACATTATTAAAGATTTTCCATGATGAAGAGGAGGATGACCTTTACACCAAGTTTCTCCATCTACAACAAAAAGGAGATGTAAATGTTTATATGCATGAATGGGAAGTTTTGGTGATAAGACAGATTTGACTCTCATATGATTAAATGCCAAAAATATACATATGTGGGTTGAAATATTGCACATGTAGTAAAATAAAATTATGGAATCCCAAAACTATTGAAGATGCCAAACAAGCAGTAAAATTAATTGGAAAAAAAAAGTAAACAAGTATACACTACCCCAAATGAGGGATAATGAGAAATATCGTCACCAAGATACATATAAGAAATGGGTAAACAAGTGTAAATATTGTGGGGATAAGTGGTCACACAGGAACAAATGTAGTAATCCAAAATCATATAAATGTGTTGTTGAGAGATATAGACACTTCCATTTACCATTTTGATGAAGAGGGAAAAGGGACGGAAAACAATTGTCAAAAATGAGGTAAGAATTGGACTTTGGGTCTTAGATGTACATCCAATCACTCATATCATTGCAAAAATATAGATGGGAAGTAAGTAGAGGTTTCCACTTAAGAAGACATGTTAGAATATGACATGGAAAAAAAAACTCACTAAAGGTGTCATTAGTAGTAATCACATGCACTAAGAAAAGTCACCGGGAAGAAGGATCAAGGGTCCTTAACAATGGTATAGGCCAAAAGGAAGAAGTGCAACCACCTACATTATGATATACTCCACCTCATATAAGGAACAATAGTACTATCCACAACATTTAGGATGAAAAACTCATGATATCATTTGCAACAATTACAAGAAGAGTGGAACCAAGGACCTTAAAATTCAAGGGAAGCATAAAGAATAAAAATATCACAATCCTAGTAGACTCTGGAAGTATGCGCAATTTCATGGATATTGGTCTCACAAAACAACTAAATCTTTTTGTATACCCCGTGAAGGATCGCATGGTTACAATCGTTCATGGTTTACAAGTCAAAGGAGTAGGATGATGCCATAAGGTTTCTGTATAGGTACAAAACATGGAATCACAAACTGGATATTACACTCTGCCACTTAATGGAATGGACATGGTAACAGTAGTAGAATGGTTGATGCAATTGGGCACCTACACCACAAACCTCCTAGAAAAATTTATGGAATTCAAGTGTCAAGGGAAGAACTATCAACTATATGGGTCGGGAAGCCTAGATCATAAGGTAAGGATAACACCATCTATGGAGAAATAAGAACTCAAAGAAAACATGTCTATACATCAAGGTAACATGAGTGAATGGCATAAAGACTCAACATTCAAAAAATAAATAAATCAAGAGTCGGGATGACCTTGTATAATGGAAGATAAACTTATTATCTTTTCTTTGAGCTCAAAGTAATTCTAAAGAGGTATGCAATGTTATATAAAAAAATAAACATAGGCATAGTCATATATACTATACTATAATATAAAAACACAATTAAAATAAACAAATATAATATATATAAATAAATGTTCTATTAAAATCACATACCTTTTCAATGAAAAATGCATAAGGCCCTTTTCAATCGTATTTATAGATGGAACCACCAATTGTAAATCGTGATTCATTTTTATATCTTATTCAAATATACACATGTCAATTGGGTTTATCTCGGGTGGTTGGGAGGAATGATTGTTATCCTCCCCACCCA
>ML790090.1:441931-461861 GCA_009831015.1 Picea engelmannii | reverse complement strand
TGATGCTTGTAGATGGAAGGTTCTTAAACCAATCTTTAACTTTACCTCCCAAGGACAGGGCAAACATACTAATACAGAAATCATCATCTTCAACCTCATAAAGGTCAAGGAAATCCTCAAGGTTTTGAATATGCTTTTCAGCAGTGATCTTCCCATTTTCTCCATCAAACCTAGGCAGATTATTGATGTAATTGGAAGGGAGGTCATGAAGAATGGGAGGCAAATATAGAGGCTGGTATCGGTCTGGGACTTTTGCAAGAACAGGAGATGAAGCAAGAAGCTTACAACCATCTAGAGGTTTTGCAAGAGTAGGAGATAAAGTAGGAGGCTTATGTCTCACTAGGGTTTCTACAAGTGCATCTGGGATGTGCACAGGTGTATGAGTGTGTTCATAATCTACAATTGGGGATATGATCTCTTGAGACTCATCAATTAACAAATGGTCAAAGTAATCTTCAGCAATATACTTTTGATCGGTCTTAGAAAAAGACAAGACATAATTGCAGATAAAACCAAAGATGTCTTGAATGCAATTTGAGCTTGAGTACCTGGTCTTTCTAGGTTGTTTGGCCATGCTTCAGGTTCTTCCTCCAGTGGAGTCTTCGAGTCAGCATTGTCTGAAGTTGGTTGGAGTCACTAGGTGAATGATATCATTCTTCTGGTGTTTGGTCACTGTCCACCATCAGTGATCAGATCTGGAGCTTGAAGTGTACTACTGGGGAGAGGTTCCCCAGCGGAATCGCCATTCTGTTAGCACTCTGTAATTTGCCCAAGGCTGAAAGGTAGTCACAGAGGCAACATCAAAACCACTTCGAGTCTTGGATCTAGCCCTCCAAGACTCAGAGAGGGATCTCTCTGTCTGATATAGCTTTGTTTTAATAGGTATTAGGCTAGTTATGCAAGTGGGGGGTTGGGGTTTTTAAATGGTTTTTTTGGAACAACAAGGAGGGCCATTGGGAAAATGGGGTCTGCGCTTAAAAATGTGATTCACTCTCAGATCTTGGACATAACTCTTAAACAGGGCAAGGTAGTGGAAGTGATGGATCGAATTACGTTTTGATGGTGTAAATTTTAGGAAGAAATAGGGGAGGAAAAAGCGAGCAAATGAGCAATTAAGAATTCATAAACTAAGCTTTTTAGAGGAGAAACATAAAGATTATCACAAGATCATATGCAGAGTATTTCACAATAAATTCTTCTCTATTACTATCTTCTGATAATGAGAAATTGAAAACAAACGAAATGATAACAGGAAAACACTCAACAGAGAAGGGAAACACCACCAACACCTCCGCACAGGAATCTTGTAAACAGCATGTCTATTACTGATCATTCATCTAAAGAGTACAGAAAGAGTTCTCTAGCCAAACACGGCCCACAGTCCAGCAAGGAACCTCACAGGTCGAACCCTTTTACATTAAAATCCTATGAATAAATAGGATAGACCATCCCAATAAGTTTTTGAATTCGGTTTAACCGCCTCGGCCAAAAATAGCCACCACTCCCACAAAATTTGGAGTTGTCTGCCATGAAAGACGGACTGGTTTTCTGCGAAAAGGGGTCCGAACAGATGTGTTTTTCTCTTGAACGATGACACCTGGGAGAAAACGGAAGGAGGTTATTGTATATGGGCATGTTCTAGACAACAAACTCCTTCGGTTTCACCAAATTCGTCCCCATCTGGCCGTAACAGCTCCCGCAAGATCGGGACTATAACAGATAAACCGAAAATGCGAAAAAAGAGGTTGAAAGACAGCTTTGATTCTCTTTGTTCGTAGCTCCGTTGAAAAAGCTGAGAGAGGTTTTTGTTCTTCATCCTGTGCTGAGAAAAAAACTCTCTCGTATTTTTAAAATCCGTCTTCGTTTTCCCAGAAACTTCCTCGGACGAACACATGCTGAAACAGGCAAAAATGGCAAAAATATGAAAAAAGTGGTTTTGTTCCGTGAAGGCGGTATTCCGGACCCCCTGAGGTGGTAAGATATTTTGTGGGGGGGGGTCTGCTAGAATAGAATCATGACACGTGGAGGGGGGTGGTTTTGAAAAACCATTATTCCGGACCCCCCCCTCTCGTTAAATTCCGAATGGTGAGGGGGGTCCAGAATTTTTATGGGTCGTTTGATTTAAAGCTTGGATGTGATGAGTGTACGGGGGTGTATGAAGGTGCGTGGAGGTAGAGGTGAGCGGGAGTGAGGGGGTAGACCTAGGATAGTATGTTTTTTATGTTTTTTTTTTGTTTTTAATGTTATTTATTATATGTTTGTTATGTTTTTTGTTTTGTTATTTTGTATTTGTTTTTGTTATATATGTTTTTAACATACGTTTCATTATGTTTTAATTGTTTAAGTTTTGTTTTTTTTTTGGTTAATGTGTTTTGTTTTAATTATTATATTTTATTATGTTGTGTGTTACGTTCTTTTTTGTGTTTTTTAATTTTGTTTTATTATGTGTTTATTTTATATGTTTTTATATAATAAAATTTGTATTATATTTTTTATTTTTATATTTGTTTTATTTTTTAATTGTTTTATTTAATTTAAAACTAACCTAGTTACTAACCTAACTATATTATTAACCATTAATTAATTAATTAATTAACAATTGATTTATTATTAATTAACCAACTAATTATTAACTAATCCAGCTTATTAAACTAACTACATTAAATTTTATTACTAGCATTATTAACTTAATGTTTTTATCATAAGTCTCATTATTCATGGACGGGTGAGATGGCGGGATAATGGAGGCTGACGTCACGATGCAGGAGCGGTATGGTAGTAAGTTGGAAGGGTGGTAAGCAGTAAGTGGTTTGATGCGGAGGAGGTCCAATGCGACGGATGGGTGACACGTTGGGACAGGGCCCGCCAGAGAAAAATGCTTCATTCCGGACCCCCCACCGTTAAAAGAAGAACGGTCCGGGGGGTCCGGAATTCAATCTCGGCCGTTGATGAAAGCGTTGGTGCCTCATCCATTCAGATGCGCGCCTTCTTTATACCCGATTCTGGACCCCCCCCCACCGTTAAAGGCAGAACAGTCGAGGGGGTCCGGAAAACACTGTCATCCGTTGATCTACGCGCCGCTAGATCAACCGTCGATCTAAGCGCGTTCTTTATTCTCCAGGCACGAATGCAGCAAAAACTTAGGATTTTAGCGATTTTGGTGGGTTTTGTGCGCTGCTTCCTTTGAAAATAATTTGCAGAGATGAAATATTATTTGCAAACCTATACACCCAGAGTGAAAATTTTCCAGCCAACAGATGATCCTATGAATCATAGGGTTATAACAATGTACACCTACGCAACTATTAAAAATGAAAAAGATTTAACTCAAAAATGATTTGACTAGCTTATGATGTGCTTATGATATATTATATTACATGAATTATTTGAGTTTTTAATTTAACGTGAATGGTGTGGATTTCAATATAACATGTAGTTAGAAAATGAATCACATAACACATTAGCACTCATTGGAATATGAACATAAGTAATATGATCAAAACAACGCTCCAAAAAACACACTCTGAGGAAATGATGAAGTAACATAGGGTTTTGAATACGATCATTATCATTTAGTTGTCATACCACCAGCTGAGCATCTAAATGAACTTATAAGGATTGAATTTGGTGCGCAATGGCAACACGAAGTAGTTCAATAACAATGTTATACTCAACTACATTATTAGTAGATGGGTTGAGATAAGCACCTCTGGAAGCGATCAATTCTCATGTAGGTGAATAAATCACCGAAGTGACACAACTCAGATTATGAGTACGGCGTCTAACATCATCCACATACCCTACGAAAATTGACAAATCAATTGACATATGTCAACCAAGCAGAAGCACCATAAGAATCATTAATGCAAAAATAACAATATATTATAATATTGTACAGCTATATACAATAATTACAAAAAGACGGCCTAAGCAAAGTTGGTCAGGCACAGCACTTTTTCAAATAGAGCTCATTTCTAGGCTTTGAAAGCGCATTCCCCTCAAAATAATCAATCTTGTAGGATCCTTTACATAAGGAAAGTATCATAATGTAAGGGCCATACCATAGCAGATTAAATTTTCCTACCCCCAAGGAAGCTTTGTCCCAGTCGTAGACTAAGACAAGATCACCTTCTGAAAAAATCCTTGGGTGCACGAACTTATCATACTGACTCTTGAATCATTTTTTGTGCACTTCATTCGTAGTCGCAGCATCCCGACGCTACTCGTCGAGGTGTTCTAGATGGAAAAGGTGTGCTTCTAACTCAGTGGAGTCAGGTAGAATCTCTACAATAATCTTAAGGTACGGAATCTCACACTCAATAGGTAAAATAGATTCCAACCCATGAAGAATCTAGAAAGGTGAAAAGCCAGTAGTTGTTTTCACTGTGGTCTGATATGCCCATAAAGCTGGATAGAGAACAATGTGATAGTTAGACTAGCTTGTGTTAATGGTATGTTGGAGAATGGTTTTAAAAGACTTGTTAACGGCCTTGACTTGTCCATTCGCCTGCGGGTAATATGGAGACGAGTGGACCTTCCTAAAACCCAATTTAGAAGTAAGTTATCACATCATATTGTTCTGGAAGTGACTACCATGGTCAGTGACAAACACTTTTGGAACATCGAACCGAATTATAACCTGGTTGAATATGAAGAAAGATATAGTCTCATTGTCGCTCGAAAAAGTAGGCATGGCCTCCACCCACTTTGTGAAATAATCAATGGCCACAATGATGTAAATATGCCCCCTAGCCGAAGGTGGGTGGCATGTCATAAAATCAACGCCCCACTTAGTAAATGGGCCAACGATGACGACTAGAAAAAGAGGAGTAACATGGTTTCACATATTTCAAGAAAAAATATGGCAAGGGTGACACTTCTTGACCACTTCTATGGAGTATTTAAATATCGATGACCAAAAGTACCTAGTGCGCAAGATCTTTTGGCTTGTTTCCAGTCCTGATAAGTGACTGCCACACGCTCCACTGTGACAGTGATTAAGCATAGCTTCCACTTTCTCATGGGTTAAGAAATGACAAAGAATTGAATCAACTCCTCGACAATACAAAGTGTCATCGATGATAAGGTAATTATTCATTTTATGGTGAATCTAACGTTGGTCATCCTTTGAGTAATGCAAGGAAAACTTGAGAGTCTGGAGATATATAAGGATATCTTCGTATGAGGGGTCAATAGAAGAGATGAGTAATATACTCTCATTTGGAAGTGATTCAATAACATCATTCTCCTCATACTCTTCTGGGAAATCCAACATAAGTTTGGCGAAGACTAACGACTTCTTGGATTTGGTAGAAAAAAAATCCAAATCAAACTCCTAAAAACAACAATCCATTTGTTATACTTCCCGCCAATTATTTGTCGAGTCAAAACATACTGAAAATGGTTAACATCGACGATGACGGTCGTCTTGTGCAAAAGAATATAATGTTGGAGGCGTTGAACAACATGAAATTTTTCTAAGGCCGGTTTGTCAACGTGAGAATACTTTAGTTCAAGTCCCATCAAGGTTCGAATCAAATAATATATGACATGCTCTTGGAGCTTATCATCCTCCTAAACTAATACCATGTTAATCGAGGATTCAATTATCGCGAGATATAAAATAAAATCTCAATTATAATCTGGGGGGATAAGTAACAGAGTTAAAAATAGATTTCTCTTCAATGCGTTGAAAGAACGTTGTTTCGAATTGTCCCAATAAAAGGGGACCCCTTTCTTCAATAGGCACATAAAACCTTTTGTGATATTAGAATAGTTCGATAGAAAATGTTGAAGGAAATTTTCCTTTCCTTGCACACTCTGAAGTTGACATATTGTGCACGGGGGAGGCAACTAATTCATTGCCTCTACCTTCAAAGGGTCAATGGTGATCCCTTTATTTGAAACGATAAATCCTAAGAGACATTCTGAAGTCACACAAAAAATACATTTGTGTGGATTCAAGAGAATTTTATAGTGATGACATCTCTCGAAGACAAGGCGGAAGTGTAGAAGATGTCGCGTCATCTTACGCAAGTGGGCAGTGAGATCATCCAAATAAGCTTCCACTATGTTCTTAAGATCGTGGAAAGAAAACATCATGGCCCACTGAAATGTAGCTCCAACATTTTGAAGGCCAAAAGACATATTTCTGTATGCAAAGGTTCCCCAAGGATAAATAAAATTTGTCTTATGTTGGTCTTCGGGGCGGATCTGTATCTAATTATAACCAAAAAACCATCCATGAACGAGAAAATCTTATTTCCTATGCATGTGTCCACAATTTGATCAATAAACGGCATAGGGAAGTTATCCTTAGGACAAGATTTATTCAAATCATGAAAAAACATGCATACTTGAATCGTATCTTACTTCTTGTCTATCGAAACGAGGTTGGATACCCATTTCGTCAACGGGACTGGATGGATAAATCCTTCCATGAGCAATTTTTCTACCTCAACCTTGATTGTTGTTGTTTTCCTCAGGTTGACTTGTCGCAATTTTTTCCAAACCAACTTAGCATTTTCATAGGTTTGAATCTGATGTTCAACAATCTGAGGATTTATGCCAAGCATTTCCTCATACAACCAGGAAAAAGCATCACAAAATTCTTTGAAAAATGTCGTGTACTGACAAATTTCATCTTGAGAACAATCTGCCCCGATAAATATGTTTTCAACAACATCATGGGTTCTAGAAATGTTGATCAATATGGTTTCCGATATATTCGCCATATTCCCCTCAACGTCGTGCTTTGCTAAGGGGTTCACTTTCCAACCATCATTTCTACTCACAGCTGACTTAAATTATCCTCCTTCCACACGAATAATCTCAGAGATAAAATATGATCGATGATGCATATCCTCCCATGGCCTTTCTGACCCAGTCATTGCCTCGATAATAACCTAATCTGACGAAATGATTGTATCAAGACAGTCCCGAGAAGTTGAAGAATTATGAGCCTAGACGAGCTCCGAAAACTGATCATCCTCCTATATCCATAAAGGAATTTGATCTGAGCATGTAGTGGCCCGTTGAATAGTATGGTAAGCTACCTCAGCTACAGACAGTGGCATAGCCATCTCGGCATGTGTAAGACCTTCAACTGATTCGCATGATGAGGGTAACACCCATGAATATTGCAGATATGAAGCTATGAATGATGTGACTCTCATCACTAGAGCTGGGGGACTCGAATTTTGAAATTCGATAGGGGTGGAATGAATATAATACACCGGTGCTAGGAAATTAAAATTTCTTGTGAGTGAAGGGCACATTCCAACACCTATACTCTTAGTTGTTGACTGAGAGTTTTCAATCTAGGGAACTGTGGATATCGGATTTTTTGCAAAGCTAGAGTGGTTAAAATCCATCTGATTGATACTCACAATCCTTCCCTCATGGGGAAAGCATAAAATTTGAAATATCAATGAGACAACAGTTGTCATCGCATAATTTCAACTCCTTCCCAATAACAGATTATAGTCAAGCGGCACATCGACTGCCTCTACTTCTATGGAAATGGACTTGCCTCCTAACTGGACCAGAAAAGAGGAAATAAGTATGTGTGGCATAGAATGTGGTTAACAAAGTGGGAGAAGGTGTGAGCTCTAGATATTTCATAACTTTCTAGCAAGACAAGGACATAACAAACATCAAAGCGCCCTAGTCTATGACATCCCTCATGATTACATGTTTTTCATATACAAATTCAATCTGGAAGGCTACTTGATAAGGAAGATGAGGCTTTAGATAAGTAGCGTCAAACTTCATAGTGAGTTGGTTGGAAGAATTTTCTTCTCTGATCGCAGATAACAATGCGGTGTGTTGCACGGGGAAAATTTGAAGCACCTCTAAAGTAGAAATCGCACACTGCATTTTAGATAAATCCTAAATAATGGAATAGTTGGGTGTGGCTCTAGAATTAGGGTTATGCAACGTTCAATTGTACACACCTTTTGGTATGCGCTACATCGTTCCCTTCTCAAGTTTTTCTATGTGGAGAGGCCACTAAGGATCGGAAGTTTCTTTACCTTTCGATGTCGACTCTGAATTACTATAATCACGATTTCTATTCGACAAGTCCTCCTCCTCCTCTTTTAATTTTGAATAATTAACCATATTAATGAATAAGAACGATATGTCTGGAAAAGATGCACTAGAAGTGCCCCCTTGTGGATTGGAAATGGAAGAGTCAACCTACATATTTTGTCCTTGTGGAAACGGATTTTTTAATACATCAAGTTGTTGTTGTTGTTGTTGTTGTAACTTTATCAGTCATTGGGGTTCTTCCATATTCGGGAATTGATGAGTAAGGTGATCATCTCCACAAAGCTTGCATGGAAATTTCACCTTTATATTTTCATCATTTTCCCCCTCAGCATTTTTTTTAGGATTTTTATCTTTTCCCCCACCACCCTTCTTTCCCTTTCCTTTCTTCTTATCTCTGGGCTACTGAGGACCCTTTTCATTCTTTGATTTCATAGTGTGTACATCTGAGGACTGAGTGGTGGGGGTGGTCGAGCCAGGGGATGGACCAACCAAAGTTTTTTGTATAAACATATATTTCATCTGGCTAGATACCAGATATACGGCCTTACTTTGCAAGGAACTGACAATACCATCGACTTGCGGTCCCGATTTCGGTTTTTCCAAGTTGAGAGTCGACTGTGGTGCATTGGGAATGATCTTGTAGAGTATACCTGATTGAGAGTAAATCAACTACAATTGTTGTGCTCTAAATATTTCCTGCTCTTATGTAACACCCTTGAAGTGGCCACATCCTTAGAAATGTAAGACAGTAATAACTTCAAGAACAATTCTAAGAGAAATTCTAGCGAGATCATGGCTTTGATCAAGCTCTTTCATGTCCTTCATTCTCGAATGTGATCGGAAATGTGTGTATATTTATCTTGTTCAAAGTTAGCTAAAAGCTCTATAACAACATCATATCGGAAAGGGAGTTAGAATTGGTTTAGAAAAACCATCGCGAGATCACCAAACATTGCATATTTATACCTCTCCAATTATGTATACCATTTAGCAATGATCCCAGTGAGGGTGCATTGGAACAATCGTAATCGGATTGAGTCATCGTTCAACGAATTAGACAAGCACCACAAATGAAAAGTCATTATGTGGTCCTACGAGTCTTCACCACTCTTTCCTTCGAACTTTGGTATGTTTGATGGTATTTTGGTGGGGACCGCAGGCCAACTCGAGTAATGATGAATCGGATCATTCATCAACTTAGACAAATCTGGAAAATGAAGAGTTGCCAGAAAAGGTAGCCTAGGCTGTGACATCAACTGATTGGCAGCCTGAAAAGAAGGTCTTATATTGAAGTTAGCACCAGGTTTCCAAGAAGATCTTGTGAATGTGACATAGCCTTAAGTAAATCCTTGGTTATGGTTAAACAGAAGAAAAATCCCAAATATCTTATTCCTAAAAGAAAAAATAGGGTTTGCCCCTATGAATCCTCCTTGCGATTGAAAACCTCCCTGCATGGGGTTTGACTAACCAGGAAAGGGGTTTCCCCCTAACGACATCCCTTGTGAAGGGAAAGACCCTTGTGTGGGATTCCATTGAGCTTGGAAGGGGTTTCCCCCTAGTGAGACTTGATATGTGGCGAAAGGGTTATTCACGAACCCACCATACAATGTGAACGGGGTTGAGGTGGATGGCATGATAGCATATTGGGATCTACTACCCATAGAATCACCCCAGCCCCCAAATGGGTTAGGTTCAGAAGACGGGAAATCCCCGCTCCCAATAGAAGGGAACAACATATGGATATGAGCTCCACCCCAAGGAACAGCTTGGTAGGGAATCAAATAATTCCATGAACCAACATTAGAGACTTGGAACATAGAATGAGATCTAGTCAACGCATTTAGCATGTCCATCGACCATATACTGAAGAAAAAAAAATGTTGGTTATTGAGGGAAATGACATGGCCAAACCAAAAGGTTGGGTGGAACCAACAGTCAGTGGAATAGAAATGTTGATAGATGTGGCAATGGTGGATTCAATCACACTAGTTGTTGGATTCGACATGTTGGGATTGTTATTCCTCATACTTACTATAACCCATTAACCTTAATTTTTAGCTTATGCCATCAATAAAAACTTATTCCTACCTTCTCAATTCCAAAAAAACTTGTCTCAGTATACCCTTGTTTTTATTAAGTTCTTTTTCCACTTGTCTTTTTATGATTTTGTGTGTTCTTTGCTTTGCTTGATTTCATTTTCATATGCTTTCAATAAGATAAATTTGAATATTCACAAGGTTTGAGAGTGTTCCATCCGACATTCTAGTCAAATTTTAAATTTTTCTTAAGTTGAAAGAAAGACAGAGTCACTACAAGAATGTCACCATTCTTGTACCGCCTAAACCCATCATTTTTTAACGTGTCTTAGTCCCAAAAATTGTGTTAACCATCACAACAGCATCCAAAATATCATGCAGGGAATCATGTAGCAACATGATTATCGTCAAATGATGATTCAACATAAGGGATATCATTTAAAGAACACAAGCAGGTACATGTTTATGCATCCACTGAAGATGGGTTTCGAGCATTTAAATTCATGATTTAATTTTGAGAGGGAATTCATATAACTAAATTGGGATCCTAACAACATTCTTTCAACCAAGGAAACCTCTCTGTATCACTTAATTGTGCAGGAAAGTTCCAAAAAAATATCAAACTGAAACCCTTGTATCTGCAAGTTGATAGAGATCGAAGTCAGATTAATGGAACCTAAGAAAAGTGGTCTGGAAAATTGTTTGGAACCGATTGGTGGTGAATTTTTGGAATCATATCCTGAAATCATGCAAAAAATCATCAATGCAAGTTGGTACCACTTCTGTTGTAATTTACAGGGTTACCAGGAGGAGGTTTCGATGTTGTTCGCCCAGAATTTTGATGGTTTTAAAACTCAGGTGGGAAGAGTATTCATCTATGTTATAGAGCAATCGATTGGGTTGGCATGTCACTCACCTGTGCATGGTAAGAGATGGTGGAAGAAAGGTGAGTTGTCTACAGATCTGTACAAACAATTTTATCTACCAGAGCATCACAATCCTGAGTGGAGTCAAGGGATCCCAAGTAAATTCTTAAGGGAAGAATGGAGGGACGTTTTGACACTAGTCCATAAATATATAACAAGTGAGGGATGATTTCCTTATGCCTATCATTATCATATGAGAATTTGTATGCATATAAATGGAGACATAGAGATGAGTCTACCTTTTTGCCTGTTAAAAAGTTTGACCAAAATCTCTAAGAGAGTGCAGAATCATCCTCAAACTGCCCATAAGAGTTTATTTCATCAAGGTTTGATTAAAATGTTGGTTATGTATGCATTAAGGGAGGTTCAAATGGCCTAGAACTCTGGAATTATCAAGCTATAGGAAAAGGTACAAAATATGGAAACAAATAACAAAAATCAACATGAGATGTCCAAGAAAGTTAGAAATATGAATATTAAGTTGTATTGCAACAATGTAGTGCTCAAGACTAATTTGAAACAAGAACATTCCAAAGGTCAGTTCTCTTCTCAACAGTGAAAATTTACAGGTTATGATAGCACATACATTTTTTATTTATGTCACCAAGGATCATAGTTTTGATAGCCCTTTTGGTGAGATGTTGGAGGACTTCGAGGAGAAAAAATCCTTTTTTTTGCAGCCACATTTTGGTCACATCCTTATGCGGATTCAAAGACTCAGCTTAACACATTACTTGAAGCAATTGCAACAGTCCCTATTTTCCAGGTCCAAAATATCTTCAAGGATATGATCCATCCTCGGAATCAATTATTTTCCTTAAAGACTAAATTCTTTGAATTGTAAGGCAATCAACACAATAGAATTTAATTCCTATACGTTAGCAAAGAATCGATATTAAATCATAATCTAATATAGTTTATAGGATCTATTGTAACCAACTATGTGCATAAAAATAAGATTTTTTGACAAAGTTAGGGGTTTGAGTAGTGGAGAAGATTATACTCTGTCTCTGATTGTAATGTTTGGGACCTATTACATTTTACACGTAATGGAAAAGGATATTTGATGGTTAGACTTCTCTTCATGTCTTTCATTTTTTCTTGTCTTACTTAAATGCATATGTATCTTTGCAAAGCATTTGATATCGTGTTTATGTTTGAAGCCAGTAAATATTTTATTGATTGTTGCTCATTACAGGATCTATGTTTAAGTACTTCATTCTTGTTTCTGAATGATATTTAGGATCAAGAATCTTCCTTGTGAGTTAACAAATTGTGAACTTGCATTTTTATTTACTTTCATGTTTAACTTCCATATCTAGCTCATCAGATTGAATATCATTGACTAAGTAAGTATGATTGGAACTTGTTTTTGTAATCTGAAATTGGAATTGCCTATTTCATTTACTACTTGACCTATCAACCAATCCAAAATCCAAAATAAACCTACAAACATAAAACCATTGCAATAACTGAGGTGTCCTAGCTTGCCCTTAGTACTCAAGGACAACTTTAGGGACTATCATTTGTTGGTGCCATTGTTGGGGAATTGAGTAACAAAGATATCTATCCCTAGGAAGAATGACAGTGAGAAATCCTAGCTCTTGATGGTGAAAAAGAGTTGGATACAAAAGTAGACTGCATATTTTTTACCTGGCAACTCCATTGCAAAAGACTTGGCTCCTAAAAGAGAAGTGAAAGGATCCAAGTCTGAGTCTATCAAATCCTCGGTATTAGCTTCATCTTCAAAAATGAAAATGACCAGAGCCAACCCAGATCCTAATCCAACTCCAATAGTATCAAATCCTGAAAAATTATTGAGGAAATCAAAAGACACTCAAGATCAGTGTTCATCTTCAAAAGGTAAATCTCCTTCTTCTAAAGAAACAATTTATGATTCTCACATACCCATTTTTGTTCCTAAATAAGAGTTAGTTCTTTTGATTGATGAAAAACCTATTATCCACCCTTCAGAATTAGTTCTACCTGCAACGATTTCCGTTAATGATTTGACAGTGGAACAATGGAGAGTATTTTATGAACTAATCAAAGCAGAAGAATAAAATACAATCTTCACATTTGAAGCCTTAAGTAATTTTCCTGCACATACCAAAGAATAAATTGATCAAATATGATCTTCATCCTTATCTTGGATTTTCACTTCTCAGAGATTTGAGCCTAAAATTCAAGTTTTCAATAATATTTTGACTATCGAAGGATTCTTAGAGTCCCAAAAGACCCATTCTCAGCCTTCATCACCTTCTAAGGTTCATACTCCACCTTCACCTTATATTTCACATCCATCCTCTCCTCCTAAATATCCCACTCCAGTTGTTCACACCCTTGGTGTTACCCCAATTTTATATGCTTTCCCATATAGAGACTATATGAAGTATCTTCCTAGGTTTAATGGAGAAGGAGAGGTAACAACTGAAGAACATTTGGCATTTTTTTATAGCATTGCATATAATTTCAATGTTGAACACACAAATGTTTGGATGAGATTATTTTTACAGAGTTTGTATGGGGAGGTAAGGAAATGGTTCAAAGGTCTCCTTGCCAATTCTATTGCAGATATTGATGCTTTAGATGAAGTCTTTTTGAAATAGTGGGGAGACAAAAAAGACTGCATGTACTATATTACTGAATTTGGGGCTTTGAGAAGGAAGAATGGTGAATTTGTCTCAAATTTTAACAAAATATTTCACAAAATGTACAGTAAAATCCTTGATGAGATCAAACCTAGAAGCTTCTGCAAAAATTACTTTTGCTAATTCCTTTGATGTGGAATTTTCTCTTTTGCTAAGAGAAAGAAGATTTGCTACATTGAGTTTGATGTAGGAGGCATCCATTGAAGTGGAATCAAATATTTTGGCAACAGAAAGGTTAAAAACAAGATCTGGTATAGATAAAAAGAAGCAGAAAGAATATGTTCCATCTTCCTCTCATGCAGCAACATCTGACCCAGAGATTGATGAGATGGCTAAGATGTTAAAAATGTTGGTTGTGGAGCCTGATTATCTTCCAGATTCATAGGTCTTGTGTTTTTCAGTCGTGTTTATACCCCATGAAGACTTTACACCCCAGAAGTATGTACACTCTTCCACGCAGGGGAGTGCAGAGGGGGGGGGGGATTGCCTTCTAAAGTATATTGTAATTTCATTGTAAATCTGGGCCGTTCATTATAAGGTCGCAGATTTAACAGTATAAATTATGTTAGGGTTTTTTTTTTCCTAGAAGGCAACCCTCTGTTATGAGGGAAATGTATTGCGGCTATGCATCATAGTGAATATTGTATTCTGAGATAGGAGATTGTGAGAGAAAGAAGAGGAAGTTACAGCGGGTTTTGTTGTAGGTTGTATCCCTTCATTTGTTGGATAATAATAAAGGAAGGACATGGAAATTTCTCTGGTGGACGTAGCCCACACTGGGTGAACCACATAAATCTGTGTCTCTATTGTATTGTGTATCTTCTGTGTTTTATTTCTGCATTTGTTTTATTTTATTGCTCCAAGGTCCTGCTTTTCTAACAAAAAACTCTGACATTAGAGATTTCCAGACTCAAACTAGAGAATAAGCATCCAAACAGACCTATTCAAGAAGGGGGAAATAGAAACCCAAATCAATTTAGAAGACCACAAAATGCTCCTTAGGTTATGTAGAGGGAGACAATGAATCAAGATGATCAAAGGATTTTACCACCTTTTCAGGATAATGCATTTGAAGAGGCAAAAGGAAATGATGAGATTGAAGAAAATTCAACAGTATTTTTAACTGACGTTGAACTCCATTCTACTCATTTGACTCAACGGGAGTATGAAGATTCTTTGATATCGATTCAGTTTGACAATGGTGAAGAAGAAGAAATTTTTCAGAATGAGCCTCATAAGAAATATGATCCAAGGCCTAGATCAGATGGATCTAAGGAAAATACACTAGTTCAGAATAAAAAGGCTAAAGTCTCAGTCAAGCAAGGTCCAACTAAAGAGTCAGGGAACAAATTAGATCATCCCCAGCATCCCATCAAGGTTGTTTCCCCAGAGGTAAAGGAAATAGAAAAAGATCTTGCTCCATTTAGTTTGGAACATGAAATTAATCAGATAAAAATTTGTGTATCTTTGGTGGAACTGATGAAAAATGAGTCTTTTAAAAAATCAATCTTAAAATTCTTGCAGCCTCCCGCTTCTATCATGTGTTCAAATACCATAAAATTGGAAGATGAAAATCTAGCCATCATTGTAGCACCTCATATTAAAGATAGATCTGATGCTTCACCTCCATTTTACATATCCCTGAATACTCATGAGAAAAAATTTCACAACTACCTTATGGAATCTGGAGCCTCACAAAATGTTATGCCTAAGGTATTCATGGATGAATTAGGTCTTGACATTACAAAACCCTACCAAGATATCTATTCCTTTGATTCTAAAAAATTTAAATGTCCAGGGATTATCAAAGATCTATTTGTTACCTTGTTCCAGCTACCTATGAAGAAAATTGTTATGGATGTGGTAATTGTTGATATATCACCTAAATTTAGCATGTTGTTATCCAGATATTGGGCTAAGAAGGTAGGAGGATCCTTGCATATGGACCTTACATATGCTACTATACCTATAGTTGGAGGAGAACATGAAATCTTGTATAGGGAAGTCAGGCTAGCCTATCTTGTAAGTTGTTAGCACTAGAAGTCACCTTCAAATTGCATTGAAGGTAATCCCAGTACCCATCAGTTTATATGTCACAATGAATAATTTTAAAGAGGTCAAATGGGCGCAGACTCAAGATAATATCATTTTAACTCGTAAAACTGGACCAGCATGCACAAGCAATTGAGGTCTTTATCAACTTCAGTCAGTAAGTTGTAGTAAAGGTGAATAGGAGGAAGAACTGGTGAGGAGAATGTAGAGGTATTTTATGGACATCGGGTCTTTGAGCAGCCTAAGGAGGAAAAAAAAACTTCAAACACAAGATCCTCTTGGATTCAAAGTTTTGGGAAACTGAAGAACACCAAACATCACTATAATCAAACATCCATCACAATACAGCTATAACAATCCATGTGAATCCTTCAATTATGGACATTTCAGTATCAGAGGAAAATAAGATGAAGAAGGAAGCTGACTTATATTAAACAAGAAGTCTGAAATCAAGTTACGTAACCAGAGGACCGGGGCTTCATCAAAACTTTACAATGCGGGAACCTTGCTCAACCATCAACCATAAAAAAATATCAAAAATACATATTTATACTCAGGACTAACTACAACCACCAGAGGAGTGATAGAGCCATGCATTGAAGGCTTTACATCGAAGCTTTCTCTGCAGACTGTGCATGCAGATCTCTGTCAGACGCAATCTTTTTCGTCTAAACCTTCTCTGTCAGACTTCACATGCATCTTTATGTTGGATGTGAGCTCAGATATTCCAGACCTTTATGGATTTCCATTTATGGGAGGAGACAATGTTTCAACCACCTCCCTCACTTTCATTAACTACCTGTTTCGGGATCAGGACAGGCCTGAGTCGACTCGGCACATGTATCTTGCTAGGATTTTATAGGGAACATTGACAGGTGGACGTGGATGTTGATGATGATGAGTTGGCGAGATGCTTGGCGCAAACTCATAGGCTAAAACGACTGAACGGTGGCCATGTGGAAGGCTATGGTTGGCAATGACTGGGAATGCATGAGCGCCAATATGCGGGGAGTTGAGGTGTAAAGGCGTGAGGACGTGGAGGCAGAGGGGAGTGACAGGTTAGGGATAAATGATGACAATGGTGGAGGGGAGATGGAGTGGGAGTGGAAGACAGATGTCGGGAGATGAGAGGGGGGAGAAATGACAGTGGACAAGGACAAGCGTGTTGTAGTGTGAGTGGAGGACAAGTGTTGGTGGGAGCGCGGGTGGTATTGGGAGGCAGTAAGGTGGTTATCTCGGGGGGGTAGGTGGTAAGCGGAAATGCGTGACGGGGATGGGGGGGTGTCCGATTTGTTGTGGAGGTGACACGATAGTAGGGGGCCCATGCCAAAACACCACCAACTCATACCCCCCACCCCCGTTAAAGGCAGAATGGTGGGGGGTCTAATATTGGATGTGGACCGTAGATCTGAGTGTGCCATGCTCAACCATTGAGATCTGTGCGCTCCTTAGCACGATGCGCCAAGCCATCAACTCACCAAAAATTAGGATAAAAGTCATAAATTGGGTTGCGGAAGCACCCATTTCCTACATTTTTTCACCAAGGGGTTATTTCCTAAGGGAAAGACACCCTTCTATAAAAAATATGTACTAAGATTAGGCTCTATGGGGGATAGAGACCTCCTTGTGAGGTTCTAAGAACTTCAGTAGTTTCAGTGCCTGATATTAGGGCTATGGGTTCAGCTATTAAAACAAAAAGAAGAATGATATTTACAATGGCGTGAAAAATCCACTTCTGGCTCAAGCAAAGAATCATTTTAGAAAAATCTCATTTATAGGGCCACCAAAAACTTCAGCATCCTCCAAATTCTGCAACCTGTAAGTATTGTTTGAAAATACTTCAAAGATTTTGAATGGCCCAATCCACAAGGCTTCGAATTTACTATGCTTTCCTTTGTCCTGCTTGGGTGCATCCAATTTGAGTGCTAAATCTCCCAGCTGGAAATCCTCTTTTCTTACCTTCCTGTCAAAGGCCTGCTTGATATTTTGTTGATGGTCATGTGCTTTGTCCAGTAACTGTTCTCTAGTTTGTTGCACTTCTACCAGCTGTTGTATTCTTTTGATCATATCTTCAAGTTCGTCTTGGTAGTCTTGGAAGAAATTTGCCACAAGTAAGGCAAGATGAGAAGGAAAAATGGAAGCTGAAAAGGAGAGACACCAAGAGACCTTTTTTTCGTCACTCTATCAGCCCACAAAGAAAATTTGAGCTTTGAATCACATGCTTTCTTGTTGTCCTCTAACAATCTCTTGATGATCTTTATAAGGTTCTTGTTAGAGGATTCTGCCAATCCATTCCCTTGGGGGTAGTAAGGAGTAGAGTGAATCAATGCAATTATGAATTGTTCAGAAAACTAAATCAGTGGTTCAGCCTTGAAAGATGCAGCATTATCAGTGACAATTCTGCTCAGACAACCAAATCTTGCCATAATATCCTCAAGAAAACCAATGATCACCTTGTGGTAATCACTCCATGTGGGGATGGATTCTATCCACTTGGTAAAGTAATTAGTGGTAGTCAATATCCACCTGTGTTGACCACTTGAAGCAAGATGAATTTCCCCAATAAAATCTAGGCCCCACTGCTAAAAGGGTCCTGAAGCTACCACAGGCTTTAATGGAAAATACTTGAGCTGCTTCCCAGAGAATTTTTGACACTTAACGTAAGCCCTGATCTTTGCACAAACATCGGTGAATAGACTAGGCCAGAAATATCCAGCCCTGAGAATATTATAGGTTGTATTTCTCCAGAAGTGATGTCCCCCACATAAACTGTCATGAAAATCAAACATAATCCTTTGGGCCTCTTGTGGGTCTAAACATCTCAACAGCACTCCCAAAAGATCTTTCCAATACAAGACTTGACCAATGAGACAGTATTTAATTTATTTAAGCTTTAAATCTCTTACCTTGTTCTTATCCATACCATCAGGAGGCTGCAAATTTTGTAGAAAAAATATAATGTCCTTGTACCAAGAACATCCTGCCAATGGAGGGCTAACTTGAGAACCTTTATTAGACAACTCAGCCTGCTAATTTTTTGAGAAAGTGTTGATAAAATTAACCCCCAAAGCTTTGGAATTATATTTAGCCAGCAGCCTAGCTAAACCTTGGCCTTTAACCAATTTGGCGGGATTTATTTCAAGATCAAATTCAAGGATTTTGGCAATCCACTTGCTCCTTCTTCCGTCTATGTCAAGTTGAATGAGGATCTCCTTCACTGAAATTGAATGGACATATGCAATGACTCTTGAATGAAAAACATAGACCCTAAAAGCCTTGAGGGATTTAATCAAAGCATAGGCCTATTTTTCCATGATGTTATATTTTAGCTCAGCATCTCTCAATGCCCTACTGAAAAAGGCAATGGGTTCCTCTAACCCTTCAGCATTCTTCTGTAATAAAACAGTTTCTACTGTGTCAAATGAAGCAAAGGAAAAAATCAGAAAATCCTTGGAGTAGTTTGGGCTGATGAGCACAGGTGCTTCAGTCAATTCCCTCTTGATTTGGTTGAAAGAGTCTCTGGACTCAGAAATCCATTTTACTTCATTTCTCTTCCTGAGCATGGTTGTAATGTATTTAACCAATTCAGAAAAATTAGAAACAAACCTTCTCAGAAAGTTGATTTTACCCAAGAAATATTGAACCTCTTTCCTAGATATGGGAGGCGATAAGGACTGGATGGCCTCCACTCTGTTTGTATCAATCTTCACCCCTTCATTTGACACAATGTGCCCCAACAATTTTCCCTCTTGCATGGAAAATAAAGACTTTTTGGGATTTATAGAGAGACCAAATTTTTTTCATTTCAAGAAGACCCTTCTTAGATGATAACAATTTTCTTTATCAGACCTAGAGAATATTGCGATGTCATCTAGATAGATAACTACAAATCTATCTCTTTCCCCAATGAAGGCGATTTCCATGGCTCGTTGAAAGGTCTCCCCTGCGTTCATCAATCTGAAGAGCATCTTGGCATACATGAATGTACCCCAAGGAGTAGTGAAGGATGTCTTCTCTCTATCTTCAGGCAGGATAGAGATCTGATTGTAGCCAGAGAAGCCATCAATCATGGAGATCCTAGTTGCACCTGTCACTCTCTGTAATATGTGCTCCATCTTTGGCAAGGGGTAATTATCCTTTTTTGAGATTTTGTTCATGTTTCGGAAATTGACACAAAGTCTGATTTCTCCATTTTTCTTTCTCACTGGGACCA
>ML790090.1:394950-414898 GCA_009831015.1 Picea engelmannii | reverse complement strand
TACTTCCATGATATATTACGTTATTGGATTTCATTCAGAACTTTCTCTTTTCCTGTTAGAAAAGAATTCTTCATCCTTAAGGAGCTTGTTTGAAAATGCTCAAGAAGTAAAGGAGAATATCCATGCATCTAGGTGGATCTAAATGCAGGTTGACTCTGAAAATCTACAAGCACATAAACAAGTGAATTGTCAGTATGGTTCAGATTTTGAACATGAAGGTAACAAGTTTGAAGTAGATTTGGAACAGCAACGAGTATGTGAGTTTATTTCAGATTCAGGTCAGAATTCTTCAGTATTTGTTGAGTGCTCTAGGAACAGGTATGAGTTAGAATGTTATGATTAGTTTGCTAACCAGGATGAGCCTATGATAACTGAATATTGCATAGGCAATTATATGTTTTTAACTGATCCTTATTCATATGATTTTAACATTGTTTTATCATCATCTTCTAAGCATTGTTCTGAAGAGAAATTTGTGATGATTGATGATCAAAATCTGAGCTCAAGGGAACAAGAAGATGTACAGTATTCTAGTAGAGGAACAGCCATGGGTGAGCAAGAGGCTGCCATAGATGTGCAGTTGTTTCCTGAAGACCAGTATGTTTCTAATCTTCCTTTCAAGGATCTGGTGGCATCATTCATGGAGTTATACTTTTCAAAGAGCTTGAAAGTTTCAGATTTCTTTAGCTCGCCCATGTTTTAAGGTGAGTATTATTTCCGGAAAGAGTTCTTATCACTGTGGTTACATTTCAAACTTCATATGTTGATCAATGACAAAGATGAGATTTCTTCAATATTAAAGTTGCTTGGATGGTTGTTATGGAAGTCAGCCTTTACCTAACCAAATTGTACATCTAGTTAGAGTAGGGTAGTGTAGTAAATAAGCTCTTTTTTGAGCATTTATTTCTTCCAATCTGCAGCAGAAATAGCAGTTAGCTTGTGTGAATAAGGGCATATTTGAAGGTGTATAGAGATCAGTTGCACATGCCAAATGACTCCATAGCCCAATGGTAAAGACCATTGAAACTACTAGGTTCTTGGAAACCTCGCAGGGAGGTATCCATCCCAGCTGGAGCCAAATGTTAGCACTCAAATTTGTTTTCAAAATTTGAAAGTACCTTGACTATATTCACATTAAAATCTGTCAAAGTTTTGGTCTTTTGCCATTTATCATGAGCTCTGAATTTTCCATAGAACCTTGATATACCTCATCATTTCCCATAAGGTCTTTGGATCTGCCATATTGACTTGCAAAACCAAAAATGATCAATCCTGCCCGAGATTTTTAATTGGGATGTGTTCCTAGTTTTTATTGAGTTTTTGTTAAAAATTATCAAAACAAGAGTGGTGTGTGAAAAGTGACCTAAGGCCTTATCCATACCTATGCCCTATGCCTAAGTCTATTCATATTTCAAGCTCTATATGCATTTGCAATTTGTTTTAGTCTACCTAATCTACCTCTTGGGTTTTCCTTTTTAACCAAAAGTGTAAGGACGGTCCAAGTCACAAGTCCACCAACGAGACAAGATACGAGTTAATCCACATGTCAAGCCATGAGCCAAGCAGCAAATTCAAATCACAGCAGTCAAACCAACACCAAGCCCAGCGCAAGTGTCGTGTCTTCCCTTAAATACATCTTATTGATACAACAATATAAGTGTTAGCAAACAAGTTGACACATAAACCCATAGATCAAGCACTCTAGGCCTGCAACCAAGAGGGCCAAAGCTTGCACATTTGAGATTGTAGGTATTAAATATCATGCAAGGAACAAAGGGAGCTTAGAAGGGAAGAAAATCTATTGATAATAGGTTTTTTGCAATTGATTTTTGCACAGGTAGCCATGGATGGTTGGGCAGAATTTTAATTTATGATACGATCTCTTATCAAGGGATTATAAAGCTACAGATTTAAAAGATTGATCGACATTATTCTTGCTATTACGGCAAGTCATTAACTGAGCTATGGCTTGTGAGCCTTATTAATTTCACAGAGAAGGGTTCCTTGTCCATAAGGAATGTAATTGGTTTGTAGAAACTGAAACATCTTTCAGTTACAGCTTGTCAGGGATTGATAGTATCAGTTAGCAAGTGAAGCCTGATGTTTTGCATACAACAAACCTGTTAGTACATCAGCATATGGGACTGGCATTTTGGCAGATCCATCTGGCACTGGAATTTTTTATGAGAAAAGATACCCAGGACTGTATGCATCGGCTTTTGATAAATGGATAGCATCATGTCATCTGTGTATGGAGCAATTTCTCATACGTTTCCCTCCTCTGATGTGAACCAAGATGATGCATGAAAAATCTCGAGGAAAATCTTTTCAAGTTTGTTGTTACAATAGGATCTGCCCACCCAGGTCAGCTCCACATGGTTGCTCAAAGTACATAGAGCTATAGATCAAGGATCAATCTACTCAACAACTAATGCATTATCAGACAAATGGATTTCATTCACGGCAACAAAACAGAGCTTTTGGTGGCTTAGGCAAGATTTCACCGTTGTCTTTAGCCATCGAAAGCAGAGATTTCGGTGGCTGTTTTCGGTGGCTTACAGGTTAGGATTTTGGCTCTTTATCCACCGAAAGCATGGAGAAGGGAAGAGAGGCACTCTTTTTTCACAAATCGGAGTTTTATCACTCTAAACTACATGAGGATTATTTTTGAACAAATATTATAATTAAGAGCATTAGATTTAGTGCTCTGTCTCAGTTTTGAAGGTGCTAGCAAGGGGGAAATGATGAAGCTTCTTGTCTATTTTTGGAAAAAGAATGACATGTCCTCAAGGTGGCATTTTCGACCTTATCTATCAGCCTTGAAAGGCTTATTGCAGTTGTCAAAGATCATGAGGACTATCAAGATAGAGGTTGACCTATTAAATAGGATCTTTTCCTATTTTCATGAAATTGTTTTGACTTTCCATTTTTAGCATATTTGATCCAGATTTCTAGGATCTAGAAATCTTTTGTAAAGTCTATAAATCCAAAAAATTCAGATGAACTAAGGGTTCGATTTTGAGTACTAAACTTATTGTATTTTGTGTGAAGACCATTCTATAATATATTCATCCTGCAAGCTTCTTTCATTGTTATTGTCAAATCTTCTTTTCCTCTTATGTTCTATGCTTATGAGTTGAATTTTGTTCTTCATCTATGTTTACATAATCCATTGGTTATTTTCATCTTACCATCTGATTAGTGAGCAAAGGATCATAAGTAATATTACTAGTTTATTGACCCATCATATGTATTGTTTTATATATCTATGTTTTGGTTGAGGTGATTAGTTTCTTATCCATTTGATACACTACCTATCTGATAATAGTTCTTGAGGTCCTTGTATTGTTTGAATAATCTTAGACAGTCTTGTGAATGCATCCAGTAAGTTAGTTATTCATCTTGATCCAATCACCATCCATCATTGAGTGATCACATGCAGCATAGATGGATTCTCACAACCACATATTATTTTACAAAATGGATTGAGGTTGTCCCTACAAGAAATGAAATAGACAAAGTCATCATGATCTTTCTAGAAGGAAATATTTTCTCGAGGTTTGGATGTCCCAGGAAATTAGTTACAGATAATGCTCAGGCATTCAATTTTGCTTCTATGGTTGAATTTTGTGGAAAATACAATATTAAGTTGTCACACTCTACCCCATATTACCCTCAAGGTAATGGATTAGTGGAGTCTTCCAACAAAAGTCTTGTCGAAATCATGAAGAAATTGTTAACAGAGAATAAAAGGTCATGGGACTCCAAAATGAAGTTTTCTTTATGGGCTGATAGGATTAGCACTAAGAAATCAATTGGAACCACTCCTTTTCAGCTGGTCTATGGGATAGATGTTATCCTTCCAACTCAACTTGGTTTTCCAGTATTAAAATTCATGCAAGAAGAGTTGGAATAACCAATTGACATTCAAAGGAGAATTTTCCATATCATAGAAGTTCAATAGAAGAAAGAAAATTTGAATGAAGAATCTGAAGCATATCAGAGCAAGGTCAAGGCGGTATTTGAATAAAATACCAAAAAAGATAGTTTTAAAGCAGGAGATCTTGTACTGAGGTGGGATTCTAGAAGAGAGGACAAATCCAAGCATGGTAAGTTTGACAATTTATGGTTTGGTCCTTTCAAAATAGCCAAGGTGATGAATAACAATACTTTCCTCTTGCATAATTTGGATGACACTGAAATCATTGGTGGCCCAATAAATGGGAGGCTTTTGAAACATTATTTCTTTTAACAAGCAAGAATGTTTCAGTTTGTACATATTTTTCAGTTTTAATTTGGTGTGTTTAAATAGATCAAATAAAGACTCCAAGCCCAATGGAGACACTAGTTTGTATTTAGATTTTTCTTTTTATATTTCGGTATTCAAGATTGATCTGAAATAAAGCAGGGATCAGAGCAGTTGAAAAAACAAAAAAGGGGTGGATATTAAAAAATGATAAAGTGGGAAAGGAAGGCATTGGTCGGCACAGTTCTTAATGTTTTATCATAAAACATTACCCCCAGAAGGAGCCAGTGTTATTCCTCAGACTTACTATAACCCATTACCCTTAACTTTTAGCCTTTGCCATCAATAAAAACTCATTCCTACCTTCTCAATTCCAAAAACTGTCTCTCAGTATAGCCTTGTTTGTATTAAGTTCTTTGTCCACTTCTCTTTTTATGATTTTGTGTGTTCTTTGATTTGCTTGATTTCATTTTCATATGATTTCAATCAGATAGATTTAAATATTCACAAGGTTTGAGTGTGTTCCATCAGACAATCTAGTCAAATTTTAATTTTTTTCTTAAGTTGAAAGAAAGACATAATCACTACAAGAATGTCGCCATTCTTGTCGCACCTAAACCCATAATTTTTGAACGTGTCTTAGTCCTGAAAATTGTTTTAACCATCACAACAGCATCCAAAAGATCGTGCAGGGAATCTTGTAGCAACATGATTATCGTCAAATGATGATTCAACACAAGGGATATCATTTAAAGGACACAAGCAGGTACTTGTTTATGCATCCTTTGAAGATGGGTTTCAGGCCATGATTTGAAGCATTTAAAGTGATGATTTAATTTTGAGAGGGAATTCATATAACTAAATTGGGAGATTTACAACATTCTTACAACTGAGGAAACCTCTATGTATCACTTACCTATTCAGGAAAGTTCCAAAAAATTATCAAACTGAAACGTTAGTGTCTGCAAGTTGACAGATATTGAATTCAGAGTAATGGCACCTAAGAAAAGTGGTTTGGAATATCATTTGGAACCAATTGGAGGTGAATTGTTGGAAGCATATCATGAAATATTGCAAAAATTCATCAATGCATGTGGGTACCACTTCTTCTGTAATTTTCAGGGTTACCAGGGGAGGTTTCAATGTTGTTCGCCCAGAATTTTGACGGTTTTAAAATTCAGCTGGGAAGAGTATTAATCTATGTTACAGAGCACTCGATTGGGTTGGCATGTCACTTACCTATGCACAGTGATAGATCGTTGAAGAAAGGTGAGATGTCTCCATATCTGTAAAAACATTTTTTGCTACCAGAGCATCACGATCCTAACTAGAGTCAAGGGATCCCAAGTAAATGGTTAAAGGAAGAATAGAGAGATGTTTTGACACTAGTCTATAAATATATAATAGGTGAGGGACGATTTTATTATGCTTATCGTTATCATATGACTATTTTTATGCATCTAAATGGAGACAAAGAGATGAGTCTGCCTTTTTACCTGTTAAAAATTTTGACCGAAATGTCTAAGAGAGTGTAGAATCATCCTCAAACTGCCCGTAAGATTTTATTTCATCAAGGTTTGATGAAAATGTTGGTTCTGTATGCATTAAGGGAGATTCAAATGGCCTGGAGGCAGTTATTGATCTCTATAGGGCTAGATGAACAAGACACAAAACAAGAGAAACCTAAAGTTTCAAAAGGAAAAGGAAACACTTTGAAGGATTCTATAAAATTGAAGGAAGTCTCCCCTATATCCAGATCAACTAAATATTGCAAAAGGAAGCTTCAACTACAACAAGAAGCTAAAATTAAACAAGAAACAAGATCCTTTGTTTTAAGGCATGAGTCTAAGAGTTTTAACAGAGTGTATACAAGGAGAATGGTAAAACAAAGAGTAGAACGACAGCAGGAAGTTAAGTCATAAGTCGAAACAGAAGCTTGTGATAAACCTATAGAGAAAATCACTGGAAAAAAAAATAGAGTAAGTTGGACAAAGGCAAACAAGTTGTATATTATCACAACATTCCTAAGACTATATAAACCAATAAATTAAGGCTCAATTCCAAGACTTTATTCAAACCCTCTCTCAAGAAAGACAATTTGATTATCATAGATGAAGATGCAGTGGAGAAGGCCCCAAAGAAGATCATAAGGGAGATGAAACAGCCACCAGTGCGAGATATAGAATTGTCAAATTATAAAGCAGAAATAGAATTGGATCCTACCTATACCCTAGAGATAAATGATCTACCATGACCATACCTACAAGAAACCCAAATTCTAGAAAATTATGTAGAGAAAGAGATCAGTGTGGGGTCATATTCAAAGGAGCATAGGTACGAAATGAGAACAAGAAAGCACAAGCTCTCAATTGAACTAAATAACCCTGCACCTGAGGAAGGCTTTGAGGAATGTAGGACAGAGACAGGGGATGACTCAAACCAAAAAATCAAGAAATTGCAAACAACTATCAAAAAATTGAAACAAGAAAGACTGGAACTTGAACTCTTGAATGCCAAGCTACAGGAAAAGGTATAGAAGTTGAAAACAAAGAACAAAAATCAACATGATATGTCCAATAAAGTTAGAAAGAGTAACATTAATTTGTATTGGATCAATGTAGTGCTCAATACTAAGCTGAAACAGAAATAGTCCAAAGGTCAGTCCTCTGCTGAATAGTGAAAGTTTCCAGGTTATGATAGCACACACATTTTTTATTTATGTCACCAAGGATCATAGTTTTGATAGCCTTTTTGGTGACATGTTGGAGGAGTTTGAGGGGGGGAAATCCCTTTTTTTGCAACCACATTTTGGTCACGGACTTATGAAGATTCAAAGACTCAACTTAACATGTTACTTGAAGCACTTGCAACAATCCCTATTTTCCAGGTCTAGAATATCTTCAAGTATATGAACCAGCCTCGGAATCGAGTATTTTCCTTAAAGACTAAGTTCTTTGAATTGTAAAGCAATCAATACAATAGAATTCAATTCCTATATGTTAGAAAATAATCAAGATTAGATTATAATCTTATATAGTTTATCGGATCTATTGTAACCAACTATGTGCATAAAAAGAAGATTTGATGACATAGTTAGGGGTTCAAGTAGTGGAGAAGATTATACTATGTCTTTGATTGTAATGTTTGGGACCTATTACATTTCACACTTAATGGAAAAGGATATCAAATGGTTATACTTCTCTTCTTGTCTTTCATTCTTTCTTGTCTTACTTAAATGCATGTGTATCTTTGCAAAGCATTTGATATCTTGTTTATTTTTGAAGCAAGTAAAGATTTTGCTAATTGTTGCTCATTACAGGATCTGTGTTTAAGTACTTCATTCTTGTTTCTTAATGATATTTAGGATCAAGAATATTCCTTGCGGGTTAACAAATTGTGAACTTGCATTTTTCTTCACTTTCATGTTTAACTTCCTTATCTAGTTGATCGGATCAAATACCATTGACTAAGTAAGTATGATTGGAACTTGTTTTTGTAATCAGAAATTGAAATTGCCTATTGAATTTACTACTTGACCTATCAACCAATCCAAAATCCAAAATAAACCTACAAACATAAAACCATTGCAATCACTGAGGTGCCCTAGCTTGCTCTTAGTAGTCAAGGACAACTTTAGGGACTAACAGGGAGGAAATATCCCACTGGTAATTATTGTCGAAGTGGAAGTCATGATGACTCCCGACCCAGACAGTTATGTAGTACCTTCCATCATTTCCCAATGAAGAGGGTTATTGTCAGTGAATTTTGACCTAGGAGGCGGAATTTTCATGAAAACTGGAGCATAAGGTCCTGTTAACGGATAGTTGGGAGGTGGAGCGAATTCTTCGACTCCAAGATCAATTATTGTTACAACCTCCAGCTTGGAAATGTTATTCATTGTTGGTTTTCTATGAACAGTATCAACTAGCACAGTTTGTAAAAATGCGTCGGATTGATTACGTGTTTTTCATATACAACGTCAATCTGGAAGGATACATGATAAGGAATATGAGGTTTCACATCAGTAGTGTCAAACTTCATAGTGAGTTGGCTGGAAGAATTTTCCACTCCAATCGCGGATAACAATGTGATTCATTGCGCGGGGAAAATTTGAAGCACCTCTAAAGCAAACATCGCACATGGAATTTTAGATAAATCCTCAAAAATGGAATAGTTGGGTGCAGCTCTAGCATTAGGGTTATGTGACATCCATTTGTACACACCTTTTAGTATGTGTTGCATCATTTCCTTCTCAGGTTTTTTTATCTGGAGAGGCCACTGAGGATTGGAAGTTTATTTACCTTTCGATGTCGACTCCCGATTACTATAATCACGAGTTTTGGTCAACAAGTCCACCTCCTCCTATTTTAATTTTGAATAATTAACCATATTAATGAACGAGAATGATATGTTTGGAAAAGGTGCACTAGAAGTGCCCCCTTGTGGATTGGAAGTGGAAGAGTCGACCTGCATATTTTGTCCTTGTAGAAACAGGTTTTTCAATACAGCAGATTGTTGTTGTTGTTGTTGTAACTTTATCATTCGTTGGGCTTCTTCCATCTTTGGGCATTGATGAGTAAGGTGATCATCCCCACAAAGCTTGCATGGAAATTTCACCTTTCTCTTTTCATCCTTTGCCCCCTTAGAATTTTTTTGGGGCTTCTTATCTTTGTCCCCACCACCATTCTTTCCCTTTCTTTTCTTCTTATCTTTGGGTTGTTGAGGACCCTTTTGAGTCTTTGATTGCATAGTGTGTACATATGAGGATTGAATGGTGAGGGTGGTCGAGCCAGGGGATGGACTAACCGCAGTTTGTTGTATAAAAATTTGTTGCATTTGGATAGAGATCAAATCTACGGCCTTCATTTTTTAGGAACTGACAATACCATCGACATGTGGTCTCGATTTCAGTTTTTCCAAGTCGGGAGTCGATTGTGGTGCGTTGGGCATGATCTCGTAGAGCATACCTGATTGAGAGAAAATCAACTCCAATTGTTGTGCTCTAAATATTACCTGCTCTTCTGTAAACACCCTTGAAGTGGACACATCTTTAGAAATGTAAGGAAGTAATGACTTCAAGAACCATTCTAAGAGAAATTATAGTGGGATCGTGGCTTTTATCAATCTCTTTCATCTCCTCCATTCCCGAATGTGGTCAGAAATGTGTGTAGATTTATCTTGTTCAAATTTAGCTAAAATCTCTTTAAAAGCATCATATCGGACAGGGAGTTGGAAATGGTTGAGAAAAACCATTGCGAGATCACCAAACATAGTATATTTAGACCTCTCCAATTCTATATACCATTTAGCGACAACCCCAGTGAGGGTGAATTACAACAATCGTAACCAAATTGAGCTGTCGTTCAACAAATTAGATGAGCACCACAAATGAAAAGTCGTTACGTGGTCCTATGGGTATTCACCACTCTTTCCTTTGAACTTTGGTATGTTCGATGGTAGTTTGGTGGGGACCGTGGGCTAGCTCAGGTAATGACGAATCGAGTCATTCATAAACTTAGAAAAATATGGAAAATGAAGAGTTGCAAGAAAAGGTAGCCTAGGCTGCAACATCGACTAATTGGCAACCTGAAAAGAAGGTCCTGGATTAAAGCTAGCAGCAGGTTTCCAAGAAGATCTTTTGAATGATCTAGATCCTTGAGTAAATCCTTGGTTATAGTTAAACAGAATAAATATCCCACCTATATAATTCCCGAATGAAAAAACAAGGTTATCCCTTGCAAATCCTCCTTGCGAATGAAAACCTCCCTACATGGGGTTCGACTGAACAGGAAATGGGTTTCCCCAAACGACATCCCTTGTGAAGGGAAAGACCCTTGTGTGGGATTCCACGGATCTTGGAAGGGGTTTCTCCTGCCAACACTTGAGATGTGGCGAAAGGTTTATTCCTGAACCCACCATGCAATTTGAATGGGGTCGAGGTGGATGGCATGCTATCATATTGGGATATGCTACCCATAGAAGCACCCCAACCCCCAAATGGGTTAGGGTCGAAAGAAAAACAAATGGATATGAGCTCCACCCCAAGGAACAGCTTGGTAGGGAATCGAAGAATTCCCTGAACCAACATTAGACACTTGGGACGTTGACTGAGATCCAGTCAACACATTTAGCATGTTCATCGATGGTATATCGAACAAAAAAGTGTTGTTTATTGAGGGTAATGACATGGCCAAACTACAAGGCTGGGTGGAACCAACAATCAGCAAAACAGAACTGTTGATAGATGCGGCAATGGTGAATTAAATCACACTAGTTGTTTGATTCGACATGTTGGGGGTGTTAGTCCTCGAACTTACTATAACCCATTAGCCTTGGTTTTTATCTTATGCCATCAATAAAAACTCATTCCTACCTTCTCAATTCCAAAAAACCTTGTCTCAGTATACCCTTGTTTGTATTAAGTTCTTTGTCCACTTCTCTTTTTATGATTTTTTGTGTTCTTTTCTTTGCTTGAGTTCATTTTCATATGCTTTCAGTAAGATAGATTTGAATATTCACAAGGTTTGAGTGTGTTCCATCAGACATTCTATTCAAATTTTAATTTTTTTGTTAAGCTGAAAGAAAGACAGAGTCGCTACAAAAATGTTGTCATTCTTGTAGCACCTAAACCCGTCATTTTTTAACATGTCATAGTCCCAAAAATCATGTTAATTGTTACAACAGCATCCAGAATATCATGCAGGGAATCGTGTAGCAACATGATTATCAACAAATGATTATTCAACACAAGGGATGTCATTTAAAGAACACAAGCAAGTACATGTTTATGCATCCACTAAAGTTAGGTTTCAGACCACGATTTGAACCATTTAAAGTGATGATTTAATTTTGAGAGGGAATTCATATAACTAAATTTGGGGCCTAACGGCATTCTTGCAGCCAAGGAAACCTCTCTATATCACTTGCCTGTGTAGGAAAGTTCCAAAAAACTATCAAACTGAAACCCTAGCATATGCAAGTTGACAGAGAGCGAAGTTAGAGTAATGGTACCTAAGAAAAGTGGTCTAGAAAATCGTTTGGAACTGATTGGAGGTGAATTGTTGGAAGCATATCCTAAAACCATCCAAAAATTCATCAAAGCAGGTTGGTACCACTTCTGTTGTAATTTCTAGGATTACCAGGACGAGGTTTCGATGTTGTTCACCCAGAAATTTGATGGTTTTAAAACTCAGGTGGGAACAATATTAATCTATGTTATGGAGAACTTGATTGGGTTGGCATGTCATTTACCTATGAATGGTGAGAGATGGTGGAATAAAGTTGAGTTGTCTGCATATATGTACAAAAATTTTTTGCTACTAGAGCATCATGATCCTGAGTGGAGTCAAGGGATCCCAAGTAAATGTTTAAAGGACGAATGGAGGGATGTTTTGACGCTAGTCTAGAAATGTATAACAGGTGAGGGGCCATTTTCTTATGCATATCGTTATCATATGAGGATTTTTATGCATCTAAATGGAGACATAGAGATGAGTCTGCCTTTTTATCTGTTAAAAAGTTTGACCAAAATGTCTAAGAGAGTGTAGAATCATTCTCAAACTGCCCATAAGAGTTTATTTCATCAAGGTTTGATGAAAATGTTGGTTTTGTATGCATTAGGGAAGGTTTAAATGGCCTGGAGGTATTTATTGACCTCTATAGGGCTAGATGAACAAGACACAAAAAAAGAGAAACCTAAAGTTTCAAAAGAAAAAAGGATCCTGCAAAATTGAAGGAAGTCTCCCCTGTAGCCAAATTAACTTGATCTTGCAAAAGGAAGCTTCAACTACAAGAAGAAGCTAAAATTAAACAAGAACCTGGACCCCCTGTTTCATGGCATGATTCTAATGGTTTTGACAAATTGTATACAAGGAGAATGGTAAAACAAAGAGCAGAACAGTAAGAGGAAGTCAAGTCAGACTCTGAAACAAAATAGTGTTATAAACCTATAGAGAAAATCATTGAGAAAAAACAGAGTAAGTTGGACAAAGGCAAACAAGTTGCAGATTATCGCAGCAGGCCTAATACTAAATCAACCAATAAACTAAGGCTCAATTCCAAGGCTTTTTTCAAACCCTCCCTCAAGAAAGACAATTTGATTATCATAGATGAAGATGCAGTGGAGAAGGCCCCAAAGAAGATCCTAAGAGCAAGGAAAAATCCACCAGTGCCAGATATATAATTGTCAAATTCTGAAGTAGAAATAGAATAGGATCCTACCTATACCCCAAAGATAAATGCGTTTACAGGACCATACCTACAAGAAACCCAAATTCTAGAAAATTTTGTAGAGAAGGAGATCATTGTGGGGTCATCTTCAAAGGGGAATAGGTACGAAAATGAGAACAAGAAAGAACAAGCTATCAATTGATCTAAATCAACCTACACCTAAGGAAGGCTTTGAGGAATGTAGGATAGAGATAGGGGATGAATCAAAGAAAAAAATCAAGAAATTGCAAACAGCTATCAAAAAATTGAAACAAGAAAGACTGGCACTTGAACTCTGGAATTTCTAAGCTACAAGAAAAGGTACAGAAGCTAAAAACAAAGAAAAAATATCAACATGAGATGTCCAATAAAGTTAGAAAGATGAACATTAAGTAGTATTGGAGCAATGTATTTCTCAAGACTAAGTTGAAACATGAACAATCCAAAGGTCAGTCCTCTTCTCAACAGTGAAAGTTTCCAGGTTATGATATCACATACATTTTTTATTTATGTCACCAAGGATCGTAGTTTTGATATCCCTTTTGGTGATATGTTGGACAAGTTCAAGGAGAAAAAATCACTTTTTTATGCAGCCACATTTTGGTCATAGTCTTATGTAGATTCAAAGACTCAACTTAACACGTTACTTGAAGCAGTTGCAACATCCCCTATTTTCTAGGTCCATAATATCTTCAAGGATATGATCCAGCCTACGAATCAAGTATTTTCCTTAAAGACTAAGTTCTTTGAATTGTAAAGCAATCAATACAATAGAATTCAATTACTATATGTTAGCGAACAATCAGAATTAAATCATAATATTATATAGTTTATAGGATCTATTGTGACCAACTCTGTGCATAAAAAGAAGATTTGTTGACAGAGTTAGGGGTTCGAGTAGTGGATAATATTATACTTTGTCTCGGATTGTAATGTTTGGGACATGTTACATTTTACACTTAATGGAAAAGGATATATGATGGTTAGACTTCTCTTCTTTTCTTTCATTTTTTCTTGTCTTAATTAAATGCATGTGTATCTTTGTAAAGAATTTGATATATTTTTTATGTTTGAAGCCAGTAAATATTTTGTTGATTGTTGCTCCTTACAGGATCTGTGTTTAAGTACTTCGTTCTTGTTTCTGAATGATATTTAGGATCAAAAATCCTCGTTGCCAGTTAACAAATTGTGAACTTGCATTTTTCTTTACTTTCATGTTTAACTTTGTTATCTAGCTCATCAGATTGAATACCATTGACTAAGTAAGTATGATTGGAACTTGATTTTGTAATCGGAAATTGAAATTTCCTATTTCATTTACTACTTGACCTATCAACCTATCCAAAATCCAAAATAAACCTACAAACAAAAAGCATTTCAATAACTAAGATGCCCTAGCTTGCCCTTAGCAGTCAAGGACAACTTTAGGGACTAACATCTTTTGGCGTCATTTTTTAGGAACATAGTAACGAATATATTTATCCCTAGGAAGAACGACAATGAGAAAGACTAGTTGTTGATAGTGAAAAAGAGTTGGATACAAAAGTAGACTGCATATTTTTCACCTAGCAACTCCATTGAAAAGGACTTGGCTCCTAAAAGAGAAGTGAAGGGATCCAAGTCTGATCCTATCAAAGCCTCAATATTAGCTTCATCTTCAAAAATGAAAGTTAACAGAGCCAACCCAGATCTTAGGCCAGCTCCAGCAGTATCAAATCCTGAAAAATTGTTGAGGAAATCAAAAGACACTTACCAAAAGATTTAACAAATGTACAGTAAAATCCCTCATGAGATCAAACCTATAGAAGCTTTTGCAAAAATTACTTTTTCTAATGCCTTTGATACAGAATTTTCTCTTTTGCTAAGAGAAAGAATATCTGCTACATTGAGTTTGATGTAGGAGGTAGCCATTGAAGTGGAATCGAATATTTTGGCAGCAAAAAGGTTAAAAACAAGATCTGGTAGAGATAAAAAGAAGTAGAAAGAAGATGTTCCATCTTCCTCTCATGCAGCAACATCTAAGCAACAGATTGATGAGATGGATAAGATGTTAAAAACTCTCACATCAAAGCTTGCCAGACTGAAACTACAAAGTAAGCAACCAGACATACCTCTTCAAGAAGGGGAAAATAGTTTCCAAAACATTTTAGAAGACAACAAAATTCTCCTTGTGTTATGCAGAGGGAGAGAATGAATCAAGATGATCAAAGGGTTTTACCACCTTTGCAAGATAATGCAGTTGAAGAGGCAGAAGGAAATGATGAGATTGAAGAAAATTCAATAGTCCTTTTAACTGATGTTGAACTCCATTCTACTCATTTAACTCAACAGGATTTCGAAGATTCTTTGATATCGAGTCAGTTTGACAATTGTAAAAAAGAAGAAATTTTTCAAAATGAGCCTCAAAAGAAATATGTTCTAAGTCCTAGATCAGATGGATCTAAGGAAAATACACCAGTTCAGACTAAAAAGGCTAAAGTCTCAGTCAATCAAGGTCTAACTAATGAGTCAGGGAACAAATTAGATCAGCCCCAACATCTCATCAAGGTTGATGCCCCAGAGGTAAAGGAAAAAGAAAAAACTCTTGTTCCTTTTAATTTGGAACATGAAATTAATAAGATAAAAATTCTTGTACCTTTGGTGGAATTGATGGAAAATTAGTCGTTTAAAAAATCAATCTTAAAAGTCTTGTAGCCTCCTGCTTCTATCATGTCTTCAGATACCACAAAATTGGAAGATAAAAATCCAGACATCACTGTAGGACCTCATATTGAAGATAGATTTGATGCTTCACCTCCATTTTACGTATCCCTGAACATTCATGAGAAAATTTTGCACAACTACTTTATGGACTCTAGAGCCTCACACAATGTTATGCCTTAGGTAGTCATGGATGAATTAGGTCTTCACATTACAAAACCCTGCCAAGATCTCTATTCCTTTGATTCTAAAAAATTTAAATGTCTAGGGGTTACCAAATATATGGTTGTTACCTTGTCCCAACTACCTATGAAGAGTGTTGTTATGGATGAGGTAGTTATTGATATACCACCTAAATTTGGCATGTTATTATCCAGATCTTAGGCTAAGAAGTTCATAGGATCCTTGCAGATAGACCTTACATATGCTACTATACCTATATTTGGAGGAGAACACATAAGGTTGTACAGGGAAGTCAGGCTATCCTATCTTGTAAGTGATCATGAAAATCCAAGAAATCACCCTATCTATGTAGTTGATTATGAACTTGGATCATCCATATTTCATATCAGTTATGATTCTTTTGAACCAATATGAGTCGAATATGTGGACAACCAAGTAAAGGATGTGGAACATACAGTGTGGAAGATGTTCTTTGATGGTTCTTGTTAAAAAGAATGATATGTTGTTGGGGTTGTATTCATTTCCCTGCCAAGGAAGTCATACCTATGTTCTATAAATTAGAATTTGATACCACCAACAATATTTCAGAATATGAGGCCTTACTACTGGGATTAAGAGTTGAAAAGGATATGGGGATTGATAAAATTGTTGTTTTTGAGATTCAGAATTAATTATTTATCAAATCAAGAATATGTATCATACAAAGCATCAAAGGTTGAGGCAATACAGAAATGAGGTATGGGACCTTGTTGAAATCTTATTTCTACCTTTTGATATAACTTTTGTCCAGAGAAGTCTGAACCAACTAACTAATTATTTAGCCCTAACAGCTCGAAATTTCTAGACTCCTATGTTTTCATATATGAGATATGAAATTGAAGTAAGGCATAGGCCTTCTATTCCAAATAACAACAAATATTGGCAGGTTTTCAATGATGATCAGGAATTGAAGAGGTTTTTAGAAATTGTTGGCAAATTTTCTGCAATCTCTATTGGTCAAGAAAATGAAGATGGTGATGCACAAATTCAAACCGATGTCCCTCTTCGGGATAAAATTGCAAGTCATAAGATTTTAGAATTGAAGAAAAACCACATACCAAAGGGTATGGTACCCCTTTAAAGGATTTTTGAAAGCAATGATGTCTCCAAGAAATCTTCAATTCAAATCCAAGAAAAGGACATTGTTGATTGTAATATTGGGACTAATACCAATCCAAAGATTATAAAACTCTCCAAAGCATTGTCTGAAGAGAAAAGGAACAAGTATGTAAATCTCATGAAGGAATTTGTTGATGTTTTTTCTTGGTCATATGAAGACCTCAATATTTTTTATACTAAAATTATTCAGCATAAGATTCCTCTCAAAGTAGGTTCTAAACCTTTTAGACATAAAATGAGACAATTCAACCCTATGTTGCTGCGCATTATTGAAAAATAAGTGAAGAAACTGCTTGATGCAAAGATCATAGTACCTATTAGGTACTCATAGTGGGTGGCCAATCTTGTGCATGTTAGGAAAAAGAATGGTGAAATAAGGTTGTGTGTATATTTTAGAAATTTGAGCAAATGTTCTCTGAAGAACAACTATCCATTGCCAAAGATGGATCATATTCTGTAGAAAGTAGTGTGTGTTAAAATAAATTCCATGTTGGATGCATACTCTTAATATAATCAGATATCAGTTTTTGAAGAAGACAGGAAGAATATTTCCTTCACTACTCCTTGGGGCACTTTCATGTATGAAAAGATTCATTTTCGGTTGATGAACACATGGGCCACTTTTCATAGGGACATGGACATCACATATGTGGGAGAATAAGACAAATTCATGGTCAGTTATCTTGATTATATTACTGTTTTCTCAAATTCTAATGAAGAATACTTGCATCACCTCATACAGACATTTAAAAAGTGCATAAGGTATGGCATATATTTAAACCCAAAGAAAACTCACTTTGACATGCATGAAGGAAAGCTCATAAGTCATATTGTGTCTGCATGAGGGATCAAGATATATCTTGAAAGGGTAGAGGTTATTCAGAAGATTGACATCCCAAGAAACCAAAAGGCTATACTGTCCTTCATAGGGAGAATATTTTTTTTAAGGAGGTTCATACCCAATTTTGTTGAGATCATCAAGCTCATTACTAATATGCTGAAAAAAGATGTAGATATTAAAAGGACGCCATAAGCAAAGTCTTTCTTTGACGAGATAAAATAAAATCCCTAATTGAATCTTCTTTCCTCATTAGTCATGATTATTCTAAAGAGTTTTTTATTTTCTCAATTGCATCTGAAGATACCATTGTTATTATTCTGTTGCAGAGAAATGATGAAGGGTATGAGAAGCCTATTTTTTTCTTCAGTAAGACTCTTAGAGATGCAAAGCTAAAATATGACATTATGGAAAAGCAGGCTTATTCCTTGGTTAAGGCATTGAAATCCTTCAGGGTTTATGTTTTTCACTCTGAAATAATCGCTTATGCTCCAAACAGTGTTGTGAAAGAAATTCCTGTTCAACCATACACTGAAGGAAAGAGGGGGAAATGAATAACCAAGCTTTTGGAATACAATTTGGTCATAAAATATACCAAAGTGATCAAGGGACAGGGTCTTGCAAAGTTGCTTGTTGACTCAAATTTAAATTTCTTGGACTGCATGACATTTTTAGTCAATCAGATAAATCAGAATTAAAGGCTGAAGGAGCAGGCTTACAGGTAATGGACAAATACATTTCTTCATATCGGTATAAGGACATTATTCACTTTTTTCAAAATCTTCAAAATCCTCCCCATTTTGACAAGTCTAAGGTTAGATCTTTGAAACTCAAAATTGTGAAGTATTGCATAGTTATTCAAGAACTGCTTTGGAGAGATCCTAATGGAGTTCTATTAAAATGTGTTGATGAGGAAGAAAGAAAGAAGATTCTGACTGATTTTCATAAAGGTTTTTTTGGACGACACCATCATTGGAAAACTACATCCTTTAAGATCCTAAGGGTAGGCTACTACTGGCCTGTATTATTTTCCGATGTGTTTTCCCAGGTTAGAGCATGTGAACAGTGCCAGAAGTTAGCAGGAAAGCAACATCTTCTATCCCTGCCCCTAAAACCTATAATTGCAAATGGACCTTTTCAGCATTGGGGCCTAGATTTCATTGGATAAATCCACCCACCTTCCTCTAGGCAGCATAGATGGATTCTCACATCCACAGATTATTTTGTTGGATTATTGAGAGGGGGGGTGAATCAGTAATAGATAAATTTAATCCTTTGTAACCATATAATCCAAGTGTTATATCAATGAATCATTATCATCCAATAACTATAGAGTAAATAAGCAATGAATAAATGAACAAACACACACATACACAATACACCAGTGTTTTACATGGAAACCCAAATCGGGAGAAAACCACAAAATGATTTTTCTTATATGTCTTGAAGAATTACATTTATTGGAAGAACCGACTTCCTTTGTTTTCTAGCTGCAACTGTAAGGAGGTTCCAACCCCCTAGTTAATCAAGCTACAACCTAACGGAAGCTCTAACACCCAAATCCTATGGCTACATCTAGAAGGAAGCTACAACCCCCTATGTTCTCTGGCTACAACCGGAAGGTGGCTACAACCACCTCTCCTTGCCCCGTCCAACCGCCCTGAAGTAGAAGTAGAATGATGGAACCACTGTCACACTATCACTGTGAGATATACCACTGTAAACCTGTACCAATAAATTTGAACCATGCATCAACCTGTACCTCAACCTATAATCAACCTATACCATAAACAAGTGCATCAACCATGCACCAACCTGTACCAAACAATCTATAATCAACCTGTACCATAAACAAGTGCATTAACCATGCACCAACCTGTACCAAACAACCTGTAATCAACCTGTAACATAAACAAGTGAATCCAACCATGTACCAAGTATGTACCAATCATGTGTCAACTACTCATCAATATGTACCAACATCATCAACTATACACCTTATGTATGTTCCAACTCATCAACTACTTGTCTCAACCATGTACTCAACATGTACCTCAACCAAAATCCCTCATGAATTTCATCATCCAAATATGATTTGTATCTCTGTAATACACCTGGTGTATATGATTACATTCCTACAAACCTTCCTTAACTTTAACAACAAGAGAGTCTCACATGCCTAGTTTTGGATTAGTCAACAACCCTAACTTGAAGTAATCATAACTTTGTACCTGTAATGTATGAAGATTTGAAAGTGATACACAATATTCTTCAGTGTGTTTTATGCAATTCCTCCAAGTTTCACTACTTGGAACCTCTCAGAAAAGGATTTATAGCAAAAATGGCATACCTTCCTGAATTCTGGCTTATTCTAGAGAGCGACCTTGTAGAGCATGCCCCGAACTAAATATTTGTTGAAATGATCTGAAACTGTTACACAGAATACTAAAGACTATACCCTAACCAAAACATTTCGTTTCACTAAATTTGGATCTGTTATGAATAATTTATGACGTTTTTACCTGAAACATCCGTTTTTGACTAGTTTCAGGACTAGCCACAAACCCTATTTTTCACGGAGTGTAACTCCAAAAATACAATGACCCACAAGCTGA
>ML790090.1:354348-383039 GCA_009831015.1 Picea engelmannii | reverse complement strand
TTCTTTTGATATTCCAGTATGCAAGATTGATTTTAAATAAAGCAGGGATCAAAGCAGTTGAAAAAATAGAAAAAGGGGTGGATATTCAAAAATGATAAAGTCGGAAAGGAAGGCGTTGGTCTGCATAGTTCTTAATGTTTTATAATAAAACATTACCCCCATAAGGATCCATTGTTAGTCCTCATACTTACTATAACCCATTACCCTCGATTTGTAGCCTATGCAATCAATAAAAACTCATTCCTACCTTCTCAATTCCAAAACACCCTCTCTCAATATACCCTTGTTTGTATTAAGTTCTTTGTCCACTTCTCTTTTTATGATTTTGTGTATTCTTTGCTTTTCTTGAGTTCATTTTCATATGCTTTCAGTAAGATATATTTGAATATTCACAATGTTTGAGTGTGTTCCATCATACATTCTAGTCAAATTTTAATTTTTTCTTAAGTTGAAAGAAAGACAGAGTCGCTACAAGAATGTTGCCATTCTTGTAGCATGTAAACCCATCATTTTTTAATGTGTCTTAGTCCCGAAAATCATGTTAACCTTCACAACAACCTCTAAAGATCATGCAGGGAATTGTGTAACAACATGTTTATATTCAAATGATGATTCAACACAAGGGATATCATTTAAAGAACACAAGCATGTACATGTTTATGCATCCATTGAAGTTGGATTTCGGGCCAGGATTTTAAGCATTTAAAGTGATGATTTATTTTTGAGAGGGAATTTGTATAACTAAATTGGGAGCCTAACAACATTCTTGCAGCCGAGGAAACCTCTCTGTATCACTTACTTGTGTAGGAAAGTTCCAAAAAACTATCAAATTGAAGCACTAGCATCTGCAAGTTGACAGAGATCGAAGTCAGAGTAATGGCACCTAAGAAAAGTGGTCTAGAAAATCGTTTGGAACCGATTGGAGGTGAATTGTTGGAAGCATATCCTGAAAAAATGCAAAAATTCATCAATGCGGGTTGGTACCACCTCTGTTGTAATTTTCAAGGTTACCAGGAGGAGGTTTCGATGTTGTTTGCCCATAATTTTGATGGTTTTAAAATCGGGTGGGAAGAGTATTAATCTATCTTAAAGAGCACTCGATTGGCTTGTCATGTCACTTACATATGCACGATGAGAGATGGTGGAAGAAATGTGAGTTTTCTGTAGACCTATACAAACAATTTTTACTACTAGATCATCACGATGCTAACTCAAGTCAAGGGATCCCAAGTAAATGGTTAAATGAAGAATGGAGGGATATTTTGACACTGGTCCGAAAATATATAACAGGTGAGGGACGATTTTCTTATGCCTATTATTATCATATGTGTAGTTTTATGCATATAAATGGAGACATAGAGATAAGTTTGTCTTTTTACCTGTTAAAAAGTTTGACCAGAATGTCTAAAAGAGTGCATAATCATCCTCAAACTACCCATAAGACTTTATTTCATCAAGGTTTGATAAAAATGTTGGTTCCGTATGAATTAAGGGAGGTTCAAATGACCTGGAGGCATTTATTGAGCTTTGTAGGGTTGGATGAACAAGACACAAAACAAGAGAAACCTAAAGTTTCAAAAAAAAAATGCAACACTTCAAAGGATTCTGCAAAATTGAAGGAAGTCTCCCCTATAGCCAAATCAACTAGATATTGCAAAACAAAGCTAAAATTAAACAAGAAACTAGATCCCATGTTTCAAGGCATGATTCTAAGGGTTTTGACAGATTGTATACAAGGAGAATGGTAAAACAAAGAGGAGAACAACAGCAAGAATTCAAGTCAAAACCCGAAATAAAAGCTTGTGATACACCTATAGAGAAAATCACTGAGAAAAAATAGAGTAAGCTAGACAAAGGAAAACAAGTTGTAGATTATCACAACAATCCTAAGACTATATCAACCAATAAACTAAGGCTCAATTCCAATGCTTTATTCAAACCCTCCCTCAAGAAAGACAATTTGATTATCATAGATGAAGATGCAGTGGAGAAGGTCCCAAAGAAGATCCTAAGGGCGAGGAAACAACCACCAGTGCCAGATATAGAATTGTCAAATTCTGAAGCAGAAATAGAACAAGATCCTACCTATACCCCAGAGATAAATGAGCTTTTAGGACCATACCTACAAGAAACCCAAATTCTAGAAAATTTTGTAGAGAAGGAGATCAGTGTGGGGTCATCTTTAAAGGGTCATAGGTACGAAATGAGAACAAGAAAGAAAAAGTTGTCAATTTATCTAAATCAACCTACACCTGAGGAAGGCTTTGAGGAATGTAGGACAGAGGCATGGGATGAATCAAAGAAAAAAATTAAGAAATTACAAACATCTATCAAAAAATCGAAACAAGAAACATTGGCACTTGAACTCTTGAATTCAAAGCTACAAAAAAAGGTACAGAAGTTGAAAACAAAGAACAAAAATCAACATGAGATTTCTAAGAAAGTTAGAAAGATGAACATTAAGTTGTATTGGAGGAATTTAGTGCTCAATACTAAGATGAAACAAGAACATTCCAAAGGTCATTCCTCTGCTCAATAGTGAAAGTTTTCAGGTTATTATAGCACATACATTTTTTATTTATGTCACCAAGGATCAAAGTTTTGACAACCCTTTTGGTGAGATGTTGGAGGAGTTCGAGGAGAAAAAATCCATTTTTTTGCACCCACATTGTGGTCACAGCCTTATGCAGATTCAAAGACTCAGCTTAACACGTTACTAGAAGCAGTTGCAACAGTCCCTATTTTCCAGTTCCAGAATATCTTCAAGGATATGATCCATCCTCATAATCGAGTATTTTCCTTAAAGACTAAGTTCTTTGAATTGTAAAGAAATCAAGACAATAGAATTCAATTCCTATATGTTATCAAAGAATTAGGATTAAATCAAAATCTTATCTAGTTTATAGGATCTATTATAACCAACTCTATGCATAAAAAGAAGATTTGTTAACGGAGTTAGGTATTCGAGTAGTGGAGAAGATTATACTATGTCTCTGATTGTAATGTTTGGGACATGTTACATTTTACACTTGATGGAAAAGGATATATGATGGTTAGAATTATCTTCTTGTCTTTCATTATTTCTTGTCTTACTTAAATGCATATGTATATTTGCAAAGCATTTGATATCGTGTTTATGTTTGAAGCGAGTAAAGATTTTGTTGATTGTTGCTCATTACAGGATCTGTGTTTAAGTACTTCATTCTTGTTTCTGAATGATATTTGGGATCAAGAATCTTCCTTGTGACTTAATAAATTGTGAACTTGCATTTTTATTTACTTTCATGTTGAAATTCCTTATCTAGCTCATTAGATTGAATGCCATTGACTAAGTAAGTATGATTGGAACTTGTTTTTGTAATTAGAAATTTAAATTTCCTATTTCATTTACTACTTTACCTATCAACCAATCCAAAATCCAAAATAAACATAAAACATAAAACCTTTGCAATAACTGAGGTGACCTAGCTTTCCCTTAGCATTCAAGGACAACCTTAGGGACTAACATGGGGGAAATATCCCACTGGTAACGATTGTCAAAGTGGGAGTCACGATCACTCTCGACCCAGACACTTTTGGAGTGCTTTCCATCGTGGCCCAGTGAAGAGGGCTACTATCAGTGAAGTCTGACTTGGGAGGTAGAATTTGCATGAAAAATGGAGTATAAGGTCCAGTTAACAGAGACTTGGCAGGTGGAGCAAATTCTTCAGCCCAAATATTAGTTATTGTTACAACCTCCAGCTCGGAAACGTTATTCTTTGTCGGTTCTGTATGAACGATATCGACTAGGTCAGTCTGTACAAATGTGTCAGAATATTCAAGCCGACCCCTCAAAGGAGTCGGAAGATAGTTCACTTCAATTTATTCAGGGGGGAGACCTTGAGCTCTCCTCTATCGGTGAGGTGATTGGTCAACCACTTTGAGTTGTCAACTCTAGGTGACTTCATACACTCATTTCTAATCAAATATGTGATCACTAAGGACACCACTTTAAAAATCCTAAATGGAAACAAAAGACACAAACGACCTTGCTAATATCCCAACTCGGGTGGATTAGGTCATGAGATCACAATAGTCACAATGTAATTTAATGACCTTCCGAACGAAGGCACGGGTTGATTAAGTCATGTGGATCGACGAATGAAAGAGTGAGAAGCAGTTATCTCGAGTTCCACTTATGAGCCTTATCTAGTGCAAGTACCCACGCTTCGTGGGGCACCCTTCAGCAGTACTAAAAAGTGTGATATAAAATTTGCACCGTGTACCATGGGAAACCCCATGTAGTCACCTCTGAGATCCCTAGGAAGAGAAACTATGGTTACAACTCGCAGTCAGTGTCTAGGGAATAGTCGACAGTCAGGCTCGAATGTATGGGAAGTGTAAAAAAAATTGAAGCCTCGAAAGCGCCACCTCTCATGGAGTTATGGGCTCTAACAAAGCCCCCAAAATACGATCTTTCCACAATGTTCAGTTAATCTTTGGAGGGGTTATCTCTTCGGCTCGTCTTCATGCGGCCTCGTTCTTGGCTCTTGTGTGAGAGGAATTTCCTGACCACACCTATACGACAATTGGATTTTGTGCTCCCTACCTTAGACTCATATGTTTGTTTTCTGGCCTTGGAGAAATTAATTGTCCAACTTAAACCAAGGCCCTCGCCTATAACTAGTCTATTCACCCTACAAAATGAAAATTTCTATTAAATTTTAGTTATCATTCCTTTATGGGGTTATTATTTACTTAAAAGGGGTATGTATGAAACTAGATTGTGTTTTGACAGAGACATCAGAAAAACACTTAAGAACACAAATGCATGATGTGGTTTATTTACTAAAAAATGAGTGTAACAACGCTTCAAATTAAAACTGAAAACAAACTCTTTCTTTTGTATTTTCTCATTAATGAAAACAATACACTTTTGATTATATGTAAGATCTTGAACCACTTTGCAATGAAAATCTAAGATGCTTTTTGAAAGGCAATGCAGAAAGGAGTGTGAAAGAACTTTGCAAACTGGATTTCTTTTCTTTTACTAAGGCTACTAAAACGAAATATTTTTTTTTTTAAGCACAAGAGTCAATTACAGAAGAAAAAATGCTCACAATGAACTTTTCTTTTCAAAATGGAAATACGAAAGGCAAGGGAAGAAGTTCAAAAAGCATATTGTCTCGAAATATTGAACAGGTTGTGGATATTAAACACTCCAGATAGTTGGTTGTGGCGGCACAACAGGCAAGGAAATGGGTAGTCATTAGGAACCTCAAAGCACACTCTTATACTTTAATTTTGAATCAAACAAGAAAACAAGAAAGGTACATGGAGAGAAAGACTACAAAATAGATGACTAAACACCTGATGAGCCATTATAATAATAAGAAACAAAGTGTAAGAAACACCCTACTAATCTTTTTGAAACCCTAAACCATAATAGAAACAAAAACAACTTGGAACAAACACAAAAGTTGACCAAAATATTTAACTTTTTTCTTGTAATCTTAGAAACAAAGAAATAGATTTCTGGAACCAAACAACACTTCTAAAAACTCACAAAAGACCCACAAAGATCTCAAAGTACAAACACACTGAATTCTAGTAGGTTGGGAAGAGAAAAAAATCTTCCTCGAAATATGTACACGACTGTGTAGTACAACAGTTGCATATGTACACAACTTCTAAGAGGGAAACCCACGTACACCCTTAAAATCCCCTCAAGAAGAGAGAAAAATGCATTGGAAGTCTTAGGTAGGATTGTAGAGACTCGGAGAGTGTTGGAAACATGATCAAAACACATAAAAAAATTCAACAGAAAAGAAAAAAGGCAAGCACCCTTAATGACCCAAAAATGGAGAATCCCCAGTGGAGTCGTCAATTATGTTACGGGAAATTACTCCCTAGGGTCTTTGGGTCACAACCACAATAGATCAAAACCCAAGGAAATGTATCTCAAACTCTAATTAAACAATCAGTCGGGAATAACTACTTATGATAACTAACTTTCAGGAAAAGAGAAAAAGAATGCACCTGGAATCCTACGTTTGGAGTAGATCCCACTTGATGTCTTCGCTATGGAATTACTTGTCAACAACATTCTGAAAGTCATGCAGACAAAGAAAGATGCAAATGCAAGAAAGTAGTTATCCGCTAACTAACTAATTGTAAACAATTTAGATTCAATGTTAGATTCAAAATAACATACATATTATATCATTGGAATCATAAGTCAACACAAAGAATCGAACGAGAATGAGAGTTCTTTCATTAATGACAAAAAAAGGGGGTTGGTTACAACCTATAATTGCTACATCATTGTCCTGGAACTAGGCTCCAAGTTCCTCCACCCAAGGCGTAAAATGTATATGAGTGCCTCCAACACTCTGCGTTGAAGTAGGTCCAAGGAATACAAAGGTGTTCTTCTTGACAAGATAAGGTGAATGTAAATTGTAGAAACAAGAGTTTCCAAGTAGAGGGGACAATCTCAGACACTGGGGAAACAAGGCACTTGCAGGATAATCTTCAAAAGGCCAGCATAATGGTGCATTTCTTAGATATGTTTTTCCTCCACCCCAAGGCTCTCTTTTATACTCCATTTTGATGGTTGGAGTCATTATGCACGGGCTTTAGGAAGTAATGGAATGGAAAATCCTGTAAACTCCACCCAAAAAAATTGGATTATATTTTTTTGATCCAAAATTACCATGTACACGGGTTGCTAACAAGGAACTCGCATATGTACGTGAGTTGCTTTAAGGAAATTCGCGTACACCTTGACAAATGGGGTTTTTAAATAAGTTTTTGAGGAGGAAAAAGGGGATTTACGTCTTGCAAACAGGGAAATGGATGTAACATAGGCCAATGAGTCATCATATGCATGTATAGTGGAAAATGATGCTATAACACTAGGGGTAATAGTCATCACAAAGAGATGCATCCATGGATTTAGGATGGCTTGGGCGTGTTACTTGACGAACGAGTTCATCTAGGAATGCCTAGATATGTAGGACCTCATCAAGGAGTTTCACTATAGTTGGGTGTTACTCCTTCTAGCCTTGATAATGTGGAAGCCACCACCAATCCACAAGTATGACGGAGAGGTGTTGCCATCCTTCCCTTGTCGAAATTCCTAGAGTTGAAACACAACTTGGAAAAGAAGATCCAATGCGAGAATAACACAAATTTCCAAAAACAGCATACAAAATTGATTCAAGTGACAGTGCAAGACATTTTCATATCGTGCAGCCTCATTGGCAGGTATGAGGACTGTCTCCAGTTTGAATGTACTTTCCATAATATTTTCATCACCCTATGCACAACTCCACAAACTCCTATCGAGATCCTCCAATTTTGCATTACCATGGAGGATATTTGAAACACCGTTGTGGAGTGGCTAGAGGAAATTCATTCCACACCAGACGACGGTATAGAACAATTGGAAACAAGGACCAAGAAGAGGCAAGCTCAGAAATAGGTTGACGCAACTCAAGGGATAGGTAAATAGCCAGAGGGTAAGTAGAAACAAGTAGAGACAACCCAAGGAAAGGGGAAAGAACTAGTGGGTCAACAAAAGTGCACAGAGGCACGCAAAGGACAAGGCCCCAAGAGGAAGTAGATGCAAATGACCATAGAGAAGACTTTTCCCACAAAGATAAAGTGTGCATTAATTAATCCAACCCCGAGCACTTGGTCTGGGGAACAAGAGTGCACACCTAGTCGATTGCAACATACTGACACTTCACCCATTGAAGAGGAAGGTTTCTCTCAGAGACCTGTGAACTTTTCCATGCACAGGGTAGTGATTGGCCAGATCGGAGAACATGAAATCAACACCAACGCCACAAGATAAAAGCTAAGGAAAAAACTTGCACCAGTTCATATCATTTATAAGTTTCTCCAAGCCAATTTGGATGTAAAACAGATTTTGAACAGATATTCATGGCATAAGTTAGATGAGCTATGTTGTATGCTTGAGCTTGCTCCAACAACTGGCCCTATATCCCAAAAACATAGGTTCACTGGAAGCACTACTGACACATCATTATGCAACAGTACATAGAAAAGAGTGTTGTAGTTCAACCCATCATCCATCACAATCATCGAGCCATCCATTACCTCAGAGCCTTAGCCATTACCTTATGTTTTGATAGAGTTCACGCAGGTGCCTTCACAGGACCTACAAATATATATGGAAGAAATCGTGAATGAATTGGGGGATAGGTAGTGTTAGTGCCACCATTTTTCTTTCCATTTAAAGTTAGTTTTGAGTCATGTAATGATCCATGCCCCCGACCATGTGAAGTCAGGTACGCAACACCATGAGGCTGAAGTCAGCAAATGGTCGGTTGGCTCTTGGAAATGGGGAAGGGTGTCAGAGTCGAAAACTATATATGTGGTATGGGCATGTCTTTTCCCAAAATGTCGAATCCCATTAAGAAGCCAATTTATACGTACCCCGGTCAAGTCAAGTGGTTAATAAAGGTCACGTCAGCAAGTGCCATAGTTATTATCAGTTCACCATGAAGGCCAAGGGAATGAAAAATCACAACGTTCATATTAATGCATGCATAGAAAACCATATCACCTGCATTCCACACGCAGGGATTTGCCATGAACAGCCTGAAATTCGACTTGAAACATATCGTCGCCATAAATTCATTAGTTTCCAGCATGTTTTCCTCTCTCGGTCGATTCGTTATAAATCTCAAATGCTCAGCGTGTCCTCCAGTCATAAGACCAGGCCTAAGCTCTTTTCGCAGTTTCCCTTTGCCAATTCAGTTGGTTCAGAACTGCCCCCCGGTGCATTCGTTCAAAACGATGCACGCAAAGTATACCTTGGCCAGACCATGGTGGCTTCTCATAGCACAAGGAAGGGCGCACAGAGCAGAAGAACTACGAGGTCTGAACCTCAAAGAGATTGTAATTCTTTTGCACCCGCAGCGACCATTCCCAAAGACGTGGAAGAAACCATTTTTTCACCTACAGAAGAGACCAGATCAAGTCGTGGAATAGTCGAAACAAAGGGATTCATACAAGATAGGGAGACGGAAAGAGCCTCCTCCTCCAAACAACAACTGCCTCATAGGAGGGGCAGGTCGAGCGAGAAATAATGAGGAGATCATGAAGGCTATAATTCCAGAAGGACTGCACGTCGAATTGGTAGTTGGAGGACTACTCAGACGTGTCACCCAGCTAGAACCTGCCGAGAAACCGAGTCAGGAATGCAAGATCAAAACAAGGAAATTTGGCATTGCGAGAATGAATGAGGAAGCGCCATCTCAGCAGCTGAAGCAAGCAAAGCTAGCTATTGCCGAGATTTATCAGGAGAACATGGAAGTAAGGTGACAGCTAGCGACAAAGACTACAGAAGCATTCGGTTGCACAGAGTCACGAAGGGAACATGGTGTGGCTGAAAGGAAAGCTTAGAGAGGCGCAGGACATTATTGTCCAGCTGTGAGAGGTGCAAAGGTTGGATGAAGAAAAGTACACGGAGCGTCCCAGAGAATGTGGAGCAATCGAATAGGAAATCTTCATGGTTGTTGCCAGCGCACAAAAAAAGAAAGTTTAATGGGCAGCATTCTTCTTCACGGTATTTTGAGTGATACGTGTCCTCTGAAGCATCTTGCCATTTTGATAATGGTCACGAGAATCGGATAGTTGTTTGTTGGACGCATCTCTCCAGCAAATAGGCGCATAACAGAAAACGAAACCAACATTGCAGACAACAAGTTTTTGACAGACACTTGTTCGCCAGGATACCCGATCAAGAGATACAGCGACACATTTTTCCCTACATCGGATTCTGACCGACGATCAGGCCCTGTGGTGAACCTGAAGGTAGTTGTAAGTAGATAGGTGTGATTGTTGCCTACTTTTGGAGAGTTCCATGCAAAGAGTCTATGACACATGTGGCGTGGTTTTTCCTAGTTTAGGGTTAGTTGTTAGAAAGCAGGGCAACCCAAGCGGTGCTCTCGCTTATATATTTCATCTTTTCGATGTAAGCCAGGTTGGTTGGCAATTTTAAGTAAACGACTACTATTGTATGAAATCTGAGTTTTTGAATGAAATTTAATGCAAAGGTTCTGTGATTTGTTGAAAACATTCTAGTTGTGATAGTTGGATGTATTGTGTCTCTTTCTTTGCGTATATGTTTCTTGTTATCTTTTATTTCATATCTCATACTGTCTATTTCGAAATGAATTTTCGAACCTGTGGATTCGTTGTACAACGCCCCTTGTTCACGCCACTTAGAAAAAACGTTTTCCTCTCAAGCTAACTCTAACTTCGTCCACAGTGGTGCTCTTGAGTACTTTCTGTGTTTTTTTTCTCCCGCCACACTTTACGATTTACACTGAAGGTTGTTTCTCACCTAGCCTTCTCCTCTCGAATCCAGTCACTGAGTCATTTGTTCTTTCTCTTCCTCAGATCGACCCCACAGCCCAAGTTTTACTTTTCTGCACCAATATAACCAGAAACCTTTTTACCATAGGTGTTAAATCTAGCCACTGTTTTCAGAATCATATTCTGCGCGGAGACCGCGCCATTTCTGAGAGAGCCCTCTCCATATCCGAAAGGATAGTTTCGAGTCTCAAAGTTGGTTAAAAAATTTACCTTCGTCGTATGTTTATCAACCAAATAGATTTATGGAGTGCTAACATTCTGGCACCATTGTCGGGGACGAAGTTGAAAATATTTTCCCCAGGAGGACGACAAACGTTGCAGTTTGACCTCTGAGGATAATAGAGGGACAAACACCCATACCGGCTGAAACCTTTACCCTGGTGACTCTAGTTCGAACAAACTAGTAGCCCCAAGTAGCACTACTCGGGAAACCTGGCTCCAAAGAATTTTTACACCAGAGAGAATCCTAACCCAAACCCCTCTGAGCTTGTGTACGACCCCGAGAAGATTTTGCGCAAGGCTAGAGAGCAGGCGTCGAACCCTTTTTATTTCCTGGACAGAATTTTGTCCTTGCCCAAAGATGGCATGCAGAGCATTGACGACCTAGAGTTTGACACACTTTTCAAGCAAACTTTTTTTAGGTCTAAGTCAGAAACCAGTTTGGACAAGATTGTTTTCGACCCGAAAAATTTCCAAGCCCTGGTGACAAATAATATCGCCCAAAACCCGAATCCCTCTAGGGCTATGACTTCTAGATTTTCTCCCCTCGTCCTGTTGGCTCAGTTACATGACTTGCCTCATAATTATACCCAAAGAATCATACTCTATGATGCTGAGGGAAATGTTTCCGCCGAGAAACACCTGGACTGGTTTAATGACTTCGTCGACCTGGAGGAGGTAGATTACACGGATGAAAAAATGAGGCTTTTTGCGAAAATCCTTTCGGGAGACGTAATAAAGTGGTTTAAGTCCCTCCCGCCCACGATCATTCGGGGATTTTCAGCATTCGAAAGGTCTTTCCTAAATAAATGGGGGGATAAGAAAAACCCTTTGTAGTTGTTAACACAATACAATAACATGAAGAAATCACCAGAGAAAACAGTGTAGGAATTCTCGACTCATTTTTTGAAGGTATACAATTCCATCCCTGCTGAAGTAAATCCCCCTCCCAATGCTACACAGTTGCGATACACAGATTCCTTCGACAGTGAATTTGCTATGTTGTTGAGAGAAAGGAGATCGACGAGTCTGGATATCAAAATGAGTAACGTTGTTGAGGTTGGAGTAAACATGATGGCATCGGGAAAAATCAAACTGAAATTCAATCGGGGCGAAAAAATACCCCAGGGGGACGCACAGCCATTGACGTCGCGGTCCTCAGATGAAAAATTTGACATAATGATGAAGACCATGGAAAAGTTGATGGAAAGAATGTCCATGGGAAACAGGCTTGTTGCGCGAGAAAAAAATGACCCACAACCTAGAAATCAGAATCTCTGGAGGGTTTAGATTCCTCAAATCAAGAAGCGAGACCCAGGTGACCAACAGACGAGACCTCCTTTCCATAACAACTACGCGGATGAGGATTTCAACCAATCTTTCGATGATCAGATGCATTGTTGTGGTGATAAAAACCCGCGCATTTTCTTGACAAAGAACGAACACGATTGATATATGAGCCAAAACAAAGACTTAGCGTTGGAAACCGACGATGGTATGATACTCAAAACAAATGATGTACGTTTTTGGGAGACAGAGGAATTCAAGAAAGGTTATCAGAATGCTATCATGCAGTTCCAGAATAAGTACAACCTCTGGAGTGAAGATATACCTCCCGATCTGAAACAAACAGACTCTGCAAAGAAGCTTACAGCAGACACACCTTCCACGAGTCGATCGAGACTAGACAGCGTAGCCAAGGATGTAGCCAAGAAGGTGAAGTCGAAGGAGGAAGTCCCCAAAAAAGCTCCGAAGACAGGCCGGGAGACGAGCGGAAAAGAGGTAGAAAAAACTTGTTCCCCTTTCAATTTTGAACACGAAATAGCAAAAATCAAAATCTTTGTCCCATTCAATGAGCTTATTAGAAAGGGAAAGTATCAGGAACAAATCATTAAAATGTTGAAAGCGGGAGGGACCCCTGATACTCTGAATGATCGAGACGACCACCCCGCCATATTGTTTGGCCCGTGCGTCGAAGAGACAAGCGATGATGAAGATGTCCCCCCTTTCTATGTCAGTCTAAAGATCCATGATCTGAACTTGCATAATGCCATGCTTGATTCAGGCGTGTCACACAATCTCATGCCGAAGGTGTTCATGGACAATTTGGTTTTAAAAGTCACTAGACCATACAACGACCTTTTCTCCTTCAATTCGAGGAAATTCAAATGTTTGGGCCTTATCAAAGACTTGGTTGTATCATTAGCTCAGATCCCCGCCAAAAAAATGGTCATGGACATAATCATCGCAGACATACCCCCGAAGTTCAGCATGATGCTTTCAAGATCGTGGGCTACGAAGTTGAAGGGCACGTTGCAGATGGATATGACTTACACCACTATCCCTGTATTTGGCCACGACATAAGGTTGTACAGAGAAGTGTTGTTGAAATACATGGTAAGTAGTAAGACGCAGCCCCACAATCATTCTATATACGTCGTCGACACCGAAGTAGGTTTGTCTATATTCTACAATGATTTTAGCTTCGGAGAGGAGGGATCAATGGTCATCACGACAGTTGACGAGGAAACAACGCAGGAAACAATAGAGGGCATCGACCCAGAAGACCATGCAAAAAACAGGGTTTGTGACATGATTTTTTGATGGCGCAGTCACTCGAGAAGGAGCTGGGGCTGGTATATGGGTAATCCCCCCCAAAGAAAGCACAAAGTTGTGTTCATACAAGCTCGCATTTGAATGCACTAACAACATGGTCGAGTATGAAGTGCTAATCTTGGGCTTAAAAGTTTTGAAAGAACTAGGCGCGCAGAGGATAGCAATGTGCGGAGATTCCGAGTTGATCATAAATCAGGTGAAGGGTGTGTATCAGACCAAGCACCCTAGATTGCGTCCATACAGAAATCTGGTTTTGGACCTTCTCGAAGGATTTTCAAAGTATGACTTGACTACTATCCCCAAATAGCATAATCAAATCGTCGACGTGTTGGCCACCTCAGCCTCGGTTTTTAAGATTCTGATTCTTCCAGATAAAAGATATGAAATCGAGGTTAAGCATAGGCCGGTAGTACCCGACAACATCAAACACTGGCAGTTGTCTAACGATGACAAACAGGTGGAAAGGTTCCTCCTTATGAGCAACGAGTTTTCTAACACAAACATTGACGGGGAATACTGAGGTGACGAAGATGAGGGCGCAGACACGCGCAGTGATGACGACCCTTTCTAGAACTAGATCACGAGAAGGGATATAATACAACTGAAGAACAATATTATTCCAAAGGGGTTGGTGCCGCTGGAAAATTTGTTTAACGAAAATGATGTGGCTAAGAAGCCCAAGGTCATTGCAAGAACAGAAGACGTGGAAGACTACAACATCAAGACCAAGGCAGAGCCAAAGATGGTAAAATTATCAAAAACACTCAGTCCGGAGGTTAAGCAGGATTACATAAAACTCATGAAAGATTTCCTGGATGTCTTTGCGTGGAGCTACGATGATCTGAAAGTGTGTGACACAAAGATGATCCAACACATTATCCCTCTCAAGGAAGATCAGAAACCTTTCAAATAGAAGTTGATACAGATAAATCCCTTGTTACTGTTGTTGATCGAGAAAGAGGTAAAGAAGATTTTCGATGCCAAAATCATTGTTTCCTTAAGATTCTCGAAGTGGGTAGCTAACTTAGTACCTGTGAGAAAGAAAATCGGCTAGATTAGATTGTGCGTAGACTTCCAAAATTTGAATAAGGTGTCTCTCAAATACCACTACCCCCTTCCCAAAATGGACTACATCTTGCAAAAGGTAGTGGGATCTCAGAAGATGTCCATGTTGGACGGTTTCTCAGGATATAACCAAATCATGGTCCACTCGGACGACAGAGAGAAGAAATCATGTACACCAAAATGTCATTCGGCCTGATGAACGTTGGTGCCACTTTTCAGAGGGAAATGGACATCGCGTTTGCTGATGAGAAGGACAAATTCATCGTAATTTACCTTGATGACATCACAGTGTATTCTACCTCCGATAAACACAACCTCGAGCACCTGAAGAGGGTTTTCAAAAAGTGCAAAAAGTTCGGCATATCGTTGAATCCAAAGAAATCTCATTTCACGATGGAAGAAGGCAAGATGTTGGGGCACATAATTTCCAAAGAAGAATTTAAAATAGACTCCAGCATGGTTGAAGGGATATTGAAGATCAGCACCCCGCGCAGTAAAACGGAGGTACAATCTTTCCTGGGTAAGGTAAACTTTTTGAGAAGATTTATCCCAAACCTGGCGGAGATCATTAAACATATAACTTGTATGCTCATGAAAGGAAACAAGATTAAATGGAACCCAGAAGCCAAGAGGTCCTTCGAAGATATCAAAGTGGCTCTGACTAAAGCCCCGGTGTTATCCAGCCTGGAATTTACGAAGGATTTCCTCCCTTTTTCATTCGCCTCAGAACACACTATCGTCGAAGTACTATTGCAAAAGGATGAACAGGATTTCGAGAAACCCATAGCCTACTTCATTCGGACGTTGCGTCATGCCCCCCTAAAGTATGACATTATGGAGAATTAGGCGTATGCCTTAGTAAAATCTTTGAAGGAATTCAGGACATACATATTGCACTCCCATGTCATCGTCTGTGTACCCAGCAGTTCAGTAAAGGACATCCTAACTCAGCCTGATTCGGAAGGAAGGAGAGGAAAGTGAATAGAAGCTATGTTAGAATATGACCTTGAGATCAAGCCGGCAAAGTTGATCAAGGGGGCCTCGTGAAGTTGATGGCGCATTCGAACTGCGACATTGTAGGTATGAACTTTATTGTCGATTTGATGGAGTGTTCTCAAGAATAAAAAGCTTTGCAGATACCTCAGTGCTTCATTGATTCACCCTGGTATGCAGACATCATATATGTTTTAGAAAATCTCCAGGCCCCTCCAGGCGTCAGCAAGACTAAGGAAATATTCCTCAAGCTTAAGGCGGTTAAGTTCTGTGTTTTGGATAAATCACTGTATTGGAAAGATCCCAGAGGAATATTGTTAAGTTGTTTGTTGGAAGACGAGGCGAAATGGGCCATACAGAAGTTTCACAGAGGCGATTGCAGGGGGCACCACTATTGGAAGACCACCGCGCACAAGATCCTGAGGGCTGGTTATTACTGGCCAACGATTTTTTTTGACGTATATAAAGAGGTCTCCAACTACCACAAGTGTCATATTTTCAACAGGAGAAGAAAGCTACAGCTTTTGTCGTTAAAGCCAGTCTCAGTCGAAGTGCCTTTCATGCAGTGGGGCCTAGATTTCATAGGAGAGATAAACCCTACATCGTCCTCGCAGCATAAATGGATTCTCACGACCACCGATTATTTTACGAAGTGGATTGAGGCAGTCCCCACAAAGCAAGCCACCGACGCGGTCATCATATAGTTCCTGGAGACAAACATTTTTTCAAGGTTCGGGTGTCCTGTTAAGATTGTAACAGATAATGCGGTCGCGTTCAAGTCTAAAAAGATGGAGAAGTTCTGTCGGGATTATAACATAACCTTGGGGCATTCCATGACATATTATCCACAGGGGAACATATTAGTGGAATCCTCAAATAAGAGCCTGACCAGAATCATCAAAAGGCTCTTACAAGATAACAAGAGAGACTAGCATAAGAAGCTTATCTACGCGTTGTGGGCAGATCGTATTACCACCAAAAAGTCCATATCAACGTCACCAATTCATATCGCTTATGGCATAGACGTCATCTTCCCTACTGTGTTGGAACCACCTAACAGGAAATTGTTGCAAGAGTAGGAGGCCGAGCCAAATGATGCGCAGAGGAGGATAAACCAGTTGATTCACACGCAACAGGCGAGGGAGAAAGTGTATAACCGATCTCAACTCCATCGGGAGAGGATAAAGAAATATTTTGACAAACATTCCAAGCAAGAAGATCTTCATGTGGGATATCTGGTGCTGAGATGGGACGTGAGAAATGAAGATAAAGGAAAACACGGAAATTTTGATCACCTTTGGGCGGGGTCGTACAAAATCGGCACGTATTGCGGAGACAATGCATATTTCCTAAGAGGACTGGATGGAGAGAGTCTTGGTTGGGGGGCTATAAACGACAAGTTCCTCAAATGTTACCTGATGAAATAAAGTCCATTTAAGTCATTTTCCATTGTAAATAGTCATTTAAATTGTGTCAAGTCAGTAGATCCGCAGTAAATTGAAGCCCGAAGTGAAGGCCCTAAGATTATGTTGAGGTCTTAGAAGTTGTGTCATCGAGTCTAGTTTGTTTTTTCCATCCGTAATTTATATTACTTAGTGTCTAGATGTTGAATAAATCCCAATGATCAGGCACCTGGTCTATTGTTCTTTTCTACCTCGCAGGGAGGATAGCATCCCCGTTGGAGCCAGTTGTTAGCGTCGCCATTTTTCTTTCCATTTAAAGTCGATTTTGAGTCACATAATGATCCATGCACTCGAACATGTGAATTCAAGTACGAAACACCATGAGGATGAAGTCAGCAAATGGTTGGTTGGCCCTTGGAAATGCGAAAGGGTGTCAGAGTCGGAAACTGTATACGTGGTACAGGCATGTGTTTTCCCAAAAGGTCGAATCTCGTTAAGAAGCCAGTTTCTACGTACCTCGATCGAGTCAAGTGGATAATAAAGGTCACATCGGCAAGTGCCACAGTTATTATCATTTCACCATTAAGGCCCAGGGAATGAAAAATCGCAACATTCGTATTAATACATGCACAGCAAACCATATCACCTACATTCCACACACGGGGATTTTCCATGAACAGCCTGAAATTCGACTTGAAACATCTCGTCGCCATAAATTCATTAGTTTCCAACATGTTTTCCTCTCTTGGTCGATTCGTTATAAATCTCATATGCTCGGCGTGTCCTCCAGTCATAGAACTAGGCCTAAGCTCTTTTCGCAGTTTCCCTTTGCCAATTCAGTTGGTTTAGAATCGCCCCCCGATGCATTCATTCAAAACGTTGCACACAGAGTATACCTTGGTCACGCCATGGCAGCTTCTCAGAGCATAGGGAAGGGTGCGCGGAGTGGCAGTACTGCGAGGTTCAAACCTCAACGAGATTGGAATTCTTTTTCACCCGCGACGACCATTCCCAAAGACGTGGAAGAAACCATTCTTTCACCTACAGAAGATACCAGATCAAGTCGTGGAATAGCTGAAACAGAGGGATTCATATAGGAGAGGGAGACAACAAGAACCTCCTCCTCCAAACAACAGTTTCCTCAGAGGAGGGGCAAGCCAAGAAAGAACGAGGAGATCATGAAGGCTATAATTCCAGAAGGACCACGCGTCGAATTGGCAGCTGGAGGACTACTCAGACGTGCCACCCAGCTAGAACCTGCTGGTAAATCGAGTCAGGAATGAGGGATCAGAACAAGGAAAGATGATGCCATGGGAACAAATGAGGAAGCACCATCTCAGCAATTGAAGCAAGCAAAGCTAGCTATTGTTGAGCTTTATCAGGAGAATAGGGAAGTAAGGTGAAAGCTAGCGACAAAGATTGTGGAAGCATTTGTTGCACAGAGTCACAGAGGGAACGTGGCGTGGCTGAAAGGGAAGCTTAGAGAGGCGCAGAACGTTATTATCCAGCTACGAGAGGCACAAAGGTTGGCAGAAGAAAAGCACATGGAGCGTCCTAGAGAATGTGGAGCGGCCGAACAGGAAATTTGTGTGGCTCTTGCCAGTGCAGAAAAAGAGAAAGTTTAATGGGCAACATTCTTATTCATAGTATTTTGAGTGATATGCATCCTCTGAAGCATCTTACCATTTTGATAACGGTCACGAGAATCGGATAGTTGTTTGTTGGGCGCATATCTCCAGCAAATAGGCGCGTAACAGAAGACAAAACCAACATTGCATACAACAATTTTTTGACAGACACTTGTTCGCCAGGATACTCGATCAATAGATACAGCGGCACATTTTTCCCTACGTCAGATTCTGACCAACGATCAAGCCCCATGGAGAACCTGAAGGTATTCGTTAGTAGACAGGTGTGATTTTTTCCTACTTTTGGAGAGTGCCATTCAAAGAGTCTCTGACGCATGTGGTGCGGTTTTCTTAGTTTAGGGTTAGCAGTTAGAAAGCAGGGTAGCCCAAGTGGTGCCCTCGCTTATATATTTCATCTTTTTGTTGTAAGCCAGGTTGGTTGGCAATTTTGATTAAACGACTGTTATTGTATGAAATCTGAGTTTTTGACCGAAATTTAATGCAAAGGTCCTGTGATTTGATGAAAATATTCTAGTTGTGATAGCCGTATGTATTGTGTCTCTTTCTTTGCATATGTGTTTCCTCTTACCTTTTATTTCATATCTCATACTGTATATTTCAGAACGAATTTTCGAACCTGTGGATTCGTTGTACAACACCCCTTGTTCGCGCCACTTAGACTGAATCGTTTTCCTCTCAAGCTAACTCTGAATTCGTCCACAATGGCTCTCTTGAGTTATTTTCTTTGTTTTTTTTCTCCCACCACAGTTTACGATTTACACTGAAGTTTGTTTCTCACCTAGCCTTCTCCTCTCGAATCCAGTCACTGAGTCATTTGTTCTATCTCTTCCTCAGATCGACCCCATAGCCCAAGTTTTACTTTTCTACACCAATATAACCAGAAACATTTTTACCATCGGTGTTAAATCTAGCCACTATTTTCATAATCATATTTTGCGTGGAGACCGCACCATTTCTGAGAGAGCCCTCTCCGGATCCTAAAGGCTAGTTTCGGGTCTCAAAGTTGGTTGAAAAAATTACCTTCGTCGTTTGTTTATCAGCCAAATAGATTTATAGAGTGCTAACAAGTAGTGCACACTCAACCAGTCCTATACAACATTGTAGTAGAAGCACAATCAAGAGATTGGTGTGCACTGGGAAACTCAACAATGTCATGTCCATGAGATAATTACAAACAAAGAGATAAAATATCACCATGAAGATGAGGTTACTACACACAAATTGTTGATCAACACAATGGAACAAGTCTACGGGAAAATCCCAAGTACAACGCTAGAAATTTCAGACAATCCGGCACCAAGTAAACTCAGAAAGGTAAAGAAGAGGGTCCAATACCTATAGGAATAGAACGTAGAGCTTCAAGAAAAGTTGAAGCACACCTCCCAATCATAACAAGGGGAGTTGCAACAGAAGATTGTTTCTGCAGAAAAGACATTACAACAGGGACAAGCATGTGTGGATGATTTCTCGAGGGTTGTTGAGTACAACTTGAAGTTCTAGATGCATCTCCAGAATTCCCCCAAAATAAACCCCATTTAAGATCGTATCCTGCAACCAAAGTGTAATTCAATGAGAAGAAGCAGGTGTTTCCCTCCCTTTCGCTGGTAGAGTGTCCTCCCTCCCGCTGGTAGAGTGATAAGAAACCATGATAGAAATTGTCATCAGTCACAGGGAGATTGCATCTACTAGTACAAACCAACAAAATTTGTCAGCCATTGTGTTAGACATAGTGGAGAAGGCCCATCAACACTACTATAAACTTGCATATGCACATACAAGGTCAGCACCAGTGGTAGGACTGGGTGCATGGACCAAACCTACCATAGGGTCGACCACATTGAGCGACGTAGAAAACTTTTTCCAAAAGATGAAGGAACTAATGGAAACTTTTGATGAGGTCGATGCCTACTTTAGAGACTTCATCGCCGACCTCATGAAGGTAGTGCCATCCATCGTCCATGTCGCACCATAAGCAACTTCGTTGCCTCAAGGATGAGACAACTAATAGTGTTGGGGGCATGTTGGTTCCCTAAGGTTTTGGAAAGACCGTGTGTGCACCACAAGTCAACATTGAACGTACAAAAAGAGTTTACACCATGCAGTGTCAAGATTCAGTGCCTATGCCAATCAAGGTTCTACCGCGTGTTCCAACCAATGTTCTACTGCATGCGCCAACCAGTTTTGTACTACGTGTAAGGACTTGTAAACTTCGCATGCATGTTGAATCCTCAAAGATATTTGATAATTATTGTAATCATATTTGTAACAACCCGAATAATCATGGTTGAGGTTAAGGGTTAGCTGGAAAGGTTGTTATGATTTCCATGCTCCGATAGAAATAATAGGAGTGCATGCGAATATGTAAGGGTTGGGTTTTTGGATAACTAGTAGTTCATTGCTATGTTAGATGTGGATGCGTTAGAGCTTTAGTTAAGCATTGTATCAATTCTTGTTATGTTTTGCTTCATTAGTTGTTCAAGAGATGTTATGTGAATAGGAGAGAGAAAGTAGATCGAGATCTTTACAGATTGTTGGTCTTTGTTTGAGTAGGCTACGGGCCTTTCTGTATTGAAATGTATATGAATGATTTTGAGATTAATGAATGAAGCATGAAGCACCTTTGCCTCTGTATATTATGGATTATGGTATGAATGTGTGTTTGTTATGTATTATTTTGCGCAACACTCATATGGATGTTATGAATAAATGTGAAATGGGCATGTTTCTAAGCTATATGTCTCTTGTATTTATCATTCCTTCATGATTTGCACGAAACCTATGGTCTCTATGATTCTCATGGCATCTCAGGTGAGACCTTCTTCAGTCCTTCAAGATTGAATATGCAAACAGTTATGGGGTATTTGTTGGTAAAGCCTTTCGAAACATGGGTTTGAAACCCCAAGCCAACACAAAATATACATACATTCGCATTCATTTCATAGAATTGCGCATAATACAGAAATATCATATTTAATTTGAGGATTTTATTACTAATGTGCATCTAACAATTTACTTCTTTGAGCATAATATTTTCTAGATTTACAGGAAGGAAGCATTCAAAATGAAGAACACAGGAGATTTGCATAACGTAAAATCGATTTGCATAACGTAAAATCAATGAGCCATGCACAAAGTATGAACTTTGTCCAATATAAAAGCTTTAGTTTATGAGCCAAAAAAAAAATTAAAAAAATTGGAGAGCCTACACTTCAATCAGATAAATTGATTGGATATCCATGGAACAACTTTATGAAGGTTGATGTCGTAGTCGGAATTCATCCCTTAGATTTTCCAATTGATGAAGGAGTGCATCCAACTTCATTTCCAAAGGTATTTTATTGGTTATGACCACTGCTATCATATGTGTTATATCATCTCTCTTCTTCAACCTAAGGCTCACCTTCCATTTTTCTCTCAATCTTGGGTTTTTCCTATTTCTTCAAAACCTTGACTCGAGGTTTTCATAACCTCATCTCGTGAAGTCGTCACTTCATTGTTTGTTGAGGACAAACACATTTCGAATTGTTTTATCAAATGGATTTTCACTAATAGTTGAAGCAAACTAATTCAAAGTGTCATATGGGATATGGTGAAATGGATAGAAAGGATTTGAATTTAGCTTACATATAATGAAGTTTGATGATTAGTTGGCTAGTCATTAAATTTGGCATTGATTTATGGATAAATGCTAAGTTATTACATGGTTGAATGAAGGGATTAATGATTACTTTGTTGAAACGTGCCAGCTAATTTCCCATGTGGATCGGATTTCTTAACTCCCAATATTTTGTAGTTAGTTGAACCAAATCAGCTAAAATAGAATATGGATGCATCCACACTAAAGTGATTAGTCTGTTGTAACTGTTTGATTAGTTTGTGATTAGTTTGTATAACTATCAGGTAGATGTTATATATCTATGTGTGCCTACAGAGGTAAAAGCACGATGTGTGGGATGAGTGAGAGGATGGTTGTAAGCATGTGTTTGGTTGTTGTAATTCTCCCTTGATCAATAAGAATATCGATTATCATTGCCCCGTGGATGTTTCCCTTAAGAAGGGTTTTACCACGTAAATATGTGTGTTCATTATGTGATTGATTGTTGTTGTGTCTTGTTATTTTTCCATTAATATCTATGTTTTTATGCTTCCTCTACCCGGTAAGTGGTATCAGAGCTTTAGGTGAGGAAGTCATTGCATTAGTGAGTTACAGAGAAATTTATGTGAAAGAGGGTGAAAGCATGTTCTATTTTTTGGGATGTTGTTCTGGTGAGGCAACACTGTGAGTGTAAGAGCAACAAAATGGAAAAAAAGGCGTGATACCTCGGAGATCAATGCATGAAAGGGGAGCGATAACCATTTTTCATCATTGGGAGATCAGCGCATGCAAGGGGAGCGATAACCAATTTTCATCGTTGAATACACCTTGTGAGGGAAGTGATAACCTTATAACATGGGTATATGCACAAAACTCGATATTTGCAAAGAGCTCGAAAGAATCTCAGTTTATTATAAGTTGTGGTTTTGGGCAATTTTGTGCTAATGGAAAATTTTCATAGTTCAAAGTTTGATGTAGAGAAATTCAATGGAAAAAATAACTTTGAGCTATGGAAGCTCAATATGTGGGATCTTCTCATACAAAAAGGATTTCAAAAGGAGTTGGTGGGCTAGACAAAGAAACCAATAAGCATGACATATGAGGACTGGGAAGATCTGGATGCAAGAGCCCTCAGTACCATTCGTTTGTGTCTGGCAAATGAATTTTTGTTTAATATCGTCGGAGAGGAGACAACAACGGGATTATGGAACAAATTGGAAGGCCTTTACATGACAAATTCCTTGATGAACATAATCTTCTTGAAGAGGCAGTTGTATATTTTACGAATGAAAGAATGTACGAAAATTGTCGATCATTTAAACGTTTTCAATACTCTGATTTGTTAATTATCTAGTATGGAAGTGAAATATGAATATGAGGACAAAGCAATTAACCTATTGTGTTCATTACCTGAATCTTGGGATTATTTAGTCACATCTATGTGGTTTAGACAACATATGCCATTGATTATGATAATGTTGTGGGAGCTTTGTTGTCTGAGGAGATGAGGAGAAAATACATTCAAGAAAACTCAACATCATAAGCAATGGAGGCTAGAAGACGATCTACAGAAAGAGGGCAAAATCTGACAGGTATATCAAGATCCAAGTCAAAAGGAAATAAGGGTAAGCTAAAATGCTAATATTGTGGCAAATCAGGGCATCTCAAGAAGGATAGTTGGAAAAGAAAACAAGCCGCCAAAAAGGCCTCCACAAATCAACCAAATGAAGCTAATTCAGCTGCAACAGGTTCAAGTTCAGGTATGGTTGATGAGGTATTATCTACTTGTAATGTTTCACAACATCATCAGGATTGGTTAATAGACTCTGGTGTTTCTCATCATATGTGTCTTCATAGGAATTGATTCTCAACTTACCAATCTATAGATGTTGGTGTTGTTTTTATGGGAAATGATGTTTCTTGTAAAATTATTGGGATTGGTAGTATTAGGGTTAAAATGTATGATGGCACTGTAAGAACACTAACAGATGTGAGGAATGTACTTGAACTTAGAAAAAACTTAATATTTTTGGGAGCTCTAGATCTTGGTGGTTATAAATGTGTAGTTCAAGGTGGAGTATTGAAGGTGTCCAAAGGCATCTTAGTAGTCATGAAGGCTAAAAGGATCAGGAACCTTTATCAGCTAGAAGGAAGAACTAAATCAGATCAAGAAATGGTAGTATCTGAAATTTCAAGTGGCTCTACTCGTTTATGGTATCAGCGTTTGGGTCGTATGAGAGAGAAAGGGCTTAAGGTACTGGTATATCGTAAGTTACTTCCAAGCTTAAAATCTCTGAATTTGAATTTTTGCAAGCATTGTGTTTTTGGAAAACAATGTAGATAGAAGTTTAAAATAGGAAGACATACAAGTAAAGGTATCATTGATTACATTCATTCTTATGTTTGGGGACCATCCCCTATAGTTTCTTTTGAAGGATCATCATATTTTGTAACATGAAAGGTGTGGATCTATTTACTTAAAAGAAAAGTTGATGTATTTCATGCTTTTAAGAAATTTAGAGCTTTGGTCGAAAAGATCACTGACATGTTAATCAAGTGTTTAAGAATAGATAATGGAGGTGAGTTCACATCTTTGGAATTTGAAAACTATTGCAAGGAAGTTGGGATCAAAAAACATAAACCATGTCTACAATCCTCAGCAAAATGGTGTTGTTAAACACATGAATATGACTCTTCTAGAGAGAGCAAGGAGCATGCTCATTAATGCCAAGTTGCAGCAGGAATTGTGGGCGGAAGCAATTCTTACAGCATGATATCTTGTAAATCGGTCACCATCAACTCCAATAAACTGTAAGATTCCAGAAGAGGTATGGACAAGTCATTTGTGTGATTATTCAAATTTGAGAATATTTGGTTGTGATTCTTATGCTCTTATTTCTAAAGATCAACATTCGAAGTTAGATCCTAGATCAAAGAAATATGTCTTTGTTGGTTATGGTGATGGAGTTAAGGGATACATATTGTGGGATCCTACTACCCACAAACTCATTATAAGAAGAGATGTAGTATTTGATGAATCCTCACTCATAAAATCATATGTGGTAGATGTTGAAATGAGATAAAAACATGTACCACAAACTCAACAAGTTCAGTTGGAGACTCAGTCATCTTCAGGAAAGCAAGAGCATGAAAAAGTTCCAGAAGAAGAATATGAAGATGCATAAAATATCGAGGAAAATGTGAATATGCATCAACCATCTCTAAGGATATCTACATGAGTCAAGAATCCTCCTACAAGGTATGATGATTATGTTTCATTTGTGGCTTTGATTTATGATGATGGGAAACCCAGTTGTTATTAGGAAGAAATGAAGGTATCTGAAAGTGATAAATTGAAAGAAGTAATGAAAGAAAAAATGGATGACTTGGAGAGGAATAAAACATGGGACTTGGTAGAACTTCTTAAGGAAAGGAAGGTTGTCGGTTGCAAGTGGGTTTACAAATCAAAAAAGGGTGTTGATGATAAAGTTGAAAGGTATAAAGAAAGACTAGTAGCAAAAGGGTAATCGCAAAAGGAAGGTATTGATTTCCATGAAATATTTTCACTATTTGTTAAACTTGTTTCAAATCATGTTGTGTTAGCACAATTTGCTTTACTTGATCTTGAATTAGAGCAGCTAGATGTTAAAACAATGTTTTTACATGGAGATTTGGATGAGGAAATATATATGGAACAACCAAAAGGGTTTGTTCAAGATCACAATAAAAGTTTTGTTTGCAAACTCAAGAAGTCGTTGTATGGCCTGAGGCAGTCTCCCAAGAAATGGTACAGGAAGTTTGATTCCTTCATGGTGAGCCAAAATTTTACAAGAAGTGAATATGATCATTATGTTTACTTTAAAAAGTTGGAAAATGGGATATTCATTATTTTGGTGTTATATGTTGACGATATGCTTGTAAAAAGAAAAAGCATGGTTGAAATCAGCAGGTTAAAGGCTCAGTTGGCTAAGACATTGGATATGAAGGATCTAGAAGTAGCAAAACAAATCTTGGGCATGGAGATACACAGAGACGGGAAAAATGGTAAGATGTGGTTATGACAACAAAAGTATGTGGAGAAAATACTTACAAGATTTGGTATGAATAATGTGAAACCAATTGAAATTTCTTTGGCTTCCCATTTCAAGATTTCTTCAAGTTTACGTCCTAGTAATGATGAAGAAAAGGAGTACATGTCTCATGTATTGTATTCTAATGCAGTAGGAAGTTTGATATATGTGATGGTAAGTACTAGAATAGATATTTCACATGCAGTTTGTGTTATTAGCAGATACATGGTAAATCCATGTAAAGAGCATTGGGCAACAGTGAAATGGGTGCTTCAATATCTTAGGGGAGAAAGTAATCATTGTATCACCTATAATGGTTGCAGTGATTTAGTCTGTGGTTATGTCGGTTCAGATTTTGCAGGTGAATTGGACAAAAGGAGATCAACCTCGGGATATGTCTTTACTCTTGTGGGTGGACCTGTTAGTTGGATGTCAAAGCTTCAAAACATAGGTTCTTTATCCACTACTAAGGCAAAATATATAGCTACCTCACATGCTTGCAAGGAGGCAATTTGGTTAAAAGTTTTGCTGGGTGAGTTTGGAAGGATGCAGAACAAGGTGAAACTATACTGCGATCGTCAAAGTGTTATTCATTTGGATAAAAACCCAGCTTATCATACTAAGACAAAGCATATTCCTACTAAATACAATTTGGTATGACATGTTATTGATGAAGGTGGAGTGGCTCTGGAAAAGGTCCATACAAAATAAAATTGTGCATACATGTTCACGAAACCAGTATTGTTAGAGAAGTTACGATGGTGCATGGCTTCTCTTGGCTTGCAAGAAAGGTGATGAATAAATTTGGACACGATATATCAGGTAAATTGTTGTCATGGTGGAGATTTTTTAAACGTGACAACTAATTTCCTATGCGGATCAGATTTCTTAACTCCCAGTATTTTGCAGTTAGTTGAACCAAATCAGCCAAAATAGAATATGGATGCATGCACCCTAAAGTGATCAATTTGTTGTAATTGTTTGATCAGTTTGTGATAAGTTTGTCTAAGTGTCAGATAGATGTTATATATCTATGTATGCATATAGAGGAAAAAGCGTAGAGTGTGGGATGAGTGAGAGCATGGTTGTAAGCCTATGTTTAGATGTTTTAATTCTCCCTTAATCAATAAGAATATCAATTATCATTTCCTTGTGGATGTTTCCCTTGAGAAGGGTTTTACCACATAAATCTATGCGCTCATTATGTGATTGATTGTTATTGTGTCTTGTTATTTTTCCATTAATCTCTATGTGTTTATGCTTCCACTGCCCAACATACTCGTGATCCAATGCAAGGATTTTAAGCTGAAAGGAAATCTTTGATTGGATATTTCACATATACCTAATTCACCACCAATCAAATGATGATTAAAGTAATAAATGTGATGATATGACTTTGTAGCCCAGATGGATAAAAGGAATGGTCTATGTTCTTCATGACTCAAGTTGAGTCATGCTCCCAACTTGGAGTCAAATGTTGTAACCATTTTCTAATCATAATATTATTTTCCTTAAATTTTTTCAATCTAGTTCTACCAAAGTGACAAATGAGATTTGTAGTTAAAAAGAAAATAAAAAGGAGTTGTTTTAAATGAAAGCATTAGAGTATGGATTGCTTTAGGATTCGATCATATTTCATTTAATTCTCACTTCATACTCAATGGTTGTATTGTGTTTCGCGGGAAAAATCAAAGCCCTGATCTAGATTGCAGATATGAATGTAAACAAAAGCTAACGAGTCAATTTACTTATAAAGGATCAGACAATTTATGTTTGATAGATTAAATGGTTGTAATGCATTTCATATTGAAAGATGTAAGAAATATAATAGTCTAAATGTGTCTGAAGTCATTGAACAGTATGTATACCTTTCATCTGAAGATTATATTTAAATTTGGAGTGTGTTGATGCAGGAGCATCTTTGGCCTCAAGCAATCTGCATCAACCAAAAACATTTCAAATTCAAGTTAGCCATTGTAGGTTGAAATAAGTGTTGAAACCAACACTCCTATTGTTGCAACACGCTAGTATTGTAACTCCTGGTTGTTGCAACACATCAAATGTTGCAACTCCTATTGCTACAAAATGTCAAATGCTAAAACTTGTGTTGTTGCAACACGTCAAATGTTGAAACTCTTGTTGCTACAACATGTAAAATTCCACAACTCTTGTTGTTGGAACACGTCGGTGTTGCAACACCAATGTCGAAATTTCTGTCATATTACAAATTCTAGGCGCCTACAACTTATTTTTGTATTGTGGGTTATATCATCATGTCACTATGTGTGTCTTAGGTCATATTACATAGAAGGTGGTGGGCATAGCTCCACGTGCTTTGGTCAAAATTTGTGGAAACTGGTAGTAAATTTCAAGGGGGAGTTGAAACGGTTTTGAGGAAGCGAATCATCACAACTGTCAGCTCTCAACGCATGTTGAGGCAACAATTGAAGAGGGGGAATGGTTGGCATTGTTTTTTTTCAAACAAAAAGGAAACGAAGAGGGGAGACGGAGTATGATGTAGACCGAAAGAAGTGTAGAAATTTTAATACAAATTATGTATTGCCTGGATTCTCCTGATATAACAATTATATGCCACTGTTAAATACAGAATCGCTTCTACAAATATCCTTGCGGAATTTAAAACACGATCGCCAATTGCAATATCAAGAAGAAAGATCAATCACACATAACA
>ML790090.1:314374-354246 GCA_009831015.1 Picea engelmannii | reverse complement strand
TTTAGTTACAACTAGTACAACTGAGCTTAACTCACTTAACTGAGTTAAACTACTTCACAACTCACATAACTACACATCCAACTCTGTTACAACTTTGAATCACTCAATTACAACTAATTTGACTTGCATGTCCCACCAGTCAACCTTTGAATTTGAATTTAATATAGCTAACTGATTTTCCACTTCAGTTAACTACTTCCAAGTGATCATTGAGAATAGACTACTATTTATTGTCCAACTATTATTAAGGGATAATAATAGTTGGAATACATCTATAAATAGAATTCACTCACCATCTATAAATAGACATCATCTATAAATAGAATTTGCTCATCATCTAAAAATAGACTTCCACCTAAAAATAGCCTGAGGCTCCATCCTAGTGTAGGTGCATAATCTTCACTAGTATCTTCTTGTTGAATCTCAACAAGAAGAAGAGGAAAGAGGAGAAGGAACAGAGAGGGACATCTACAGAAGAAACAACACAGAGGCAATAACACCAATTGTGGGATTCACGGTGTGGAATAGAGAACACGCACCCAGTCATCAAGTAAAGGATGAGCAATGTACCATATTTGTTTAGTGATGTAGTGAAATTGTAAAAGAATAATTATGTCTTGTTAATAAAGAAGTTTTAGTTCTGTTTAATGGTGTTGTCTCTCGTTTCCTTTCCATTTTCACTATGACTATAATTTTCCTCGTGGCATTCTTTAAGTTGTTAAAATTTATGTTAACGTTGTTAGATATTAGTTGTGCACTCTGTGGGTAGAAATATGGTTATGTAGTTGATTGTGTATAGGATCGAGGGTGACTGCCTCAAGTGGTATCAAAGCTAGTTTAGCCCCTAAGTTGGGAAAGCAGTGCCTGGAAATAAGGCCTGTGAATGTTAGTCCAAGTGAGGGTTGCAAGACAACTTGTAAGGATGTCGCCACGAAGAGCATGAGCAACACGAGGAGGTGTTAGAAATAGAGAACTAGAGGGATTACGAAGGAGGATAGAAGAATTAGAAAACAGAAGGCTTGGAGATGATGAAACAGATTCAGAATCGGAGGATGAGTTGGAAGAAGAAGAGTGAAATGTTGAGGAAGTGGACCAAGTAGTATGTTTAATATATTTTCTGAAAGACAGAGGTAGTGCAAGGGTAGAATTTTCATGCCACGATGGTAGTTTGAAAACCGAGACTCTCATTCACTGCATAGGAGAGCTCGAAAGATATTTTGAGTATGAAAATGTTCAGGATCCCAATAGGGTTTGATTCTCTATAACCAAGTTAAAGGGTCATGCTGCACTTTGGTGGGATATGTTACATAAGGACAAAGTAGACAATATATAGGAGAAGATTAGAACCTAGAGGAAGATGGTGAGAAAAATCAAGAAGGAATTCCTACCTGTCGATTACCAACAAAATTTGTGCAAGAAAGTGCAAAATTTAAGGTAGAAAGAGACATATGTTTGTGAATATATTGAGGAATTTTTCAAATTCTCGCTCGGATCAAGCATAAAGGAACTAAAAAACCAAAGAGTGGAAAGGTAGGTAAGTGGATTTAAGTATCAGATTCATGATGAAATGAGTACGCATTACTTTCATAATGTGGACAAAGCCTATCAAGCTGCTTTGAAGATGGAAGAATAAGTTCTGAGGAAAAGGAACTAGAGGCAGGGTCAGAGCAAGTGTTGCTAGAAGCAGTGAAAAGGAATGTGAAGGGAGCAACCATCGGAATACAAGCAGAGGAAGTACCATTGGAAGAGGTAGAGGTTTTTGTAGAGGAAAGTATGTGATTACATGTTATAGATGTGGAGTAGAGAGTCACAAAGCTTCAGAATGTTCGGAGAGGCAGAATGCAGCAAGAAGAAATGAAGCTAGAACATAAGCTACCTAGGCAGACGAGACAACAATTGTTGGTGGAAATGTGGAAGTACTTCAGCAAAAGAAAGGAGAAAACTTTATGTTCAGAAGAATATTACTCAATCCTAAGACAAAGGTAGCCGAAGAACCTGAACAGAGAAAGAGAGTGTTCAAAACTAAGTGCAAAATTCAAGACAAGTGTTGTCATCTTGTCATCGATGGTGGAAGTACAGAAAATTTAGTATCCAGAGAAGTAATGGAGAAATTGAAATTGAAATTGAAAATCATTGCACATATGAATCCGTATAAGGTCTCATGGTTGAAAAGAGGACAACAAGTGACTATGAATGAGCAATTCTTGTCGATTTTTTAGATTGGAAAGTTTGGTGAGTAGGTATTGTGTGGCATAGTGGAGATGGATGTCTATCATGTACTACTCGGAAGACCAAGGTTATTTGACAGAAAAGTTTTCAATGATGGAACGAAGAATACTTTTGATTTTTTAAAACATGGATAGTGGTATAGATTGGAGCCAATGGTGGAGACCAAGCCAAGTGGTAGTGATAGAAAAGGAAATTATAACATAAATATTTGTAGAAACGGTCGCATTGTGATGTGTTCAGCCAAAGAATTTTTGCGATAATAGAAAATGACTCATTTATGTTTGGCTTTAATGCTAAGAAAAGTTCTAGAGAGTGGGAAGATGCTCTCTATACCACTATAAATTCAACCTTTCTTGAATGAATTTAAAGAGATTTTGGGAGATGATTTACCAACAGATTTACCTCCCTTGAGGCGTATATCACATCAAATTGATTTGATACCAGGATCAAGTCTACCAAATAAATCTCCTTATCGGATGACTCCAGCAGAGAGTGAGGAAGTAAATAAGCAGGTGCAGGAGTTGCTTGATAGAGAATTGATCAGAGAAAGTTTGATTATGTGTGTTGTACCTATAGTTTTGACACACGAGAAAGAAGGTGAATGGAGAATGTGCATTGATTCGTGAGCTATTAACGAGATTACTATTAAGTACGTATTTCCTTTACCAAGGATGGATAACCTCATCGATTGTTTGAGTGGGGCCAAGTACTTTTCAAATATTGATTTGAATAGTGGTTACAATCAAATTCAGATAAGGGAAGGTGATGAATGGAAGATAGCATTCAAGACAAAGGACAGATTGTTTGAATGGTTAGTTATGCCATTTGGACTAACTAATGCACCCAACACATTCATGTGAGTTATGAATGAAGTTTTGAAACCATTTTTGGATAAGTTTGTTGTTGCATACTTAGATGACATTTTGATTTTTAGTAAAACTAAAGAAGAACACTTTGAGCATGTGAGAAAGGTGTTACAATGGTTGAGAGAAGATAAATCGTTGATCAATTTGAAGAAATGTACATTTCTGAAAGAGGAGTTATTGTACTTGGGATTTGTGATTACCAACGAAGGTTTGAAGCTGGATTATAAAAAGGTTAAGGGTATTTTGAAGTGGCCAACACCTAAGTGTACGTTTGATGTGAGAAGTTTTCATGGATTGGAAAGCTTCTATAGGAAGTTTATCAGAAATTTCAGCAAAATCTGTGCACCACTTATTAAATACTTGAAAAGGGGGATTTTGAAGTGGACAACAGTAGCCATGAAGTCATTTGAAGACTCGAAGAAAAAGGTGATTGAACGACTAGTTTTGGCACTTTCAGATTTCAATAAAGTGTTTGAAGTGGATCAGTGATTGGAGTGGTTTTGAGCCAAGAAGGAAGGTCGATTTCATTCTTCAGCAGGAAATTGAATGATGCTAAGAAAAAATATGTTGTTTATGATCAAGAATTTTATGCGATTGTACAAGCTTTGAAGAAATGGAAACATTACTTGCTACTGAAGGAGTTTGTCTTATTTACTAATCATAAGGTGTTGCAGTACATCAATAGTCAAGGTAAGTTAAATCAAAAGCATTCCAAATGGGTAGAATACTTTGTTGAATACTTTGTCAGAAGAAGTTGTTGGCTTGGAATGTATGAAACAGTTGTATGTAGAAGACAGATTTTGCATAGGTTTAGAAAGTGTGTACAACACATTGGAGCATTGATAGAACACCATATCTGGATTTCCACATCCAAGAAGGTTTCTTGTTCAAGAACCAAAATTTGTGCATTCCACAGCATTCATTGCAGTTGAATCTTGTTAGAGAGTTGCATAGAGGAGGTTTATGTGGACATTTTGGCATTGATAAAACCACGACGTTGGTGAAGGAAAAATATTTTTGTCCTAGCATCAACAAGGATGTTAAGAAGTTTTTTGAGTGTTGCAGAATTCGCCAACTTGCCAAAGGAAGGAGTCAAAACATTGGATTGTATACACCACTACCAGTACCTGAGAGACCATGGGAAGATATAAGTATGGACTTCGTTTTGGGACTATCTAGGATGCAGAGTGATAATGATTATGTGATGGTTGTAGTGCACATATTTTCAAAGATGGCACATTTCATCCCATGCAACAAAACCAATGATGCTAATAAAGTGGTTATTTTGTTTTTCAAAGAGATTGTGAGATTACATGCATTGCCAAGAAGTATCACTTCTAACAAGGATACAAGATTTATTAGGCATTTTTGGAGGATATTTTGGAAAAATATGGGTTCCAAGTTGTTGTATAGTTCTTCATATCATCCTCAAAGGATGGACAGACCAACATGGGGAACAGAAGTCTTGGAAATTTGTTAAGGAGTTTGAGTGGGTAGACGCCATGACAATGGGATTTGGTCTTGGCGCGGGATGAATTTGCTTTATAATTATTTTGTTAACAAATATGTGGAAAAGAGTTCATTTCATATTGTTTATGGTAGGTCACCAAAAGGAATTCTTGATTTGGTTAAATTGTTGAATCTAGAGGACAAAAGGAGAGTTGATGCAAGTGAGTTTGTAGAGAGCATACAAGAAATGCATGAGCAAGTTAAGAGAAAGATACAACATAGCAATATCAAATATAAATAGGGAGCATATTTGCAAAGAAGACAAAAAGTTTTTTAAGAAGGAGAGCTAGTAATGGCACATTTGAGGAAAGAAATATTTCCCAAAGGTAAGTGTAGTAAACTAAATTACAAGAAAATTGGACCATGTCAAATTTTGAGAAAGATTTATGATCATGCATATAAGCTATAATTGCCAGAAGATTTTGACATTTCACCAATATTCAATGTGGCTAACTTGTATGAGTTTCATGATTTGTTAAACCATCTAAATAATTAGAGAAAATCTTGGCAAAGAGGGTTAGCAAGAGGACCTGGAATAAGGAATTTTACAAGTATCTAGTTAAGTGGGAAAATAGGGGTTCTGAAGATGCATCGTGGGTTTCTGAAAAAGAGCTAACACGCCTAAGAGGATCTTCATCCTCTATAGAATCTACAATTGCCACCACATGAGTTGGAGCTCATGTTTTCTTACCAAGGATGTTTGATGCGGGAGCATCTTTGGCCTCAAGCAATCAACATCAACCAAACACATTTCAAATTCAAGTTATCCATTGTAGGTTGAAATAAGTGTTGAAACTCYTATTACTGCAAAACTTCGGTGTCGTAACTCTTAGTTATTGCAACACGCCAAATGTTGCAACTCGTGTTGTTGCAACATGTAAAATGTTGAAACCCATGTTGCTGCAACATGTCAAATGTTACAACTCATGTTGGTGCAACACGYCAAATGTTGAAACTCATGTTGCTAAAACACATCAAATGCTACAAATCATGTCGTTGCAACACGTCAGTGTTGAAACCATTGTTTAAACTTTGTTACATTACAAATTCTAGGTGCACTACAACTTTCGTTTGTATTGTGGTTTATATCATGTCGTGACTCCACATGTCTTAGGTCAGACTCCATATGAGGTGGTGGGCATAGCTCCATTTTCTTTGGATGAAATTTTTGGAAATCGATAGTAAATTACAAGGGGAAGTTGAAATGGTTTTGAGGAAGCAAACTGTCATAATTATCAGCTCTCAACGCATGTTGGGTGACAATTGAAAAGGGGGAAAGGTTGGGATTGTTTGGTTTCCAAAAAAAAAATATGAAGAGGGGAGACAAAGTCATAGGTAGATGGTGACAAGAAGAGGAAAGAGGAGAAGGAACGGAGAGGGACATCTGTAGACGAAGCAACGTGGAGTCAGTAACACTACTTGTGTAATTCACAGTGTGGAATAGAGAACACACACCCAGTGATCGAATAAAGGATGAAGACTCTACCAGATTTGTCTGGTGATGTAGTAAAATTGTAAGAGAATATTTTTGTCTTGTTAATAAAGAAGTTTCAGTTATGTTTAATAGTGTTGTCTCTGGTTTCCTTTCCATTTTCCCTATGATTGTAATTTTCCTCGAGGCATTCCTTAAGTTGTTAAAATTTATGTTAACAATGTTAGTTGTTAGTTTTGCACTTTGTGGGCAGAAATATGTTTCTGAAGTTGATTGTGTACAAGATCGAGAGTGACTACATCATGTGTCATGCTCGAAAGACAAGTAGTTTTGATTGTCCAAAACATCAGATGGCTCGAGTTCAAATGATCAGATGATCGTTAATCAATTCAGGTTTCAAGTTGCACGAAATAGAACAACTAGTTGCACTTCCGAAAAATCTAATGGAAGATATGAAAAACATATGATGAACGACGATTGTTTTTATTTTAAACATGCTAAAATTTTAATACTTTTTCACCGCCTGAATAATCAAATGGTTTGTATATATTTAACCTAACGGTGGAAAACTAGCTTTGAGCCAGAAACAATTTGAGGTTTAACGAGGTCTAGTAATCCGAAATTTGCCATCAACCCATTTAACCGCTAAAGATGCCATGGTTTGGTTTGTTATTTTGTTTTCATTTATTATCATTACTTGTCATAAATATGATGTGATATTATAGGATACGGTCAAATTTACACATTAATTCTCACATGTGTATATAGAATTCATCATCTTATTATATGAAATCATAAAGAAATTTATCGTTTGCCTTCACATTTTCGTAAGCTGAAGCATTTGAGGTGCTCACTAATAACCGAGAACAAACTTAGGTGAGTTGTTATTCAAAACCGGTAGGTGCATTTGTCTACCTCACCATTATGAGAAAAATCCCTTTACTTTATTTCATAAGGATGGCTCCTCGTGGGAAGACGATGTCTATAGATAAGTCTGAAAGTGGTTCAAAAAAATTTGAGTATGTCGTTGATTTGTTCTGGGATATTTTTGAACCTTGTTCAAATAAAGGTGTTATATTGAAAGCACGGGAATTAGTTCATAATCAAACCATAGGAAAAAATGATTACATTCCTAGTTAGTCAAGTATTTTAACCCCTGTTGTTACACTCCATACATTCCATGCAACAGACTTGGTCGAGTTTTTTTCCAAGTTGTATAACCCATCTAGTCACACCATATTGTCTATTCATGGTACCGGAGTTCTTTTAGCCATTATGCCAGAATCTATCTCTTCTATGCTCTGTTTACCAATCCCTCCGACAGTAATTGACATAGAAGAGTTAGTTGCAAAAGTTAACAATTGGGCTCCTCGGGAGAAAAGGGAAGTTATACATCATTTCTTCTTAGATGAAAATTCAATTACCAATTTATTTCATATATCCTCTTTATTGTTTTCCCCGATTTATTAGCAAGCAATTTCAATATTGTCTCTCATTTCAAGAAATTATGATGACTTGCATGTTGATGAACTCATGCTTTGTTTAATGAATGATATAATAACTCAAGTTGGTCCATCTCCCATTGAATATAATTTTGTAGATTTTATAACACAAATCATTCATGAACAATTGTGCTTGTTTCATGACTTTAAAACCTTTTGTTATCAATCATAATTGATGTATATGTTTTTATTCTATTAAGCCGACTCTTTTTCACATATTATCCTCCAGAAACAAGATGATCATGGTAAACCTTTGACAATCATTGAATGGACCCATGTTTTTTCAATGGCTGCATCCAATGGAAATTACATGCAATTTTCCAACCAATTTTTGTTACATGTGTATATTGTCATTTTTGGAAAACATCCCTCACGAATGCGTGAAGAATATCTAAAATTTCTTCAGTTAAGTCCTAAGACAAGTATCAGTTACTAGTATTTGTATCAAGATTATATTGTTATTTGTTTGTATGGTTGTGAGCTTCAACCTTACCTTTTACCCATGTACATATCCCCTCATCTTTTGCATTGGAGTGTCTTTGCCAAATACTTGCAACTAACCAACTGCATTTCATATCCAAAAGTCATAAATCCTCCTGTGTTTTACCTTATCATGTATTCTCTTTGATTGTAAAGAATAGATATGCCATAGATGTTATTTCTAAAATAATTTATTTTCTTAATTTGAGAAAGGGAAATGTTGGAAGTATGACCCTAATCATTTAGTTTCAAGGAAACACATGGATCTGAATTGTGTAATACATATTCATTAGTCTAACCTTGAAATTGAGAAAACAACTAATAAAAATACTTGGGAAGAGGTGTAGTATTTATTGAGATTGCAAGAAATTGGCACTAATTCCAAATTCAAGCATATATTGAAGAAGGACCTAGCAATGGAACATGTTCCAACTATTGCAGACACTGATGGTGGTGTGATTGAATCAAGCCAAGTATCCATTACCCCTCGAAAACAAGTGATCATGTTGCAGCTTGTTAAGCTAGAGAAAGTTTAGAAAGTCAGTAGAATAAGAATATGAATAGAACATTAGAAGGTTAAAAAGAGTTTGAAGCAAAAAGAGTAAAAAATACGGAAAGATAGTGCACAGTCTAATGATGTTGCTCAAACTAGTTTAAAGGAGACTACACATGAAGATTTTACTAAGCATATTGACTTTTTACTAGAAGAGTTGCAGTCCAATAAATCAAGTGAAACTATGTTAGTCATCATGTATATTCCTATTCTAGTTGCATCCCATGCAATTACTGAAGGACAAACTGAAACATCCACAAAGTCTCAACTTGGAGCAATGATAAAGTTTCCTACAACTAGTAGTGAAGACATCCAACAACTGAAGTTGGGTCATGGATCTAAACTAGATTCAAAAGATTTTGGAGCTCCCAGATTTCCTAGCATCAACCGACAAATAAAAGAACAAATTCAATTTATTAATACTACAACATGATACTACAAAGGTGCCACAACATTATGAATACAAGACCACATCCATACAAGTAGATTTAAACAAATTCAATGTTGAAGACATGGTGGAATGACAGAGACAGACCGGAGATATGGTATCACAAATATTGATCCAGACTATTGTTAATGTGAAGAAGTTACAGAGTTTAGTAAGCAAACTGAATGTATAGCTTAAGAATGAAAAGATCATCAACAGAGTAAATGTTACTAGAGTCAAAGATCTGGAAAATAATATGTTGAATCTCTCTAATCTAGTTAAGAGTAGCAAAAATATCAAAGGGATTATTGAAGCAAAGGATGTAGAGATTAAGATTTTAAAATTGAAACTCAAGGTTCATCAAAATAAATTATTTGAATTCAAAAAATTGATTGAAACTTACCAACAAAGAGACTCATTGGCTTCAGAAAATGGAATATTGAGGGAAATTAATTTACAGCTGACCACAAAACTGAAAGACCTTGAGAAAGAAAAAGTTAAAGTGTCAGAAAATCTATCTGTTGAGGTAGAAAAACTTCAGAAAAAATTGGCATAAAAGTCTTCCCAATGTACATCATTATCAAAAAAAAATTAATGGAGATTTTGATAATATTTTTATTTTTAAAATAATGACGAAAATGTAGATGATTTAGTAGAGAAAACTTCAACATACAAATCACGGGTGGTTGATTTGACTAATCAAATCAAAGGGTAATGATGAATTAAACAAATTATCGAAGAAAACTCTTAATCGTATCCCAAGGGTTATGGTCAAAGATTTATTCCAAACGCAACCGCTAGTTCTTTATTATTTACTCGCATAACTAGAAATTGCCTTGAGCAAAATGCTTCGTCAGAATATTCCTTCAAGGGCATAATGGAGCAAGATAATGTGTTTCAGGTTAAGAAATCCATTATTGGCCAAGAATGACCAACAAAGAAAATAGTTGTTGTTGAAAGAAAGAGAAGACATTCCAAAGAAGCATAAAGATACGTTAACAAAAGAAAAAGGGATCATCAACAAATAAGAAAACATCGTCTAGCCGGAAGTCAAAGATTTAAACTATCTCTCAATGACAAATGAAAGATATTCATTTCAACGAATATGTGTGTGTGAAATAGTAGATGGGAGATAGTTATGAAAACAGTTAGAGAGAGGTCTTACTTAAGGCAAGGTCTCTGAGGTCTCTGAGGATAGAAGTATCAACATTTTTTTAGATGAAAGACATACATTGGTTTCACAAGGAACTCACTTTGAAAAGAGTTAGCTTTAATTTTACTTTGAAGATTATGACAACATTCAATTGAGAAACTTTTAAAAGATTCATCATTGGTTCATGTTGGCTTGTTTTTGTTTAGTTTAGATTGATGCTCTCATTTTACTTCATATATGTTTCTTTTATTTGTGTATGTGTGGATGTGATTATAGAAAAAATGAAGTTGAATGAGTTAATGTCATGTTCCTATCTCTTAATAACTTCAAGTATTTTATTTGGTTTGTGATACTATAGTTGATATATTGTTAACTTTAGCATTGTAAAAATTGTGAAGAAAAGTTTTATGTATGGAATATTTATTTGTGCATGATAGATACATCAAGCACCCATTACTGTGTATTGGCTAATTTAGTATTTCAAATGAAATATTTTTTGTAATCATTTTGCATGTTGTTTTTCTAGTTTTCCTTTTCTGTTGTGAAATTACTCTTTCTGAAGAGATATAGTTTCTTGAGAATTATAAGCAATTAAGCTTATTATTGGTCACACATGATGTGGTTTGAAGTTTAAGTTTTGTTTTATTTATTTGGATATCCGATAATAATTACATAAATTTGTTCGTCTTTAAAATAATTGATTCAACGTTGTTTATTTTAAACTTCAAAGTAAGCTAATTTTTAAGCTTGAAAATGCCTTAACATTTTTCTAATTATTTTCAATTAACGAGGGATACCCCATTTGGCTTCTAAATTGTTTTCAAGTACGCCTAAAGTAGGAAGGTGTAATATACCTTCATAGGGTGCCTTGGCATTGTCCCTTCACAAGGAACAACCCAAGGAAAAACACATTACTCAAACTTTGATGGCTTCTGAGATTTTGTAACCAGTACCCTAGGGTTAATTAATTCCTATTGAAATATAACGTTGTTACGAGCCATCCAAACTTTCAAACAAATAAATGTTGGCATTGATTGCCAAGCCCTCTTAAAAATCGGTTTATTTGTGAAAGAACCCCTATAATGTTTGTGCCATAAAATGAACATATCTCTCAAATGAATATGAGACCCCCATCCTATGATTGATCTCTATAAAATCAAATTGCCAAACCTACTCGGTATAAATGAAATCAAAGAAGAGGCAACGTTGATTTTCATCCTCCAAATGACACAAAGCACATCTTGAAGGCCCTTGAATCCCCCATTTTTCAAGATTATCCACAATTAACATCTCACCATGAACCATTACCCAACATAATGTGTTGATATTGGGTAGAGCATCACTTTGCCAAACCTACTTCCATATGTTAGAGCATTGAGAGAGAGGCAAAGACATGATTTGGGCTTGGTAGCTAGATTTGACAGTGCAATCCGATTGAACCCGGCCTCTATTATCATATAATAAGAGATCAAATGGTGCACAAACTTCGAGAGAGGTTGGGAGACTTGGGACCCGAGTGTCTAGATTAGTTGGAGGTGAAAAGGTGGACCAACCAATCCATTCATTGGCATCTTCAGACCATGATGATATGTAAAATAGAGTATTAAGGATTTGGCTTCTAATCCAAACTTTCAGATGTAGAAGTTCATGATTGCGGTCAATTGAAAGATTCCCCATAATGTTATCCTTACATATATTGATCATTTTATCATTATTTGGGACCCAAGTAAGATTGGACTATATTAAATGCACTCTTACCCCCTCTCATCTAGGGGTAACTAGAGGCGACCATGTCTCACGGTCCACAATGTAGACAATGATCCTAGAGATGATCATCGACATTCTTAGCATACATCATCCCCTTAGATGCATCCCCCCTCATCACAGCTCAAACCATTTCACTTTATCAATATGGTTCATCTGATGATAGTGGTCCAGCACACATGAGGTACACTAGTAATCGTTTCATATAAAGTGTTACATTTAATGCATTAGGCATTTAGGTGAGGATCATGGATTGAAGTCAGATAATGGAGCATGATTGCTTGGAATTTATTATTTTTTCCTTGTTTCACCTTGGTGGTCATCATATGTGTCATAGTCTAGTGTTGTCACTCTTTGGGAACAGGGGTACTATTGGGAGGCCTTGATAGGGGTAACATTCCACTCATTTTCCATACTTAACACTTTTCATCTTGATTCCTTCTGATGACCTATCTTTTAGATATGGTTGTTACATGTACACCAAAAAGGTTCATGTATTCATCCTCCTATGAGAAGAAGGGATAGAATGTCGAGGTTGATGCAACTAGTGAAAAGGATAAAAAATAGTATGATATAGAGGAAAGAAGAAATAATGAGATGATAAATGATCAAATCAAATCCCAAGGATCGACTTGAGATCTACCCCCTCACTATGAGGCAATCATCCCTAGTCTTAATGCACTGAATGCATATCAATTAAAAGGACTTGATCCCAGTAAAAGAAAAATACCAAAAGCATGAACCTGAAAAGGGGATTTGCAAAGCAATAAAAGGATATCAAAAGGCAAGAAGGGGTTTGGAATATACACATTATCAAGGAAAGGGAAACTCAAGCACCAAGCACTCCCTCTACAAACGTGCTCATGGAATTGAAACAATACATGCCCTTGCATGTCAATGACACCATGCCCACGAAGTAAACCCCATGTCACATCATTCACTTATACGTACACTTTGATGGGTTTCTTGGGAAATACCCCTATAACTAAGTACTAGCACATCTAATAAGGTCTAATGATGGTCCCCCCATACCTAAACTTGGAAAATTTCATAAAGTCTCGATCTTGTGTGAAGTTTGAATTTTAATTGCTTGTGTGGCTCTTGCATTAAGTGGTGGCTTACTTTCTATTATTATATTGGCTCTTATATCTTGTAATTGTTGGTATTACCTTGTTTTGTGAACCTTTCTTAATGATGATGCTTCCTTGACATGGTCCTTTAAAGGACATATTCATGATTTTACCTTGGACAATGTGCACTATACAAAGGACGTTGTAAACTTGATTATGAGAATTGGGTGCCTTGATGACTTGGCCTCCCTCTAGACACATTCCATCACTTCCTGGACCTTGGACTTTAGATTGATGAGTTAGGAATTTACAAATAGATGCAGATGGGTCATCAATGAGCAGGAAGCCACTCACCTTGGATGTTGTAACCTTTGAGGATTTGATCTTAGGATTGATGACATGAGCATTGGTCATGATAGTACACCACTTTGGAGAGGTTGTTAAAGTTTTTTTTTCCTCCTGTCGTCATATATTGTCCCTTGGACATTGCATATGTTGATGATGACACCATGCATGGTGATGATTTGATGCTTTCTTGGGCCAACATAGCATTGGTGATGATGAGTTGGCACTCTTTGATGAGGAGATGTGTCTTTTTAACGAGGAGACGTGACCTTCCATGATGCTTGCACTTTTTTGGGCTTAGACATGGCCTTTAGAGGCCTTTATGGATTTTACCCCCCTAGTTTAGGGGTAGCTAAGGAGATGATGTCTCAAGGCATGCAGGTAGCATACATGGAGTTTCGAGATCCCGATGCATAGCACAACCCACAGAGCCCCTCTATTTCACCCCGGTTCATCATCATCATCATTTCAACAGAGCAACATCCACTACAAAACCTTGGCTACCAGAAGACAGCAGGTCTTGCTTCATGAGGTAACAAGTCGGGTCTCGTGGTAAGTGTCAATTTAATATTTTAAGCATTTGATCATGTTGTAAAGAGTATTTCCTTGATTATAAAACGTTTTCTTGGAAATTATACCTTTTTCCTAATTTCACCTTGGTGGTTGACATGGTTTCCTAGTAAGTGGGTCACCCTCGGGAAAAGGGTTGCTATTGGGGGGTCTCCTTGAAGGGTTATGGTGGCATTCCCACTCATTCTTACCACTTTCCACACTTCTTCCCCTCGTTTTCCTCATATTTTGGGTTTTTTGGCTCATTGACCCCAAGAAGGGCTTGTACCTTATTTCATGGTAAGAAGGGCTTGTACCTCATTTCATGGTAAGAAGGGATTGTACCTCATTTCATGCTAAGAAGGGGCTAAAGTCTCGGACGTGTTGTAGCTAGCAATACTTGAAATGAATGAATTATCCTTTTAGATGCTCACCCTAAGGTCCTGAGATCAATGAAACACTTCTCCATAAAAATGAAGGACCTTTTTAAAACACATAATTTATAAATGTCTCGCTTGATTGGGGGAATGCATTTGCAGTGTGCTTTACTTTACATTGCATATGGAACTCAATGTGTTCCTAACTTCAAGTGGCATTGCAGTCATCTTTACTTTACATTGCATATAGCACTCAATGTTTGAACCATAACAAATTAAGAGCAAGGGCTTGGAAAAATGTTGCATTGCAAATGAAGGATGCAACACACCCTCCACAAAGGCACCCATAAACAAGACAATGCAAACTATTGATATGTCAAGAACCCCATGCCCAAAATTATTCCACAAAGCCACCTCATAATCATCACATGATATACATAGGTTCTTCTTGGGAAACTTTCCTTGACTTTAGGATTGGCTTACCTAATAGGGCACCATGACACTCCTCCCATACCTAAATTTGGAAAAACTTATAAGGTCTTTGAGCATTTGTTTAATTTGAAAAGGGGGTATTTGATGCACATGTTTGGGTGGTTCTTATATTAAATTTGGCTTACTTGGCATGATATTTGTGACTTGTGGACCCTTGGAGGGCATACTTGTTTGTCTTTGTAGGACATTGCCCATAGGATGGGCGTTGAACCTCGCTTGTGGAAGACCATGGATGATGAATATTGCACCTAGAGGATAGAGGACATTGCATTTGGAGTCTCCCTAGCATCACCAGAGGATGATAATGTACCTTCTCCCACTTGGACGTGTGCCTTTGGAGGCCTAGAACGTCACACTTCAAGCCCTTGATGTCATGTTTGAGCTACGGTTTGATGGATCGCATGGTGGTTTGACAAGAGGATTCACATGGCATGAGATATTGGCACATGAGGGCATGATATGTGGCCTTTGGAGTTTTATAGCACAAAATTCCACACTCGTGATTTTGTGTCATGGCCTAACCCTTTCCCGATGCTTGCTAGACTTTTCCCTAAAAGTCACCTCCAAAATCATCTAAAAAAAGCATGCTTTAAGAGCATATATGTGGGTTTCCCTAGTTCAACATGCGGACATCCACGCATTTTCTCGTTGCAACTCGTGGATATCCTCATTTTTGGTGAAAAATAAAATAATTCCATATTTTCGGGTGGGTTTTTCGGGTGGGCTCGTTTCCCAATGACCCTTGTTCGTACACAACGGAATGCAACTCCCCAAACCTCTTTGGGAAGATATAAAACAATCATTGAGGGCTAAGGAGGGGACAAGTCCCTTGGTGCAAAGTTATGCTGCCAGCATCTAGCAAGCCTCCTTTCCCTATATTCTCTGAGCAACATCCTCTTTAATCTAGACACTCATTTTCCAGAGCTTCTTTCTCCTTTATATGACTATAGGATGTTTCATTATCCCTATATGAGACATTGAGAGAAGTCTTTATATGTTGATTTGATGCTTGAAGATTCCCGTAGTAACCCGGACAGTTGGCTTCAAGACGGTGCCTCAATATGAATAAGGTTGTAACTTACCTTTCCTAATTGTTGGTAATAAAAGAACTTGTTTTCCCCCAAATTTTCCTTCATTGTACATTTATCTGTATGCTTACCTTGAATTTGACATATAATATGCACATGCTTATGATCATATAACTCCTTTCGTCGCAACCCTAGTTTTGTATCTGTCTTGCAGGTTAATTCCAACGGAAGATTAGGAGTTCTTCAGTGAATTGGAGCGGGGATCAACATCAAACGGGAGAATAAGGTGCACCTTGTTTTCTCCTCTCTATCCCTACCTTCTCCTAAATAAAGTTGTTATTTTCTTTGTTTTTTGTGTGTTTGTCATTGTGGGGAGATGATTATCTCTTTCACTTGGTCTTGCTTTGTTGTGATTATGACCAACGATCACAGGGGAAAAATCCATTAATCAAAATTGGTGACTCCACTAGGGATACTCATAGTTGGGTCAGTTTGGTTGAGGTGTCTTGCTTGCTTGTGTTGTCTTTTGTTGTTAGTTTCTAAGTCTTTTTTAGAGTCTCTTAGCCTCACAGGACCCGTTTCTTAGTCTTGAAGCCCTATGTTTATGAGTGGCTTCTTTATTTTTTGAACTTACCTTGTCATCTACGAATTACATCATTGTATCTCGTGTACATCCATGAGTTGCATCTCTACAGCCCACGGATATCTGCAAGTTTCTCTAGTAACAATCGCGGACCTGTGTGAAGTTGAAGTTTTTTTAATTTCTCTTCCTTTTCTGGATTTAATGCTTGGTTTGATCAGTCACTTGGATTGTCCTGAGTCTCTATTTGGTGTCTCTGTGTTAGGTTCTAAACGCTTGATATACATAAAAGATTAAAAGCTTTTCTTTGACTACCTAGTATAAGGTTTGTTAGGTAGACTAAAAGAACAGCTTGGTTAGTTTTCATTTCCAGATTCACTGTCATCTTGTCTGAACGCTTTCTATCTTTTTTCTTGCTTTTTGCCTTGTTTCAAAAAGAAAAAGAAAAATATTTTCATTTATGTGCTTATCTTTCTTTTGTAAACGAAAAACTTAAAAAAAAAAAAAAATATGCATGTTTGTTTATTGTTTGTTTATTGAACCCTTGCCTTTCATTTGCAAGAAAAGAAGTGGTTACTTATCATTCAGGTAGTGGCATTATATTTTGGTAATGGTAACCTTTTTATTTAAAAACGAAAAGAATTCAGTGGTACAAGTTTTGCATCCTAACATGCATTTGCATCTTGAGGTGTTCTAAATCTTGCACTTAAACTCTTGTTTTGATCCGAAAAAGAAAGCAATTCACTGCATAAGCATTGTTGCATCCTTTTTCACTTGAAGAAACTAATAGTGTGTTCTTATATTGCATTTTCTTTTGGAGTCGGTCTAAAATCATCACCAAAGTTTCACCCAGACCCCTTTTTGAGTAAAAATGACCTATTAAAATGAACGCATAACTAAAACTTATTAGATACTTTCATTTTTCTAGGGTAAATCAACAAATTTAGGCTAGGGCCTTGGCATAGGTTGGAGAGTAAATTTCTCCAAGGCCACTAAACAAACATAAGTGTCTGAGATAGGGAGTATAGAACCTAATTTTTCGTATAGGTTGGTCTGGAAGCTCCTATAACACAGGAGTTAAACATGAGCTTGTGTAAGGAATAGTTGAGGAGCTTCCCCTCTGGATTTAGACTGAACTTAGCACAGAGAATGTGTAGTGGGGGTTTCAATCATACCCATACCTCCATGAGAGGCAGTGCTTTCAAGGCTTTGGGCTTTGCTACCCTGCACACACTTTCGATCCCGACTATTGAATCTACCCCTCGGGCATCTATTGCGAGCTGGTAAACTTAGTTTCTCTTCCTAAGTAAAACAAATGGTGACTGCGGGGGTTTGTCGTAGTACCTGGGGCATATTTTGTATCACACGCTTCAGTACCATTGGAGGGTGCCTCGCGAAGTGTGGGTTCTTGCATCGGATAAGGTTGATCTATGGAGGTCAAGATAAATGCTTCTCATACCTTCGTTCGGTGGTCCACGGGACTTAATCAACCTGTGCCTTCGTCCAGAAGGGCCGGAGCCCACTTTGTTATTCTTCTAGTCCCAACAATCAATCCACTTGAGTCGGAATCTTGACAGAATTGTTTGTGTTTGTTTTATCTTTAAGGATTTTTAGTGGTGTGTTTGTTGAAGCTAGTATAACCTTAGGAAGACAAGTTGATTCACACCGAGATCTAACCCCTCAAAGTGGCCAACCTATTGCCTCAAAGATTGAGGATAATTCAAGGCCTTCTGCCCAAGGAAGAGATTACGAATAATTCTCCCCCGCCTTCTTAAAGGCGTCGACTCGAACAGTCTGACACTTTCGTACTGATTGGTCAGTCTGAGATCATAGACCATAACTCTCCATAAGTCAATGTTTTAGAACCACAAGAGGTAATTGTTAAGGATCTTGAAGCTGGAAAAATTTCTCAACATGCTAATTCTTCGTTACCTTTGACTTTCATGTTTCCAGTTATATGAGTCCCTCCTCCAGGATCAGACTTTGTTGATAGTAACCTCCCTCGGTGGGCCATTATGGATGGAACTTCGCTAGTGTTAGGGTCAGGAGCCCCTGCAACTCCCACCTCGACGATCATTACAGTGGGGATCTTCCCTCCTAGTATGTCGGATCAAAAGACAAATGTGGTCCAACCTACCATCATCGTGACAACCAACAGCATTTCCTCGTCGATTGTCGGTCCCACTCAAGTTTCGAGTGCAAACACATCTTTCGCGTCAACAACAAATGCTTTCTCTTACGAAATGTCATCGACAGGCATGTTTAACACATTGGTGAGTTCTCAGTCGACATCTTAGTTGTCGAGTGTTGGTGTGGGGAGAACTCAAGCTCCTTACCAGGCCTTGTCTTGGGGCAAGGGTCACATTCCTCTGTCATCTCCATTCGTGGGAAGTGGACCTGTTCCATTTTTCATCCCTAACCCTTCATGGGGTTGGGGTGATTCTATGGGTAGCATATCCCAATCCGATAGTATGTCGTCAACTTTGACCCCATTCACACTTTACGGTGGGTTCAAGAGAAACCCTTTCACCGTGTCTGCAATGTCGGCAGGGAGCAACCCCTTCCAAGGTCAACCCACCCCCTGGCAAGGATCAGTTCCTTCACTAGGGTATCCTTTGGGGAGCACTCCTCTCCAAAGATAGTGGAATCCCTTCCTAGGGATGTCGCAAGGGGGAAACCTCTTTCCCGGTCAGTCTACTCCTATGCCAGGATTTCCTCTTGTCCATGGGGGGTCCACTGGAAGTAACCCCGGTTTTCCTCTTGGGAACCGGATAGGTGGATTTTTTCCTCCATTTAACCAAGGACCATAAGGATTTATCACGAGCTCTGGTTCAGTAGAAAACTCTTTCTGGCAACCTGGTTCTAGTTACAATCCAGGCCCTTCATTTCAGGTCGCTCATCAGTCGATGACGCAGCCTAAGTTACCATTTATGGCAACTTTGCATTTTTCGTATTTGTCGAAGTTGATGAACGATCTGATTTGTCATGACCCCCGTTGGCTTGCAGTCCTAACTAAATTACCTTAGGACATCCCAAAGTTTGAGGGGAAAAGTGACGAAGACCTGTAGGACCAGGTGATGACATTCCACTTGTGGTGCTTGTCCAACTCGCTAAACGACGATTCGATCAGATTTCATTACTTCCATCGTACTCTCACTGGAGGTGGTGCCAATTGGTATATTGAACTCGAGAGGGGGAAGTACTCGACGTTCAGTGACTTTGCTATGGTTCTCTTAAACCACTTCCAACTCCCTGTCCGGTACAATGCCAGGACAGAATTGTTGGCTAACTTTGAACGGGAGAATTCCATGCACACTTCCCATCACATTTGGGAATGGAGGAGACAAAAGAACCCAATTAAGGCTACAATCCCACCAGAGTTCCTCCTCGAATGGTTCCTGAAATCCTTACTCCCATATATTTCGAAAGACATCGCAACGTCAGGAGTGTTTTTAGAGGAATAAGCGATCTTTAGGGTGCAGCAGCTAGAGATTATATACTCTCAGTCAGGAATGCTCTATGAGATTATGTCAAACGCGCCACATTCGACTCTCAACTTGGAAAAAATAAAGTCCAACCCACATGTCGATGGCATAGTGGGTTCTACTCAGTTAATAGCTTAAGATCTAGCCGCTAGCCAGATGTAGAAACTTGATATCCAGCAACCTGCGGTCGGTCCAACCATTGGCTCGACCACCCCAGCCACCCAGTCTTTCAATGTACATTCTATGCAAACAAAGACTTCAAAGGGTCCTTAGTTGCCCAGAGACAAAATAAAAGGAAAGGGAAAGAAAGTTGGTGGGTGTAATAATAAGAAGTCGGATAAAAATGTTGAGGGGGAAAAGGATGAGAAGAGGAAAGTGAAATTTATGTGTAAGCTTTGTGACGATGATCACCTCACTCACCAATCCCTACGAATGGAAGAAGCCTAGCAGCTTATCAAGTTGAATCAACATCAAAAACCTGTTGTGTTGCAAAACCCTTTTCCGCAAGGGAAAAACTTGCAAGTTGGCTCTTCCAACTTCAACCCACAAGGAGGCACTTTGATTTCTCCCTACTTTGAAGGATATAAAGGAGTAGTAAACATGCTTAACTCCTCAAAGCTAAAATATGTAGACTTGTTGATGAGAAATCGGAACTATGATAACCCTGAGTCGACGGAGAAAGGGAAGAAAACTTGAGAGGATCAGGCCCCTCTCCACATAGAGAGGCCTGAGAAAGAAGTAGTGCCACGCATACCGAAGGGTGTTTACAAAAGGACAATGCATAACCCTAATGCACGTGTCACTCCCAATTATTCAATTGTGGAGGACTTGGCTCAGACGCCTTTTGCTATGTCTGCTTTGGAGGTTCTCCAAATTTTCCCTTCGCAACATACTGCATTGTTATCTGCCATAAGAGTTGCAGACTCTGCTAGTCAGCTTGTTATGAAGTTTGATGCTACTAATGTGCGACTATGCCTTCCATATCACATAGTTTTTCAGATAGGGGTTGTTTGTAACAATATCTTAGTTAAGAGAACAGTCGTTGATGAAGGAACTTCCACGTGCATGATGTATTTGTCCTGCTAGAAAGCCATTGGTTCTCCTGAACTTACCCCTTCTCCTACACTATTGATTGCTTTTGACAGACACTCATTTCGGCCACATGGTTTGATTCCTTCATGTCCATCCATGCTAGGGGGAAATTATGTTTGTGTAGAGGTTGAATTAGTTGGCGCGTCGCTCCACTATAATAGGAATAAGTTGGACCTACGCCATGACAGTTGTTGTCTCGACAGTTTTTCAGATTATATGCTTTCCCCACAAGGGAAGAATAGTGTCTATCGATCAAGTGGTGTCCAACCTTTTTGACGCGGAAGTGAATCCAGGATCTACAGTCCCTTGGATTGAAAACTCTTAGACAACCACTAAGAGCATCGATTGTGGGATGTACCCTTCGCTGATGGGATCTTTTGATATCCCTACACGGATTTCATACGTTCAATCTACTCTGGTTAATAGGGTCGCTTCGTTTAGAACAACGTATACACAGGACCCATGGACCCTTCCCTCGCCATCCAGTATGGTTGAAGGTCGAGTTCATGCCGGAATGGCCAAACCTTTGTCTGTAGCTTAGATAAATTATCAAGCCATTCAGCATGCCACAACAGACCCAGATCAGACTCCAACGGTCACGGAGGAGGATGATCTCTTTCCTGAGCCTATCTGGGCTCAAAACACTTTGAACACTCAAGACTGTTTAAATACCATCTTGTCGTCAAATGAAGCAATTATCAAGGCGATGGCCGGAGCTAAAAGGCCCCGGGAGGATTTGCATCATAAATCGTATTTCCTCTTGGAACTCAGTCGAGTTTAAAACAGAGAGTTCAATTCAGTTTTGGTTGGAAGTGTTGATGGAGTGGTCTATCCTTTATCTAGACATGGTGTCTATGTCGAAGGAAACATGGCTAACATATCGGAAACGGTCCTATTTAACATTTTTAGAAATCACGAAGTTGTCGAGAATGTCTTTATTGGAGCAGAATGCTCATAGCAAAAGATCGCTCAATATACGACACTCTTTAAGGGATTTTGAGATGTGTTCACATGGTATTACGAGGAAGTGCATGGCATTGATCCTCGAATAGTTCAGCATGAGATTCGAACCTATGAAGATGTAAAACAGGTTCGACGAAAGTTGAGACCTATGAACTCGAGAAAGGTAGCGACAATAAAAGTGAAATTTGAAAAGTTGTTCAATGCAGGCTTTATCTACCCAGTTCCTCTTACTGAATGGGTTTCCAACCATGTTCCCATTGATAAGAAGCAGGGTACAATCTGTGTTTGCATGGATTTTAGGGACTTGAATAAGGCATGTCCTAAATACAACTTCCCCACACCATTCATTGATCATATCTTGGGTGAGTGTGCATGAAGTGAGATCTTCTCGTTTATGGATGGTTTTTCCAGCTACAACCAAATTTAAATTCGTCTGAAAGGCCAACACAAAACGACCTTTATATGTCCTTGGGGTACGTTCGCTTATAGGAAAATGTTGTTTGGTCTTAAAAATGTTGGTGCGACATTCCAGCAGGCCATGATGTTTTCCTTTCATGACTTGAAGAACATAGTGGAGGCATACTTAGACGATCTCACAACTCATTCGCGCAAGAGGGCCCAACATCTCTTACACCTCCACTTAGTTTTCAAAAGGTGTTGTTTCTATAGTATCCGATTGAATCCACACAAGTGTATTTTTTGTGTGACTTCTGGTTGTCTTTTATGATTCATCGTTTTGACAAAAGGGATAATGGTTGACCCTTTCAAGGTTGAGGAAATAACTTAGTTGCCTCCTCCACGTACAGTTAGACAACTTCAGGGCCTACAAGGAAAGGCAAATTTCCCCAGACGTTTTGTCCCTAAGTATGTTAATATAAAAAAGGGCTTTATGTGCCTTTTGAAGAAAGGGCTCCCATTATGTTGGGACAAAGTTGCACAACATTATTTTGATGCTTTGAAGAAAGCGTTGGTTTTGACTCCTTTGTTGAGTCCCCCTAATTGCAATCAAGACTATTTGTTGTATTTGGCAACAATAGAGTCTTTGATTGACACGGTTCTAGTTCAGGAGGATGATGAGCTCCAAGAGCATGTTATCTATTACTTGAGTTGCACTCTCATGGGTCCTGAACTTAAATATTCGCATGTGGAGAAACTGGCGCTGACAGCTTTTCATGTTGTCGAGCAACTTCAGCATTACATTCTATTATGAAAGATGATCGTCCTCACCACAGTCAATCCATTTCAATATGTTTTGACGAGGAGAATTATTGGCGGGAAGTACAACAAGTGGATTGTTTTGCTTCAAGAGTTCGACTTGGACTTTGCGTCTTTGAAGTCTAAGAAGTCTTTAGTCTTTTTTGAGTTGATGTCATAGTTTCCAGTAAAGAACAAGGAAGGAAAAACAATAGAATCATTTCTGGATGAGAACATATTCCTCATCTCTTCATCTGATCTATGGTATGGGGATATCCTTATATATCTCCAAACTCTGAATTTCCTTCCAAACTGCTTGAGAGACGATCGATGATGGATCTGCCATATGGCGAAAAACTACCTCATTATCACTGACATTTTTTTGGCGAGGGTTGGACTTGATCCTTAGGCGTTGCTTAACTCTTGAAGAAGCAGATTTTGTTTTGAATGACTGCCATAGTGGAGCATGTGGTGGTCACTTGTCTGGGTTGGAAACAGCCCAAAAAAAATTGCGCATGGCATACTTTTGGCCCACGATCTTCAAATATTCTATTGAAGCAGTCAAAAGGTGTCATCCATGCCAAATTTTCACTAATAAAATGTGTGCACATCATGCTCCTATGTTTCTTGTCATCATTGTTGGCCCCTTCACCAAGTGGAGGGTTGATTTTATGACATGCCACCTGGCTTCGGCTAGGGGGAATCGTTACATCATTGTAGTCGTCAACAACTTTACTAAGTGGACCGAGGCTATGCCAACTTTTGTTGATGATGGAGAGACAACAACACTCTTCATTTTCAATCAGGTCATCACTAGGTTCAGGGTTCTGAGAGATATTGTCACTGACCATGGCAGTCACTTTCAAAACCACATGACGTCGGAACTATCATTGAAACTGTGGTTTAGGAAGGAACACTAGTCTCCCTACTACCCCCAGGATAACAGTCAGGTTGAAGCCATGAACAAATCATTAAAAATGATACTAAGAAGAATGGTTAATTCAACTCGAACAAACTGGCACTTGATGCTTTACCCGACCTTGTGGGCTTACCGAACCTCAGTCAAAACTGCAACATGTTTCTCATCGTTCCAACTCGTTCATGGAGTGGAATCATTTTTTCCTATTGAATGTGAAGTTCCTTCACTCAAGATAGTAGTCGAGCTCATTAAGAACACGACTCAGCTTGAAGAACACCTAGTTTATCTTGAACATCTTTATGAGCAATGTCAGGATGCAGCTTTAGTGAAAAAAGCGCATAAGAAACGAGTCAAGTCCTAGTACAATAAGTCTATCTGTCCCAGGGTTTTCTTCGAAGGAGATCTTGTGTTGGTCTGTGACCAGGACAAGGACGTCTTGGGGGCATGAAAGTTCAACCCTATGTGGTTTGAACCTTATGTCTTGAAACTAGTTTTAGAGAAAGGATCCTACGAGCTCATTGATTTTGAAGGCAATGTGAGGTTGGAACCCATAAATGGGCCCTACTTAAAAAAGTAATATGCTTAGCCATGAGGGTCGGAGCATTAGCGCTCTTGTATTTTAGTGTCTATATTGTACATATATTTGTTTAGGTTTTGATCTTTTTGTTGCATTAGTAATCGATGTGCTTTTGTTGTGTTGTAGATTCCTGAGGAGTCATTGATTTACTTCGGATTTGTTGATGGCACTAGTCGCCATACTCGACACCTAGCATCTGTTGCTTGGGTAATTTATTTGCCTTCTAGGAAGTTAGTTTCTGCTAGAGGTGTGTATCTCGAGGCAACTACCAACAATGTTTTTGAATATAGCGTTGTTATTGAGCTTTTGTGAGATGCATTATCATATGGTATTTATCACCTCTGTGTGTTCATGGATTCACAATTGGTAGTTCTACAATTAAATGGTGTATATTGAGTTCGAGATCCAGTGCTATTACGGTTTTTCCTTAGGGTACGTCTTTTGGAGCATTCTTTTGAGTTCATTAATTACGAGCATGTTTCTAGGAGAGCTAATGAGTTAGTTGATGCTTATGCTAATTATGTGTTAGATTGGCATATGTATCATCAATAAAGTAAAGCACACACAGACATTTGTAAATATATAATTGTGCAAAATAGAAACACAAAATGTATATAACGCACAAAAAATAATATATATATCAAAATTAGATCCATCAAAGTACAAAATATGGGGCCTCCTAGCCCCCGAAAGTATTATAATGTCACACAGGTACAAAATTTTGCAATGAGCACGTAGTATGTCTAGGTCTGAGGTCGATGCACCCTATCATAACAAACTACGACGTTTGCTAAACGTCGGAATAATTGGACCCATGGCCTGGGTACTCCTACAACATGTCACAGCATTTCGACGCAGAGGTCGTCAATAGTCGCTATAGGCACATTTTCCATGAGGGCCTCAAAGTTTTGGCACACACTATGCAAAGTCTTTGTTGCGTCATCACTCGGTCCTGCCTTCTCTCTGCCTCGCCGACTATGCCCCGGGGCATTGGTTGGTCTCACGGGTGCTCTGTATGCATAGAATAAAAGTATTTGTCAGTATTTCGATCCTCACAAAAAGATAATTCATTACTTTTTCTAAAAAATTAAAAATTAAATAATACAAAAATGAAACATTACCTATGTCCCGAGGCTCGTCTCCGGCAGGAATGATGACATTCAGATCATTGGTGAAGTCAATACCCGCATATGGGTAATCCTCGATAAAGGGAGCTTGTCGCCCCCAACCAAAGAAGTCACCGTTGAAGGGGTTGTACATTTTTCCACCTCCTAAACGAGCTATAAGCTCAGTCCAACAGACCATGGCTAGCCATGGTTGCAAGTGTCCTCATATCTGTGTATGCGGGCTCATCATGGGCACTCGCTCAAAGAAGAATGTACATAGAACACTTTTGAAGCAAAATTTCTTAGCCTTCCTCGGCTTGCAATCTGTTAATTGTGATTTCATATTGTTTATCATAGTCGTACTCCATTCATACATCGTAGGGCGTAGGCATTCAACACCATAATTCATTTGTGCCCATGATGCCAAGTGTAAATATTTCGATCCCACGATCTGAACCATGGTGAATAGAATGACCTGGAGGCTCAAGTTTGTTATTTTTTTAATTGGCACTTGCGAGCCACTCTTCTTGGTGTTAGCGATGCAATAATCATGGATAAAATCATTGATGCTTTGGCCTCTTCCCAAAGATTGGAAGTTTGGTACTTCCCCTCTCCTTGATAAGTCGGTAATGAAGTAAATATCTTCGACCGTGATGGTCAAAGACTGTCTGGCAAGCATGAATGCCTCTGCATCCAGGTTCCAATAGTCAATTAGGAGATTCAATAATCTCCTTTGTGCTCTCATGCCGCCAACTTGGAATAATTTGTACATGTCACAACCACGCAGAGCTTGCCTAGCCTCATTGTTATCAAACATCACTTGATCCACCTCCTCATGTTCACATTCTCTCTAGAGGATGGACATCCTGTCATTTTCCAAAGAGTTTTTGAGTTAGTTTTTATTTTTCAAAATTATTTTTGCGCATCCGCACCTTTTCTTTAGAACAGTTGTGGATATCCACGACTGGTGTTTCCACCAGTTGCGGACATCCGCATGTTGCCTTAAGGCAACCCACAGATGCGCAAACACGGATTTTTAAAAGCAACTTTAAGCGTGATTTTTTTTTAAATTTGATAGAAGGATGAATTGAAATGTAAGACAGAGATGAATTACTTACTTGATGTGGGTGGCAAGTGGTGGAGTTGCTCCAAGATCCATGTTTTCACGATTTTTCTCTCCAAGGGTTTTGGTCAATTTGGTAATTTTTTCGGTGAAATGGTAAAAATAGAATGGTAGTTGGGTAATTATAACAAATTTTATTAAAATTTTGAAAACCCACTTTCTAAAGTTTCCTTATTTTCTCAAAATTTTCAACTAATGATCAAATTTTGTAGCATTATCGTCGTTGTTGCACGTCTTTAGGACTTTTTCTCCGATACACTTATCATCGATTGGTCGATTCTTTTTACAAGACTCTGGACATGTAATGTGTTCTTAACTGGCATTTAGGTTAGGGTGCATTTCCACTCAAACTTTGCATTATAAGTTACCTTTACCGTTTAAACCTAGGGTCAACCCCATTAACGAGTGATGAAACCTTTCTCTCTGCTTCAAAACATCGTTCAATTGATGGTAGAGCCTACCTTCCATGGGCACTCTAGTATAGAATCCTTTTGTTTTTTGGCGCTCATGCTGCAAGTTTGTCTTTAGGCTTGGGGGTCCTGGTTTAGTCCCGCCATGAGTTTGCATTTGAACTTCATACTTCTTACTCTCTCTCTCATTCTGGTAGTTTTTCCCATGGGACCCCTATATTACAGAGTCCATAGTTAAGCTCTTTTCAAACTTCTTAAAATTGAAAATATTGTCGGGTGACATTATTCCTTGTACACTCATTAAATGGACCTGAAGGAACAAGCATTATGGAGTCCATAGTTAATCTCTTTTCAGACTCCTTAAAATCGAAAAGATTGCCAAGTGACGTTGTTCCATGTACACTCATTAAATGGATCTGAAGGAACGTCTGTCTAGTGTAAGTTTAACCCTTTTCGGACTGGACAAGACTACTCACGAAAAAGGAATACTCTTGTCTACAGGCTAGAAGAGTTCTCCTAAGTTATGTTTTATACTTTTTTGGGCTTAGGGGACTAAATTTATAAAAAAGGACGAGGGAGTCCATAGTTAAGCTCTTTTTAAAATCTTAAAATTGAAAACATAGCCGAGTGATCTTGTCTATGTCACACTCGTTAAAAAGGTTTTGAAGAGGCGTCCTTTCGGTATAAGTTTAACCCTTTTCCAGACCGATTGGACTATATACGAAAAAAGACCCAAATTTGAGACGTATTTGCATTTGCATATTGATTGTGCGGGCTTTTAGGCCTAATGTTAGATTCAACATGTTGTTGTTGAACCCTTGCCTATGCATTCCTATCAGTTCCCGACCTTGTAATTTATGCCTTTACGACTCGACACCTTATCCTTGGAGGAGACACTCCCCCAAGTGTCCTTATCCTGCACATGATTCCTTCCATTGAGCATAGGTATGTTATGTGCGCTCTGGAACTAATTTGCTTGCCCGCAACACTCATTTCCTCCACTGTACTATAAGCATTCTTTTATTCTTTTCCTAGCTTCTATAACATGAAAAAGACAAAAAAAAATGGGAAAACGTCTACCTCTTTTGTTGGCAGCAGTCTTGTCACCCTTGAACAAAGCACAATATTGAGTTAGTATCTCATCGTTTTGGGCTTAGTATGGCTTTAGGAGACTTTTTCTCGCTTTGAGTTTTTCTCCCCCGACTGGTTATTCTTCCAACTATATGGAGCGTTTGTCGATGCCTCATGTGTCACAAATGTATCCCATTTTATGAGTCATGCTACCCAGGTCACATAATGTGTCATGCATATGTTCAAGGGAAAGTTTTCAACATGTGTCAGCCATTCTACATTTAGCCTTTGACCTTGCAAGTCGGCCTTCCCAAATCAAGTCTCATCATCATAAGCATTTGTCTCTTCATCCAATCTCTTCCAAATCTTTGGCCTTCCGCCACCCCTCACGTTGGATGATGGAGGATGCCTTAATGTCCTCCTTCCAGCAGGTTCCCTCCCATTGACTTCGACACATCTTGCTCTGAGAGAGGGATCTACAGATATGTTTAGTACCTTGGGGTTGCAGTCATCATTGGCAGGTTCCCTCACTATTGATAGTGGGAATACATCAGTGTACTATGCTTAATAGTTTCTACCAGGTGTTCGACACCAGCTCATTTATTCACACTTGTTAGATAGTACCATGGTACCTTGACTCCCATCATTATTATCGGAGGGTTGTCTCGCGTTTGTTAATGATATACATCAATGACCGGTAATCAAACGATGTCTCACTATGTTCGACATTGGCTCATCTATTCACATAGTGTAGACTTGTACCATGACAGATAATTGTAAAGACTTCGGGTGAAGTACAAGCACCACTTCTTTTGTGCTCCTTCCCAATTCATATGGTGCCACCTCACAGACATTGGTACTTGCAGAGGATCAGCTCGTTCATTCTCTTGGTTCCAAATATCCTATGTTCTTTATTTTGAGACATAGCTCCATTGTGTATCTCTTTGTGGCTATGATATGCTTTGACATGGATCCACTGTGTATTTTTCATGGCCATGTTTGCTACTTCATATTTATCACATGGATCCACTGTGTAGTGTTCATGGCCATGGACATTAGTCATACTTTAATATGTACCATGGATTCACAGTGTATTTTCTTTGGCGATCATGCTTTATTACTCTTGACGATGGGTATGCCCGACTTGGGAAATAAACCTCTTGCTTGATCTTTGTTGACGGTTATTGATTTTTGAACCAGTTGTTCGGGAACCTTTGTGGTTATTTCGATGAATCCTCGCCTCTCAAAGTTCATAATGTATTTCGACCATCATTTTGCTCTGTTGTGATTGCGACCCACAATCACAGGAGAAAAATCCCTTAATCATGGAGGCCCAAAGATCTCATCTTGGAGGCTTGACATCTCACTTTTAGCCTTGCGTCACCCTTCTAGGGTTTTCTTTCATGTAAAATTTATTTTTTGTCTATTTTAAGGACAAATTGAAGGGGTTGGCCCTCTTATATTTTGTTGTTGACATTTTTATGTGGACAAATAGGTCAAGGTGGATCCATATAAATAAAGCACCATTACCTTTTATTTTATCATCACATCTTCTCACCATTTGTGAGAGAACAAGCCTGAAAGTTTTGCTATATTGGGGTTATTGGCTCTTTCCTCTCATGTGCTATCTCTTGGAGATCAAGTGTGGATGCTTCTTTGTTGATTTTTTGATGGAATTTACGTAATTAGGGTTTATTCTCATGCTATCTTGGTGAAGTAAGTGAAATTTATGTAATTTTATCTTTGTGTTATCCAATTTTCATGGTAATTTCTCTTTCTCGTGCTAGACGTCTTGCTTAAACCGTAAGGGAGGAGCATAAGTGCTTCCTCCCCTCAGAAGATTATTTTTTTCCAAAGTTTGTGAAGAGATACTAGCTAGGGTTAGACTCTTAAATCCCTAAAGTGCTATCACTTTAGGATTTTGATCCTAGAATCTTGATTGTGACCTAGTTGACATACCTAAGAAGGGAGAAAAGGATGCTAGAGCCCAAAGTGCTTGTAGTCTAACAATCCTTCTCCTCAAGGTTTAAACCCCAAGGCCCTAATGTGTTAGAACCTTAGAGTTTAATCTCTACCTCTTAGCCTTAGATAGCTTCATCTCCAAACTTATTGCATTGTTGTTGTAAAGACTCCATATCCCTCAAAGACACTAATCTTTAAGCTCTCTTATGGTGAAAGTGATCAACAAACTCTTAATTTCAATTCTTTCAATCTTCCTACTAACTTTACTAGCCCTAACTTAAGCTAATTGACTAATAAACTCGTTGTTGTTGCAAAACTTTTCTACAACCATCCTAACATACTCTAACTTGTTGTATACATTTCTCTAACAAACGTCTAACATGCTCAGAAATTGCATCTAACTATGGGATAATGTTCTATTAAGTTAATGTTAAGTTTTTCATCATAAATTGTTGCAATTTTGAAGTGTAATCATTGTTGTTGTTATAAGTTTTTTTCATTAATGTTTCAATACTGTAAATTGTTGCAATTTCATAACAACCATAGTGATTTTCACTTTTTAGTGTCTTAAATAGGTATTACTTTAATGCTTGTACTTGGAAATCATTATCTATATGTTATAAGTGTTCTTGTTCTGGGCAGGCACTCAAACCATCTCATTACCTCTTATTTCTCCTTGACCTAGACCTTGACTTAGGTGTTCAAGATAGGGGGTGGTACTCTTGGCTAACAAACTTGCTAATTTGATCCCTTGAGGTCACCGAGGAAGCCTCCCTTGTGGTGGACCTCCTCCATCACTAAAACGTGGGGATTTCTTACTAAGGTGATAATGGTAGGATTTTTGGTAGTTACGCAAGTTTTGGGGATCTTGCGTTGGGCTTTGCACATCTACAAATCCTGTGATAACATTTTGGCGTCGTTGTCGGGGAGGATTGAATCATTCTCCTCAACGACATATTTTTTGGTAAACTTTCCCCAAATCTCTTATTTCTCAAGATTACCTGGCGACTCCACTGAGGGTGATTCCCTCACCTTCTTTTGATGATCTAGGTTTGATCATCTAGAAACTCCATTGATGACGACTCGTATGGGACGACATTATAAGCCAAAAACCATGACTCCTCCAAAGTGAGCATCTAACAACATTTTTGGGCCTTTGTACATGAGTAAGATCCATGGTTTTCCCCATGATATTCCCAAAAAGGCTAATTCATGGTTGTCTAAATTCTCTGGTAGTGATGATACCAAAGGTAACTTTAATTTGACAAAATTTTACGAAGAATTTTGAACTTCATGAAGCTAGAAACCGACACTTGGATGTGATCATGAGGCTTTTATTTACCTCATTGGTAGGAGAAGCTAGGGAGTGGTATAACAACGTCCCAAGCAAAAGCATAAAGATTTGGGAAGGTCTTGAAGACACCTTCATAATAAGGTGGGGTGATGAAAAGAACCTAGGATTTATTTTTTTCCCAGTTTTCTAGAATGTGAAAACATGATCAAGAGTCTGTGAGAGAATTTAACGACAGGTTTAATACCTTGGTAAAGTATTTTTCTCCCAATAGTGCTCCCACAGAGGTGGCTATCTTGAACCAATATCTACGCTCTGTTTAAGGACATTTTTTATTTTTACTAAAGAATAAGTCCCATGGAACCCTCAGAGAAGCAAAAGTTTTTCTTGCCAATTAGAGAACAATATGGAGTCACGTGAATTCTAAGAGCATCCTTTAGTAAATACTTTTCAGGAAAACATTACGAATTTGACAGCATCTCAAAATATCCTCATGGATAAGCTGAATGCCTTGGAGGAAGGGGATTCCCCCCATCATCTATGAATGAATGGTGTTGTATGGGTATAGATATCACCTGAGGAACTATATCTCATTTCTAGGAAGAAATGGCATACCCAAAACCCAAACATTGAGGAAATCAACATACATTTCCAAGTGCTCGTAGGCGAAGACAAGGAGGGAGTCTATTCCTCCGAGGAACGAAACTCTCTTACCACTAGTATCTCTGAAAAAGATGATGATGATATTGGATTTCCCCGACCCGATGATCCTACATCTATGTTTGAACTTGGATAAAAGAAGGTTGACAACCTCACTACTTCAAAAATATTTGACCTTGAAAAATCTCAAGATGAGGAGGACCTCCCTATAATCCTCCATGTTGAGACTATTTATAGAATGGAAAGAATGTGCCCTTCTTTATTTTTCTCATGGTGAATGAATTTACCCTCCACAATTGTATGTTGGACTCAGGAGCTTCCACAAACATTATGCCTCTAAGGATAATGCAATAGCTTGGCCTTGAAATCTCTCAACCTTACCAAAATGTGTGTGGGGTAGACTCTAAACATATCATGGTGTGTGGTCTTATCAAAGATCTCAGGGTTAGCCTAGTCTCCTTTCCCTACATTTCTATTGAGATGAATCTTTTGGTCATTGATATACTTGATGCATGGGGGATCCTATTATCCAAGGAATGGGTGACAACCTTGGGCGGTAGCCTTCAGATGGATTTGTCATATGCTACCATCCCTCACCCCAAAGGTGTTTTGTTACCTTCTATAGAGAACCCTTTTCAAAACACCAGGTTAAGTCCCAAAATAATTCCATGGGTGAAATATGCTATCTGGGTGACAAAATGGGAAGTTTTTATGCGATCAACCCAACATTTCAAGAAGAACAATGTCAAGATGCAAGTGAAATGTGCACTCTAGAATTTGATGGTGCCCACTCTAGTTTTGGGTTAGGGGGTGGAATTGTCCTCACAGCCCCCTCCACAGAAGCCTTTTATTTTTCATAAAAACTTGAGTATGATTGTACAAACAATGTCATTGAATATGAATCCTTTCTCATATGACTTAAATTAGCTTTTGATAAAGGCATAAGATGCATAAGGGTTATTGGAGATTTTGATCTAGTTGTGTCACAAGTAAATCTAAAGTTCACTGCAAAAAATGAAAGATTAAGCAGGTATAGGGATTCATTGCAGGACACCATGAAATTTTTTAATGACTTCTCAATCGAGGTGGTCACTAGAGAAGAAAATTGTGTCGTTGATGCCTTGGCAGTTTCTGCATCCACTCTACAACCTTGTGAAGGTGTCCTCCAAGACTTGTGCAAAATGGAAGTGGTATTCAGACCATTAGTTCCTAATAACCTAGAGCATTGGAAAGTCTTTGATGATGATGCCCAAATACTCAAATTTATGCAAGGTGCTAAGGACTTCTCTGATTCCCAGGTGAATTTCCTTGCAAACTCCATGAACTTATAAGTTGTAGACTTACCTAACAACACTCTTCAAAAGGATGTGTCCCCTTAGAAAAAATTGTTTGATATGCATGATATGTATAAGGAAAAACCTGTTGTAGAACAATCAGATAAAGTTATGGAGTTCAACGTGAGATCCAAGATTGAGCCAAGGATGGTAAAAATAGGAAAGGGAACAACCAAGGCTGAAAGAAACATGATATTAGATTTGATTCGTCAATTTAAGGATGTTTTTTCTTGGACTTATGATGACCTGAAGGCATATAGAAGTGATGTTATTCAGCATGACATCCCTCTTGTAGAGGGAGCCAAACCATTTAGACAGAATCTAAGACACATCAATACAAAATATTCACCCCAAAACCAGAAAGAGCTTCAAAAGATAGTTGATGTTGGGATCATGGTACCCATTAGATATTCTTCATGGATGTCTAATCTAGTGGTCGTTCGAAAGAAAAACGAGGACATTAGACTATGTGTTGAATTTAGGAACCTTATTCAACTATTATTAAAGGATAATTACCCCCTCCCAAACATGGAACATTTGCTACAAAGGGTTACCGATGTAGGGATGATGTCCATGTTAGACAGTTTCTCAAGCTATAATCAGGTCTTAGTTAAAAGGGAGGATCAACTTAAAACCACATTCACCACCCCTTGGGGAACATTCATGTACCTAAGAATTCCTTTTGGCCTCATGAATGTTGGATCGACCATTCAAAGGGAAATGGGCTTCGCCTTCAGGAATTTGATAGAAAATATTATATAAATATACCAAGATGACTTGACAATTGTGTCCAAGGAAAGGAATGCCCATATATCACACTTAAGGACGGTATTTGAGCGTTGCAAGAAGTATGGAATTCCCCTTAACCCCAAGAAATCCATCTTCGACATCGATAAGGGAAGGTTTTTGGCACACATGGACTCTGAAGAAGGCATTTCCATTGACCCTAAAATAATTGAGTCTATCAAGAATATACAACCTCCCACCAACAAGAAATCTTTGGAGTCATTCTTTGGCAAGATCAACTTCGTAAGACGATTGTTTTCCCTTTACCAAGTTTTGAGGATCATTGGTCAGGTTTGACCTATTTTGGGACTTCGATAGGTTGTCGAAGGCGGAGTGCAAGTCAAAGCGGAGATCGTGGGATATCATCCCCTTGTTTAGGGCTTTTGGGTTTTGGGCTTATGTAACAGGTATGGGGATGTCGGCCCATTGGTTTACCCATGGTTAGGCCTTTTTGTAATTTATAAATAGATGTCTGGGCGATGTAAAAAGGGGCTTGGTACCTTACTAAGTGCTAAGACAAGATATTCATATGTGTGATGTTGTGCTAAGTGATAGTTGTAAATGATTTGTGCTTATTGTGTGAGGCTTGCAAGGCTAAGTGCAAGTAACTGTAAGAGATTGTATAGAGGCTTTGTGATGTAACCTAGCTCGGGGAAGGAGGATCTGGCGAGGTGCGCGCAGATCTCCTATCTTCTGCGAAGTAGGATTTTGATGCTATGTGCCTGTAAGAAGCTTGACTGAAGATAATAAAGAAGAGAAGAGTTGGTGGACGTAGCCCCAAGCTGGGGGTGAACCACGTATATCTTGTGTTGTGGTTTCTTTGTGCATTGTGAATGTTTTATTCTTTATATTATTATTGCTTAGTGTAACGATGTATGCTTAGATGAATATGATAGATTAGTGCCTAATGATGTGAATAAGATGCTAGATCTGATCTATGTTGATATGATTAGTGCTTGAATATATTAGATCTAGATGAATACTGCGTTGCTTTGTAATTAGGGTTTATCTGCGCTATAAACAAAGGTTAAATACTAATGAACTATAACTGCTAAGTGCTTTGTTGAGGTGTTACAATCACGTATATGTGTCCTAGCTAAGGTTGCAAACACCGGAGTCCTGTAACCACCCTTGCCTCTACCTCGGGTGAGACTTCATCTGCTTCGCAGGTGTTATCGAAAGGGCCGACAGTTAGGGTTTTGTTGGTGCATTTTTTAAGCATTGAACCCTAGGTCTGTCCCATTGTGCCAACAAATGGTTCCACTGCCGAGACCTGAAACTGTGATTTCTAGGAACTGAAGAAAAGAGAAATCTTTGTGCATAGATCTGTTTCCCTAGTGCGCAGTATTCTACTTGACTACAAAGCTCTGTGCTAAGAAAGGAGGCAAATCTGAAGAAAAGAGGTAAGATTAGTGAAACTTTTTTATTAAAGAGGTAAGATCTAAAAGCTTTGTGCTTTGATAAAAGTAAGATAAGTGGAAATTTTTGTTTCAAAAGTATGCATCTAGGTATGTTTGATAAATTTTGTCCTAACTTGAAAAATAGGGAATAGTTAGAAGAAAGAAGATTTGATATGAATAGATCTGATAGAAATAATGAAAGGTATGTGATTCCTATGTATAGAAAGAATGTTTGGACTAACAAATGGATGCAGGATCCTAGGAAGAATTTTTTGTAGCTTAGTTACTATGATCCTAGTGCGCAGTATAGGAAAGGTTGGGGATCATTTAACAGAAAACGAGGATTAACCCTTTGTTACAGTTGCAGAAGATCGAGACATCTTGCTAAGGAATGCCCTGGGAGAATATCTAGTTGTCTCTGTTGTAAATCTTTGGATCATGAAGTTTTCGATTGCCCTAGAATGATTGCTAAGCTTGAAAGAACGAATATGAGACAAGAAAACCCTGAGGAAGGTCAAGAAATTGAAACTATGACAGAACCCCAGAAAGAATCAGAGACTGTATTATTACAAATGAAAGAAACCTTGAATGATCACAGAAATATCAACTTATCATAGATCTTCAAAGAAAAAGAGTGCATAGAAACAAGAATAGGAGACTTCGACATTGACTATGTTCTAGATGAAGAAACACAGGTGAATATCATGATAGAAAGAACCTGGGAAATTTTAGGAGAGCCTGCTATGAGTCCTTCATTAGAAGGAAGATGATTATTTAGAGGAAATTGATAACCCTATGTGGAAGACTTACCCAGATATCTATTAGTGCTCATGGAACTTAGACAGAGAAAGATTTTGAGGTTGTTAAATTTATTGAGAGTAGCACCCCATTTGCTATGTTACTAGGAAAAACCTGGATGGAGAAGGATCAGACCAGAAGAAAAGAAGAGGAATCCCTAGAACAGAATTTGGCACAGGGGCAAACCCAGGGTTCAACGCTCAAGAGCGCACCAACAAAACCCTAACTACCAGCCCTTTCAGCAACACCTGTGAAGTAGATGAAGTCTCACCCTAGGTAGAGGCAGGGGTGGTTGCAGGACTCAAGTGTCTACAACCTAGATGGGACACAGATCTGTGATTACAATACTTAACAGAGCACTTAGCAGTTACAATTCATCAGTATTTAATCAATATCTACTTTGCAGCTAAAACCCTAATCAAAGAGCATCGCAGTATTCACCCAGATCTAGTATAGACAAGCACTAAGCACATTCACATGGGTTAGATCTAACGCGTATTCATATTATTGAGCACAAAACATCATCAGATCTATCTGTCATTTATCTATGCCAAAGCACTAAGCAAGTAAACACATCAATACATCGCACAAAGCATAACAACATAGGATATACGTGGTTCACCACCAGCATGGGGCTACGTCCACCAACTCTTCTTCTCTTTTATTATCTTCTGTCAATCTTCTAAATGCACAGAGCCACGAGATCCTACTCTGCATAGGATAGGATATCTGCGCGCACCTCGCCAGATCCTCCTTTCCTGAGCTAGGTTACAGCACAAAGCTTCTACTCAATCCCTTACAGTCACTTGCACTTAGCCTTGCAAGTCTCACACATCATGCACAAAGCATGTACAACTATCACCTGCACTTGGCACTTGGTATCACACACTTGCGCACTTGCACTTAGCATCACATACACCCCTACTTACATCACCTAGATTTCTATTTATACATTACAAAATGGGCCTAAACATGGGTAAACCCATGAGCCAACATCCCCATACCTGTTACATAAGCCCAAAACCCAAAAAGACCTAAACAAGGGATCAAGATCCCACGATCTCTGCTTCGACCTACGCTCCACCTTCAACAACCTGTCGAAGTCCCAAAATAGGTCAAACATGACCAAGGTTCCTCAAAACTTGGTCAAGGGCCAACAGGCCCCCAACACGCACCTGTGACTCATCCCAAGTCACTTTGGACTGGGTAGCTCTGCTTCAAAAGCCTCGAGCTTGGCTCAAGTTGCTTTGACCTGTTGTGGCGCCAAGGCCTCCTACTCGGCGAACTCTTCGATAATTGCTTCGTTGGCAGGTCCCTCTAAGCGTTGTTCGACTACAATGACGACTTGTTCCAGCTCTACTCCTCAGCCTTCAATCTCCTCAAACAGTTGGCATGCTTCATCCTGGACTGGTTGGAGCCTCTGAGTCACTTCTATGAATTTGCTCTGTATGGTGTGCACCTATTGTTGAGCAGTGCGTTGTTCCTGGGATTGCTTCATCCTTTCAACTGCTGACAGGAGCTTCAACTGTGCATATACTTTTGTTGCTTATTGCTTTGCCTCTTGGATCTGTGACTCCAGTTCCTTTAGTTCAGGGTCTTCAGTAAGTCACTCGTAGGTTTGTGCACTTCTACTGCTAAGTTGTTTACAATCTAGAGTGAATGCTATGATCCTCTCAACTGCGCTTCAGGCAGTGGCTTCCCTTTGATATCGCACGTCCTGTGGGGTACTTGGAATTGTTCATAGCTCTAGGTCTGTGATTCTTTGTTGAAGTTGTTGGATAGCTTCCGCAAGCTACGCTACTTGCTGCTCCACTGGTTCTTCCGCCTTTTGCTCTAAGCCTATCACAGAGCGAAGTGATCTACTGATTGCTTCTTTAACTCTTAGTTGTTTTGCGAGAAACTGATATCTCTCTCTCTTATTTGACTTGTGCTCTCTCCTCTTCGAACTTGGTGTGAAGATTATCCTTCTCCTACTGCGCAACTCAGTGTTGCTCTACCATTTCCTGTTGTGCTTGCTTTGGGGCCACCGTGGCATGCTCTTTCTCTTCTTGTGCTCGATGAAGGCGAGCTTCGATCGCATCAACTATTCTGTGGAGTTGGGCAGGTTCATCTCCCAACTCTGGTTCTTCTGATGGCGAGATTTCTGGTCATAAATGTTGTTCTAACTATTCGGGGGGGGTCGGTCTAACGGTCATAATGCTTCCAATGGTTATATTGCTTCTCCATGGCGAAGTGTCATGTTGTGTTGTTCCGGTATCCCGACGAAGTTCCAGTTTTGCAAATCTTCCTTCTGTGCAATCCCCTCTAGAACATTCTGCAACTTTGCTCTCTTTTTACTGAGCGTTTTAGCCTTCCTCCCTGTGATCTTTGTCTCGGTATTCCTCTTTCCATTCCGATTCTTATCTCCTTTTGGCATAGTAACTTCACGTTGTTGATATTCTTTCATAGGTTTCAAGGGAAATACTTCTTCTCTGTCTAGGGTAGGTGCTCCACTCTTCTGTAAGTCTTCTTGTGTTCTTTCAACTTCGACATCCAAGTTTCGGGTTCTAAACAGCTTCTATCTATTCTCTTGTTCTTCAATCAAGTGCGCTATCCTCCTAGTCATGAAATCTTTTAATTCTTGCTTCTTTTGTTCGAAGACTTCCTCTGCTTTTCTTTTGGCCTGATCCTTCTCAATCCAGGTTTTTCCTAGTAACATAGCAAATGGGGCGTTTCTCTCAATAAATTTAACAACTTCAAAATCTTCATCTGTCGAAGTTCCATGAGCTCTCATAGATATTTGGGTGAGTCTTCCACATAGGGTTATCAACTTTCCTCTGAATAATCCTATTCCTCCCAATCAAGGCATCGTAGCAGGTCTTCCTAAAATTTCCCATGTTTTTTCTGTCATGATATTCACCTGTGTTTCTCCATCCAGAACACAGTCAATCTTGAGGTCTCCTATTCTTGTTTATATGCATTCTTTTTCCTTGAAGATTTATGATAAATAGACATTTATGTGATCATTCAGGGTTTCTTTCATTTGTAGCAATACATTCTCTGATTCTTTCTGGGGTTCTGCCATGATCTTAGTTTTTTTATCTTCCTCAGGGTTTTCTTGTCTCATATTCATTCTTTCAACCTTAGCAATCATTCTAAGGCAATCCAAAACTTCATGGTCCATAGATTTACAACAAAGACAAATAGGATTTCTACTAGCGCATTCCTTAGCAAGATGTCTCGGTCTTCTGCAACTATAGCAAAGAGTTAATCCTCTCTTTCTTTTAAATGATCCCCAACCTTTCTTGTATTGTGCACTAGGGTCACAGTAACTAACCTGCAAAAAATTCTTTCTAGGATCCTACA
>ML790090.1:298743-310323 GCA_009831015.1 Picea engelmannii | reverse complement strand
CCATGAAGGGTCTTGGTGAGAAGTTTGATGACTCACTCTTAGTTCAAAAGATTTTAAGATCTTTGTCTGATAAATTTAATCCAAAAGTCTCTGCAATAGAAGAATTAAATGATCTTAAAACTCTGTCCATTGATCAACTTCTAGGAACTCTAACTGCATATGAAACGAGGTTCCATAGGGAACTTCGCAGAAGGAAGGTTTGCAAAACTAGAACTTCATCGGGATATCAGAACAGCACAAAATGGCACTTCGCCATGGTGGAGCGATATAACCGTTGGAGGCATTATGACCATTAGACCAACGCTCTCGAACGGTTAGAACAACGGTTATGACCAGAAAGCTTACCATTAGACCGTTGGGACCGCGTCGTAATGGACAGAACTGCATTGATGAAGGCGTCTCACCCATTGGAGAGATTTGTTAACTTGTTGTCTACTTAGTCCATCGACTGTTGCACCGAGAACACTTTCGCGAATTGTATCTGAGCCAACAAAAGAACTCATTTCTATCGCATTGTGTTTACTGAGATCGACACATGTTCTATTGCATTGAGCATTCATTCATTGACCTGATTTATCTGATCATGAGCGTGCATGTCAGACGAACTCAATGCCATAGAGAAGTCAGTTGAAGAATTTTTAATCGATTTAATGGCCGAAAGAGTAATGTCCGAAGGAATTCAACCTTCATCGACGAGAGGAGTGAAAGCCTCTCCATCGACTGCTCGCAGATCTGGACCATATTGACCTACAACCAAGAAAAGAACCAAGCATCGATATGACTTGGCAAACGCGAAGTTAATCTCGACTATCCTGCCCGACTACATCTCGCCTCTGGTCGGCGTTGTGAGTCATGAAAGTGTCCCCAGAGACTTCGATTACACTCCAGTTACTGCGTACCTCCTGAAGGGGATACATATAGTTCGATCGTAGCTAGAAAAGATCATGGCATTAAAATTCAGTGACTTCAACCTAGGGGATCACAAGAACCACAGTATGCTCGCTCCTCACATGTATTTGACTAGGACGAAGGGGAAGAAATCAAGGATAATCCCCCAACCATGGACTATGGACCTCGCCCAGTCCACTGTCCTGAACGTAATGAAGATACTACATTTTGGAAGGCACCAGGAGGTTAACGCGTCGTTAAAATCCTACTTTCGTGATTCCATGGCGGCTATCTGTGGCTAGATAGACACATCACCTCTAATCCGACGTTGATCCATAGGATCATCGGATTGAGCATGCATGGACCCGACCCACAAGACTTCTATCCAGGGAAGGCTACATACCACACATTGGCACAGAGGATTAAAGATACATATGGAAATGTAGAAAAGGGGACGTGAGGCTACAAGGTAGCTTCCATCCAAAATGGCGCAGTGCGTCTGGCCTGCCAATTGATTGCAGAAAAGCTAGTGAGAAAGAACAGACCTACAAAGGTCACAGGGTTTGTTGTCGACCTCATTGGAAAATGTGTGGAAGGACTCCAGATGAACTGGGCAAAGTACTTAGTCAACCAATTAGAATTGGATTACCGTGAAGCCCGGTATCAGGGCTATGAGTTCCATTTTAGCTAGCTACTAATCCTCGTCGTGTTTACTGCTTGGGAGATGCCGGAAGGTGCGACGTTCCCGGACATTGATCCATTCGAGTCACTCACTGCGAAGTTCACCACGCTCTGGTACTCGAGCAATATGGGGAAACAATGGCATTCGAACGCGATATTCCATACATATTATCTCCAGTTAAAGAGGGCTATTGAAGTTGTCCCTCGTATGACGTTGAACACTCTACACCGGTTCAGGCCACTTATGAAGTTTCACGTAGATCGACACTTCATTTACATCACTGCATGTGCAGATGAGAGTAAAGAATAGCTTCAGTCATTCTAGAAGAGATAACCAAGGACTAGCCTATAGAGCTCCTTATCCCTGCTGAACCCACAAAATTGCTCGACCCTGAACCAATTGGAAGCTCGGAGGCCACTCGCGAAGCACATGATACACCTGGAACTAGCAGAAGGAAGAAGACCAAAGAGGTCTAGCAGCTGAGCAATGCCTCAGAATCACCGGGACGAGGAGGTGATGACGAAGTAGATAAAGAAGAGACTAATGGAAAAGAAGATCAAAAAAATCAAGGTGAAGTAACACCTCCTAGGGATCTTGTTGATGAGGCTAATCCCTCCAAGAAAAGGAAGGTTTCCCCCACGAAACCTACTTCCAAGAAGAAGTCCAAAGATACTAAGAATAAGCTGCAAATTGTACTTATGCTCGATGACTTCGACTTCATCATCGCAGTCGTATCAGATGCCTCGCAGGACCTATTGCAGAACACTGAAGCCAAACAAGCAACCATGTATGATAAAATTGAGGCAAAAATCATAGGGGTGCAATAGGCCCTTCACTACAGTTCCGCAATGTCCATTGCGCCCCCGCCATCAGAAGAACCAGAGTTGGGAGATGAGCCTACCCAACTTCGCAGGATAGCTGATGCGACCGAAGCTCGCCTTCATCGCACACAAGAAGAAAAAGAACAGGCCATAGTGGCCCTGAAGCAAGCACAGGAAGAAGTAGTAGAGCAACACCGGGTTGCGCAAGAGGAGAAGGTTGCCCTCCAAACAAAGTTTGAAGAGGAGAAAGCACAGATCCAACAAGAGAAAGAATAGTTACTCGTGGAGTAGATTAGAGTAAAAGAAGCAGTCAACAGAGCACTTCTCTCTGTGACAGGATTAAAACAAAAGGAGGAAGACCTAGTGGAACATCAAGTAGCACAGCTTGTTGAAGCCATCCAACAGCTTCAACAGAGAATAGCAGACCTACAGCTACAAATAGTGTCGAGCACTCCGCAGGACATGCGAGACCAAAGAGAAGCCACTGCCTAGAGCACAGTTGAGAGGATCGGAGCATTAGCTCTGGAATGTAAACAACTTAGCAGTAGAAGTGCGCAGACTTATGAGCGACCTACTGAAGACCATGAACTGAAGACACGAGAGTCACAGCTCCAGGAGTCAAAGCAGCAAGCAGCGACAGTACAGACGCAATTGAAACCTCTACCAGTAGTTGAGAGGATGAAGAGATCCCAGGAATAACGCATTGCTCAACAACCAGTCCATACCATACAGAGAAAAGTCATGGAAGTGACTCAGAGGATCCATCCAGTTCAGGACGAGTCATGCCAACTATTTGAGGAGATTGAAGGATGAGGAGCAGAACTGGAACAAGTAGTCATTCTAGTCGAACAGTGCTTAGAAGGACCTATCAAGCAAGCAATTATCTAAGAGTTCGTCGAGGAGGAGGCCTTGGCACAGCAACAGGTCGAAGAAGCTCAAGGCTTTTGAGGCAGAGCTACCCAGACCAGAGTGACTCAGGACGAGTCACAAGTGAGCGTTGGGGGCCTATTGGCCCTTTACCAAGTTTTGAGGATCATTGGTCAGGTTTGACCTATTTTGTGACTTCGACAGGCTGTTGAAGGTGGAGTGCAAGTCGAAGTGGAGATCGCAGGATCTCGGCCCCTTGTTTAGGGCTTTTGGGTTTTGGGCTTATATAACAGGTATGGGGATGTCATCCCATGGGTTTACCCATGGTTAGGCATTTTTGTAATGTATAAATAGATGTCTAGGCGATGTAAAGAGGGTCTTGGTACCTTGCTAAGTGCTAAGACAAGATACGCATCTGTGTGATGTTGTGTTAAGTAATAGTTGTAAATTCTTTGTGCATACTGTGTGAGGCTTGCAAGGCTAAGTGCAAGTAACTATAAGAGACTATATAGAGGCTTTGTGTTGTAACCTAGCTCGGGGAAGGAGGATCTGGCGAGGTGCGCGTAGATCTCCTGTCTTCTGCGAAGTAGGATTTTGATGCTATGTTTTTGTAAGAAGATTGACCGAAGATAATAAAGAAGAGAAGAGTTGGTGTACGTAGACCGAGGCTGGGGGTGAACCACGTATATCCTATGTTGTGGTTGCTTTGCGCATTGTGAATGTTTTATTGTTTATATGATTATTTCTTAGTGTAATGATGTATGCTTAGATGAATATGATAGCTTAGTGCCTAATGATGTGAACAAGATTCTAGATCCAATCTATGTTGATATGCTTAGTGCTTGAATATATTAGATCTGGATGAATACTACGCTACTCTGTAATTAGGGTTCATCTACGCAGTAAACAAAGGTTAAATACTAATGAACTATAACTGCTAAGTTCTCTGTTGAGGTGCTACAATCACAAATCTATGTCCCATATAAGGTTGCAGACACTGGAGTCCTGCAACCACCCCTGCCTCTACCTTGGGTGAGACTTCATCTACTTCATAGGTGTTTCCGAAAGGGTCGGTAGTTAGGGTTTTGTTGGTGCGTTGTTGAAGAGTTGAACCCTGGGTCTGCCCTGTTGTGCCAACAACGATTCATCCCAAATTTTGTCGAAAAGGTTAAACCTGTGAATGCTTTACTGAAGAAGGATGTTACCTTTAGATGGGATAAGAACAACCGAAAAATCATTTGAAGTTATTAAGGACGCAACCACTAACACGTCAGTCTTGGTTATCCCTAACTACTCTTGCGATTTCATAATTTACTCATTCGCTTCTCAAGACACTATAGCGGGAGTGTTGTTGCAAAAGAACAAGGATGATTATGAACAATATATCGCATCGAGAATTCGAAGTTGATTATTATCATAATCATAATCTAATGATGATTATGAACAAGGATGACTATGAGCAAATCCATCGGGCATTCGAAGTTGAACTACTCAATCACTAAGAAACAAGCATATGCCCTTGTCAAATCCCTTAGGCACTTTAGAAGTTATGTCAAATACAACAAGATCAAGGCTTATGTTCCCTATATTGTTGGCAAAGATATTCTTTCTCAGCAAGATTGTCTGGGGACCAAGGAAAAGTGGGTTTCCAAAATTCGAGAATATGATTTAGAGATAAAACCCACCTGTTAAATTTTCCTTATGGTTTAGCTCGAGTATGAGGTTTAATTAATTTTATCATTAGCATGAACTAAACCATAACTACTGCAGCAATAGATTAGCTAATTGCAGTAAACCAAGATCACAAGAAGAATAACCATGCACAAGAACACAAGAAGTATCCTAGGAAACCCTTCTCAACAAGGGAAGAAAACCCAACCAATCATCTGCTATATTCTTCAAGAGAAAGATCTCCCACACCATCACCAAACATAGCACACAAGAGGGTGTTGTAATTCTCATAATTTCCGACCACAATTTCTAAAATCATGAGATGAAACAATGATAAGTGAGTTTCCTCAATGGGGGTTCACCTTTATTTATACAAGACTTATCACATCAAATGACGTGTCTATTGGCACAATAGGGTCGACCTCAATAACTCAGAATATAATTAATAATTACAATATTAATTATCTTTTACGTTAATTATCTTTCACTTTATGGTGGGGTACACTTGTACCCTTTACATCACAATTAGGGTTACAGGTAAGTCTGACTCTTAGAAAATATAGCAAGGGATCTTACACACCCACTACTACTCAGCCACTAGGGGGCATGTCCACTTGTGCTCAGCCACTAGGGGGCATGTCCACTTGTGCTCAGCCACAAGGACATCCAAGTCAATAGATCTCTATCTCACTGTGTCTCACAGGAGAATCATCATGACACACACTCACTAGTGCTCAGCCACTAGGATCATGTCCACATGTGCTCAGCCACAAGGATGTCCTACTCAACATATCTCTATCTCACTGAGTCTCATAGGAGAATCATCTGGACTATCGCATCATCTCAACTCTCTGCACAGAGGAGAACAGTAAACCCATCACATGGGCTCCTTCACCCTTCACAAGGGTACACATCGTTTTATCTCAAACGATACACCCATCTCATGGGCACACAGAGAGAATGACACACCCATCTCATGGGCATATTCCCTACACAAGGGCACATAGTGTTCCATCTCCATCTCATAGAGGAACTAGACACCCATCTCATGGGCACACCCAACTCGTGGGCTTCCTCACCCCACACATGGGCACACAATGTTCCATCTCCATCTTAGAGAGGAACAACACACCCATCTCATGGGCTCTCTCATATGCTAACTCACTCAGTACGTGTCCTGGAGGATGTATCACGCAACTGTAATCATCAACACTCCCTCTCATCTAGGGAGGCATTCTCCATCAGGCCAAGTCTCTCACGAAAATACTCGAACTTTGTCTTGGTTGTAGTCATCAACACTCCCTCTCAACTAGGGAGAAATTCTTCACCAGGCCAAGTCTCTCACGGAAGTACTCGAACTTTGTATTGACAATAATCATCAACACTCCCTCTCAGCTAGGGAGGTATTCTCCACCATGCCAAGTCTCTCACGGAAGTACTCGAACTTCGTCTTGGAAAGCGGTTTGGTGAAGATGTCTGCAATTTGCTCATGTTTAGGAAGGTATTGCACGTGTATTGCTTTCATTTGCACCATGTCTCTGATATAATGATATGGTATCTCAATGTGTTTCGATCTATCATGAAACACAGGATTCTCAAAGAGCCTCACACATCTCTGGTTATCAAAATGAATAGTGGTAGGATCCATCTCATGATCAAATAAATCTTTCAAAAGTTTGTGAAGCCGCACTGCTTCGCAGACTACCACACTCAATGTTATATACTATGTTTGTAATGATCCCAAGCCATTATGCAAGGATCATCACGGTTTTGGTGTCTTTTTAAACTTTTTCTGAGTGAGGTATTTTGTCAAACACTTTGTTGTCCTACTTGTTTAGATGTGTTTACTTGTTGAATGGCCTCTTGATTTCAGCCTTAGGGTTTACTGATGTGTTTATATGAATGTTTGCAGCAATTAACAAGAAGAGACAACCATGGAACATACCTCAACATATGTAATATGATAGACACGCCAAAACATCTCAAATAGCTTTTATTCATAAAATAGAGAAACCTGCTACAATGAAGATGTCGATCTGGAATGCTCAACAGATGGCCAAGAAGATAGACAATATAGCTGCTACAAAATGCTCCCGACAATACAAAATGAGCCTCCAAAGGTTGGATGAGAAATGAAGACCAATGCCACGTCCTGCTGGATAGCTGAAGCTCCTCAACAATTCGGCCCTGGTGCCAAAGATGTCCAATCACCTCAAGAAAGATGCCAAACAATAGATCAGGTGATGGTAAGAACAACCCAAGTGCCCGAATCTCCAAGATCCCTCTCAAACCCTGTAGATATGAACTCCTCCACTGAATGGTGCACCCCATTGGATGACTGAAACCCTAATAATTAGGCCTCTCTCCTAGAGACCTCCAACAACTGCACCAATCCACTAGAATGATATATCGGGGCACGACAATGAATACCCAAGTGCTCAAATCATCAAAATACCTGCTAGATCCTTAGATCTAGCTACCCTCCAAATAATGGTGCGCCCTCCTCTTGGGAAATCACCCCACTCTCAATACAAATCAATCCTCCACTGAAAGACTCCGGAAAACCACCAAGAATGATGCCAAGACACCTGCAAGGAAAACCCAATACCTGGAATTCCCGAAATCTCTCCTCCTTGGCTAGAATGAATCCTCCCTCAATGGATGGTGCGCCCCTCTTGCTGGAAACCCTCAACTGGTGCGCCCTCTCTCTATCTGCACATGAAACCGATGTACAATTCCCCTGCAACTGAGTAGATATGGAACTAGAATGGTATGGGAACGTATTGCATCTCCGAGGCCAAGCTTGGGACAAGGTAGGTGGAATCTTTCACCACCGAATCGTCCTCTAGGGTTTGTTAAGTCAAAACCCTCAAAACCCCCAATGTTGGGCTCACTAGCTAGAAGCCAGATATCAAAATAAGATCATACCTGAATGAATGAGAAGAGGCCCTTGCCTTTCCTTTATACTTTTTGCTCTCCTTGTCCCTCCAAAGTGACTTTCATTTTAATAATATTTAATTAATTAATTAAATCACTTTAATTAATTAATTAACCTTTTTACCTCTGAAAAGCTCCTTATCTCTCCTTGTGGCTTCCCTGGCCACTAAAAGTCACTTCTAGCCATCCCATCCTGTAGTGTTGCTCCTCCCGATTCCAATGAACTATTACACTGAGAGGTTCCTCCAAGTAATGTGCCCAAAATGACCTCTTTAGTGAATTTCATTGACTTATAGCTCAAAATAGTCAAAATCATGGAAATCATCGAAATGCAATGAAACCAAAGCCAACCTGTGCGGAATGGCTCATAATGATGAGATATGATGAGAAATGCCCATTGGACCACACAATGCCTCTCAATAATCGTTGTACTTGCTATAACACCCCTCTAGCTACTCTGGTCATCATAAACCTCTGCATTGTGATGATGTCCCAAAGTGGGGATATTACAATGTTTTTGCGATACTCAAGGCCACAGAGCTATGTTTCTTGCTGCACCAAGAAACCATGGGAGACCCCAAGGTAAAACAACAACCGCAGGTGCTCTTCAGGTCCACTGTGCTCCCTGCCCAATCTGCATCGGCATATCCCTGCACACTCAAGTCTACACTGGAGGCATATCTCAGGCCATATCCAATTGTGCCTCGTAGGTATGACAATACATGTTTCGCTGGTATTCAATGAGTCTGTATCGACTGACTCATGAACTGACTAAGTACATTCATTGCATAACATATATCAGGTATGGTGTTAACCAGATACATCAATGATCCTCTCAGTTGTGGATCAATCTCGCCTGAATCAACATCATTCATTTTCTTCAAATCCATCACCATTGGTGTAGGTATGGATTTGCACTTTGTCATACCAGACTTCTTCAATATCTCCACTATATAATTTCCTTGACTTAGGAAAAATCTTATCAGTCCTCTGCCATACTTCTAGTCCCAAGAAGTAGTGCATCATACCCAAATCCTTCATCTCTAAATTAGAAGTCAATGCTCGCTTGCATCCAACAATAAGTCTTTCTGAATCGGTAAGGAATAAACCATCCACATACAAGATCAGGCACTCGTCACCAACAATATAGTTTTGGATCAACAACACTCTTGCTGAAATCCAAACTCATCAAGAATCCATCCATATTCTTGTACCAAGTACGAGGTCCCTACTTTAGACCATACAGGGCTTTCTTCAACCTTTACACATGATATTTCTCATCGTATATCACGAATCCCTCTGTTTGCTCGATGTAAACTTCTTCCTCAATATCACCATTGAGAAAGGTTGTCTTTACATCCATCTGATGTGGTTTCCAAATCATGGATGATAGTATGGGTGGAAGTGTATTGGGCTACTGGATCAAATGTCTCATCATAGTAAACTCCCTTTGCTTGTGAGAATCCTCTGGCTACAAATATCGCTTTGTATTTCTCAACACTTCCATCAGCTCCATGCTTGATCTTATAGATCCACTTGGAAGTCACTACATACTTTCCTTCTAGTTTCAGAACAATATCCCATGCATCATTCTTCAAGATAGACTGGTATTCTTAATGTTTTGGGATGTGCCTTGAGGGGTTGCATGTCCCTCTGCCTCTTGGAGAGTTTGTCAAGCCCAGACAKGCCTTTTATGGCCTACTACAATGTCTCTGGGAATATCAACTGGAGCAACTTGATCAACTGTATCAATGGCTATCTCCCTCTGAACTGCTCAATCTGTCTCATACCAGGGATGTAGATCCGATATATTTTCAAAGATTCATTGTATCCCACAAATGTACCCTTTCTTCCTGAAGGTTCTAGCTTGGATATCTTCTCTTTGGGTACATGAAAATATACTAGGCACCCAAATATCCTGAAGTGTTCAATCTCAGGCTTCACTCTGGTGAAGGATTCTTCGGGAGTTATGTTCTTCAAAATCTAGTGTGGACTCATGTTTTGAACATATATTGTTGTCATTCATGCTTCTGCCCACATAATCATAGTAAGACTCTGATCTTGCATCATTTATTTGGTTGCCTCGATGATGGTTTTGTTATTCCTTCTTCTCAAATAGTTTTGACTCCCTCTGAGTCAAGTGAATCCCTCTAAAGTCTGAAGGATAAACATCTTCCTTTTTTGTTAACTTGCCTAGAACAAGAAAACAAACGAAAGGAAAGAAAACAAGAATATATCATAAAGGAGAATAATGAGTGCATCTCTAGAATCAAAACAATTTAAGGAATGTTGTCACAACTACAACACTTACTTGCAATGTAGCAACCTTAGAAATGTAGGTTAGAGGCATGATAACTTAAAACAATCAAACCTGGAGTCTTCACTTCCAATGTGTTGTTCCTCTGAATGCACTAAGATCCCTCTGGATCTGTGATTGCACCAAGGGTTCCTTCCTCTTGTACGTACCCGTATGACAATGATGCAAATAATATATACAAGTGCATACCTAAGAGTGTACATTGTCGGTTCTTCAGTCTGCTTCTTGATTTGTTGCAGGAGTCGATTTCTTTTATTGGGAGATCTGTTAATAGGAGACATTCTTCAGGAGACAACCTCTTTCCAATCATTCATCTTTTAATCCCGGGAATTCCACCTATTAACTCTTGAAAGTCTGTTGAGGATACATCTACATTAGTTCTGAGTTCTGCTAGAGAAAATGCCCCCATAATGATGCATCTTTCATGATTGTTCATAGCTCCTGGATATCAAGTTGTTTGGGTGCTATTCTCAAAGACAATATGGAGATCCTCCAACTATATGTTTCAGAACATCAACCCTAAAGGATACTTCATTCTTCACTTAATTTGCCATAGGACTTGATTTTGAAGTGGCATTCATGAGAGATAATGAATCTCCACCAAGTTAGAGTCATCAATCTCTTAGGTTATGTAGGATACTAGTTCCAAAGTATACATAGCCAACAAAAACTACTTGGAGAGGTACCCTCTCCCTGTGCCATCAATGGGGTCCAAAGGGCTTGCAGACCAACACCCTTCTTGTTGTTATATCCTCTCTCATAATAGGTATAAATCATGGCTTTCTTACTGTTGTTAGTAGCTTCTTACATTTCCTCAAAAATCAGTCATAAATCTGTTGTAATTTAGCCCAAAATTTTACCATACATTTGTTGGAATGTACCTCATAAAATTTACCCTACAACCTTCCATCTGTCACAGAAATTCACCTCAGATTTTGACCTTAAAAAAAACGGTCTGTAAATTGTTTTGAGTCTGTGGTTATGGCTTCCCTAAGAACTCCTCGACTGTTGGCTACAAATATCGCTTTGTATTTCTCGACACTTCCATCAGCTCCATGCTTGATCTTATAGATCCACTTGGAAGTCACTACAGACTTTCCTTCTAGTTTTAGAACAATATCCCATGCATCATTCTTCAAGATAGACTAATATTCTTGATGTTTTGGGATGTGCCTTGAGGGGTTGCATGTCCCTCTGCCTCTTGGAGAGTTTTTCAAGCCCAGACAGGCCTTTTATGGCCTACTACAATGTCTTTGGGAATATCAACTGGAGCAACTTGATCAACTGTATCAATGGCTATCTCCCTCTGAACTGCTCAATCTGTCTCATACCAGGGATGTAGATCCGATATATTTTCAAAGATTCATTGTATCCCACAAATGTACCCTTTCTTCCTG
>ML790090.1:217830-232439 GCA_009831015.1 Picea engelmannii | reverse complement strand
ATCTGCTGTTATAAGTGGAAGAGTTTATGCTTCTCTGTTTGATCTAAGATTCGTTTTGAGTTCTATTGTAGATCTACTATTAGAAAACTGCTGATATATATTTAGAGAATATTGATATCACTGTTTGTGATCTGAATCCTTTTGTCTCTCTTTGTCTCGAGCTTACTGTTAGAGTATTTGCATAGATCTCTGCTGTCTTCTTTAGAGGATTGGAATATCACTGTTAAGTTAGGGTTTTCATCTCACTGTTAGAGATCTAGCTTTATTTGTTAAGATCAGAATTCTATTATACAGTCTCTTCCCTATATGCTGTTCTGTACATCAGATCTAAAGGAGTTTTTGCTTTGAAATTTAAAAGAGACTACTGTTTTCTTCTTATCCTAAAAATCTAACATGGACAGCTCTTAATATACACGAGATGAAGTAGGTGTACATACCATAGCCTTATCGCAAGGCTGGTACAATCCGCTAACCCTCCAAAGCCCTCCTAGCTAGAGAAAATCAAGAAAAATCGTAGCTCAACCAAGGAGCTCCAACATGCATGAATCAGTTAGACAAGTCCTCCAAGGAAAGATGTCTCCCCCTCTTCTTCCTTACCAAATGCACCCAGAGTTTCATCTCAAAACTCTAATCTCAATTCATCCAAGGGATGAACTAACCCTAGACTTCAAGATGTTCTAAGAAGATCAAGAAACCTAGCGTCTCCAAGAGAGAGAGAGAGAGAGAGAGAGAGAGAGAGAGAGAGAGAAAGGCCAAGGACAAATGAATATAGAAGAATGAGTGAATCATCAATGTCTTCACGAGTAAACCTTAGTATCACGCAAGTATCAAGCTTTGATGTCCTCTTTAGATTTTAGAACTCCTAGAGTTTCCTCATGAACCCTAGCAACTTCCTCTAAGAAGACAAGTTCAAAGTAAAGAGTACAATAATGATGATAAATGTGTTAAGTTTGGCAGCATTGATAATCATCCTCCAATGAGAGGCCATATAGGCCACCTTGAGGCTAGCTAGGGAGATTTGGAGAATCAACTAGTCTTGTGAGGTATTGACAAAAGCTAGGGGGAACGTACAACCTCTGTGAGTCAAACCAAAAGTTTGGATGAACGAGATGCTATATGATCGTATGAGTCAAGATGTAAGTCTAATGCAAAAGTCAGGGGGAACGAACAACCTTTGTGAGCATAGATAGTCTAGTGCAAAAGTTAGGGGGACCGTACAACCTCTGTGAGCATAGACAGACTAGTGCAAAAGTCAGGGGGAACGTACAACCTCTATGAGCCTTGTCAAGCCTTGTGAGCCATGAACAAAAGTCAAGGCATCTAGCAAAAGTTAGGTTGAATGTAGAATTCCTATCCTATGAGCTAGAAACAAACAATCTTCCTAATATTGCAAATGATGTAAATGTATTGATCTAGTGCGTTGGCGCGTGTATCACCATCCACCATGATGAAATTCGAACTGCCTTGTATAAGAGTAGTCAAGTTGAATGAGTTAACTCAAGTTGTAAAAGTCAAAGTTGCATGTCTAGGTCAAAGTCAAGTTGTCAAGTTTTTGTTGCATGTCTAGGTCAAAGTCAAGTTGTCAAGTTTTTGTTGCATGTCTAGTTGCATGTTGCATGCATGACATGTGCATGCTGAGTTACTTTGCATGCATTGCCAAGTCAAGGGTGAGTTGTAACTGAAGTCTCAAGTCTAGTTCTAAATTTGAGCTAAGTAAAGTTCTAAATTCAAACTAAAGTGTAAAGTTGAGTTATGTTAAGCAAGCATAGGTCGACCCTCATTCTATTCATTGTGTTTTGTAGTGTGAGGGTGTAGGACTAAAAGGCTTTGAGTGCTTGTTTACTGTGTTGATTCATATCAGTTAGAAGACAACAAATATAACAGTTAGAAGGCAACAAATATATCTGTTAGAAGACAACGAGTGTTGTTTATAGTGCTGACATATAGATCAGAGTTAGAAGGCAACGTGTATATCTGGTAGAAGGCAGCGTGTATCTCTGTTAGAAGGCATCAAATATACTCTACTACAGTGTTGATATATATCAAGAAAAAAAGTAGCAAAGTAGAACCCAAGCAACACATACTCCTTACACGGTGCTGGTCTATAACAAAGGAATTTATCAACAAGGTTTCTCAGTGCTCTACAAGTCATACAGTCAGGTCTAAGTAAGTTTGGCAAGCTCATTTAAGAGTAGAATTTAATGGTGGATATTTGTAAGTGATCGTACATTGTTAACGCAATAAAAGAAGATTGCTTGTTGGGGTTTTTCTCCCTGTATGGGGTTTCTTCAGGGTACATGTGTTGTGATCTTGCATGCTGAAAAATTCTTATGATTATTGTTGTTCTGGTTTGTGAATGATGTTAAGCTAAGTTCAAAGTATAGTCATAATTTAAAGAATTACTTACAGTTTGTTAGATTTTAGGGTAAATTTGCAAAACAGTAAACTCTTTTAAATTTCAATAGTCAAAGCAATTAGATCTGTAACTCAATCAGAGATAGAACACATAGCATGCAGATCTATGAAGGACAACAATAAACTTATACAAGAAACTCTGTTCTAATATGAATGTAAACTCAGATCTAAAGAGCCAATATTCTGATCTAATGTAACAATAGACAGATCTGAGATATACAATAGATCTATAAGACTAAATACAGATTTCAGATCTAAGAGTTTGGTCTAATCATTTCACAATAGAATCAATTATAAATTCAGAGTGTATCTCCAGATCTACACAATGCTTACTGTATTAAACAGTTCAGTAGTCAAATCAAATTCAAACCAAAAGGAGATGAGTAGGAAGCATACCTGGTATAACAACCTTACCTTGAAGATAGCACAGTAACCACAATAGGTGTAGAACCAGTTTGGTATGCTCAGACAAAGGTTCAGTTCATGGATCTATAGTGGATCTTAATGCCATAGAATGAAGGAACTTTCTTGCTACCAAGCACAAGGGCCATAGGGAGAAAACACAAACCCAACAGAGGTAAACAAATACCCAAACCCTTACACAGTAAACCCTTACTCAAGAGGCTGAAAACTGGAAGTGAACTGTTAGGTAGTTTTAGCAATCACCGAAGTACCCTAGTAAGAGGGCTACACACTAAGCAAACTCTTCACACAACAGATAGAGAAGAGGGGTACCAAACTCTTTAGATATGTTTATTAGACAGGGCCTAACCTCAAAGGTACACAACTCACACACTAAAGCTCAATGCCCCAACCATCAAGCACAAAGGAGACTACTCCTTCACCTGTAGCAAACACAAGGAGAACCGCACCTGTAGCAGGCTCAAGGAGGGCCGCACCTACAACAGTCAAGGGAAGGAGGATGGAGCTGGAAGGTTACACAGTGGCAACTTGAAATCACCCACGACAGCCAGAAATATCCACAGCAGAAAAGGAGGCGACAGCTAGTAGGTACCCACAGCACAAGAGGGGGCCGCTGCTGCAGTAACCACAAGAGGCTGCCCCACAACAAATCAAAACAGCTGCTCCCACAGCAAAACAACAGGGCCTCTCCCACACCAAAACACAAGGGCCGCTCCCACAGAAATACAAAGAGGCCGCAGGCTAGAGGAGAGGATCAACGCTAGCACAAGAGCATAATAGAATGAGTGAAAGGTGAGAGGGGAGAGGGTTTAATATATAGGTTTAGGTTAGGGTAAGGGTAGGTTAAGTTAAATTAAAAATCACATGTTTAAATTCAAATTTAAACATGTGATAATAACATTTAAATTTTAACTTTAAATTTAACCCTTTACTAAGACCAAAAACCCCAAGACAACCAAGCAAGGGTAAAGGAGGGTTTGCAAGGTGGCATTACTCATTCCTTCATATCACATGGTGAACCTATTACTTTATCATCACTGCATATGGGACTTATTCCTCATGTGGTTATGTCCTTCTTCAAGGAAGGTCATGTACCATGAAGTACTTGATAGAGAATCAAGTAGCCCCAGGACTTTTCCTGGGGTCTTATCCACCAAGGTCAGAGACCAAGGATCAACCCATGCCGTATGCATGGGTACCCTGGACTTTTCCAGGGGTCCTAGGCTTATCTAGGGGCTTTAACCGCTTGGTCCTAGACCAAGAACTAACCCATGCCGTATGCATGGGTACCCTGGACTTTTCCAGGGGCCCTAGGCTTATCTAGGGGCTTTAACTGCTTGGTCATAGACCAAGAACCCCAGTCGTATACTGGGGGCCCTCTCAGGGGTCTTCACTGCTTGGTTATTCACCAAGAACCCCAGTCGTATACTGGGGGCCCTCATAAGGGTCTTTTCCACCATGATACAAGACCATGGATCAACCCATGCCTCAGGCATGGGTACCCTGGACATTTTCAGGGGCCCTAGACATATCTAGGGACTTTATCTGCTTAGTCTCAGACTAAGAACCCCAGTCATATACTGGGGGCCCTAAGAAGGGTCTTTTGCCTTGGCACTGACTATTTGGTCCCAGACCAAATACCCCAGGAGTGCACTGGGGGCCCTAGATCTCGTCTAGGGTCTTAGTCATCCTCCAGGAGAATGGCTCTCGCAGCTGCTTATAAATTTAACACAGTTTACGATCAAGTTCAAAATTTAACATGGTATCAGAGCTTAGGGTGTGAATAAGATCCAAGCGAGCTTGATCAAGTTTCTAGTGTGAGGTCCATGGCATCCTCCACTTCTGTCAGAGTCAAGGATAGGCTCGAAGGAGCATCCAACTTCAATGTATGGAAGCTTCGGATAACTAATATCCTGCAGGAGCATGAACTTGAGTAGTATGTGACCACAGTGATGGAGGAACCCACCACTAATGTAGGAATAACAACCTTAAGGAAGAATCAAGCCAAGGCCAAGTGAATCATCTTTGACTCAGTCAAAGACAATATAATGCCAACAATGACTTCGTTAATGACTACCAAGGACTATACGGATACCTTGGTAAATCTGTATGAGAATTAGGCACCAAGTCAGAAGAGGATACTTAAGCACGAACTTAAATATTTGAAGATGGAGAAAGATGAATCAATATCATCTTTCTATTCCAGGATAGCCCAGATTAGAGATCAACTCTTGGTCACGGGTGTCACAATGGATGGTGATGATTCAGTGCAGGCCATATTTGATGGTCTTCCTTCTTCATGGGAGACTTTCCTATCCAGTGTGAGTGGGAGAGAGATTCAACCCATGTTTGAGAGGTTATGGCATGATTGCCTCCAAGAGGAGAGTTGCACTGCTACCAGGAGCGAGCTAACCAAAGAAGAGCATTCAACATTAGCATCAAGATTCAATGGGAAGAAGAAAGTCACTTTCTAGAAAGGCTCTCAGAGGAAGTCAAACACCAAAGGTATGTTCAAAGGAAAATGTATTGATACATCTAAGATTAAATGCTTTAGTTGTAATAAGTTGGGTCATTTTGCTAAAGATTGTTGGTATAGGAAGAAAAATCCAAGGAAAGAAAAACATCATGCCTCAACTGTTGAGGATGATGAATCCAAAAGAAAACAAAAAAGTCCTTCTAATGAAAGAGAAAATAGAAAAGAATGTTACCTAGTTTTTGCTTTATCCAGTACAGTTATCACATGACTGAAAACTTTGTTAGTAGACAATGGTGCATCAAAGCACATTACAGGGTACAAGGAGATCCTCTTAGATTCAAAGACAAAATCTTTTGCAGAGCAGGTTGAGCTTGGGGATGACAAATGGTACAAGATATAGAGAGTAGGCTCTATCTCCTTCAGATTGGAATCTGGGGCTAGGCTTCATGTTGATGAAGTATTTATTATATGTTCTAGGGCTTAGGAAGAATCTATTATCAGTTGCAACCCTTGAGGACAAGGGATATTGGGTGATCTTCAAGGACAGGAAGGCATTTCTGTGGGCTAAAGATAGCTACTTGAGTACAACAGAGCCTATTGGGACTCACAGAGGAGGATTGTACGTTGTGACAGGACAGTCAGTTTAGGCATTAGCTCATGAGGCGACCAGCTCCAACGAGTTGTGGCACAAAAGACTTGGACATCTTCATTACAAAGCACTCCCAGATCTACAGAATATGGTATGTGGCATGCCCTCTCTCTTAGTAAAAATGAAATTTGTAAAGGATGCATGCTAGGTAAAAATATAAAGAAAGCATTTCCTAGCAGTGACGATAGAGCTTAGGGCATATTAGATTTGGTTCATTCTGATGTATGTGGTCCCATATCATCTCCCTTTCCTAGCAGGGACGACAGAGCTTAGGGCATATTAGATCTGGTCATTATGATGTATGTGGTCCCATGTCATCTCCCTCACTCAGTGGTTGTTTGTATTATGTCATTTTTATTGATGATTACTCAAGAAAATGGTGGATCTATTTCCTTAAAGCAAAAAATGACACATTTGATAAGTTCAAAGGGTTCAAAGCCTTTATTGAAAAGCAAACAGGGAAACACAACAAAATTCTTAGAAGAGATAATGGAGGAGAGTTTGAATCTCTCCAGTTTGAGGATTTCTGCAAGGAAGCAGGAATCAAGAGACAGTTGATCGTGCCATATAATCCTCAACAGAATGGTGTTGTTGAGAGGAAAAACAAGACAATTTATGAGGCAGCGAAAGCCATGATGTTTGATCAGGATCTGCCAAATTCTTTATGGACAAAAGCTACCTCCACTGCCTTATATATTTAGAACAGGTGTCCACGTGCTATCTTGAAGGACAAGACTCCTGAAGAGGTCTTCTCAGGGATCAAACCTGAAGTAGGGTATTTAAGGATATTTGGATGTCTTGTATATATTCATGTCCCCAAGGAGAAGAGGACAAAGATGGAACCCTCGGGCAAGAAAGGAGTTTTTGTGGGGTATAGTGAGAACTCCAAGGCTTATAGGATATATGTACCAGGTCAGAGGCAGATAGAGGTAAGCAAAGATGTGACTTTCCATGAGGAACCCACATTCAAGTAATCCAAAGAGCTATAGCAGGAATCAGAAGTAGTTCAACCAACTTCACTCTCTTCTAAAAATGAAGAGTCAAGTGATGAGCCCCTAAAACCTGTTGAAGACTTGGAAAGAACACTTGAAGAACCTCCAGCCAAAAGGAAGCTAGGATGACTTAAAGAAACAATGCATGAAGCATAATGCTGAATAAGTCACTCACTCCACAGAGTGATGCAAAAAACCATTCTTCTAATCTGGACATATGTCCTAGAAGAATAATTGTTCCAACAGATGCTGGAAGCCACACCATGGGCTACGAGGATTATTCTTCTAGTTTGGACATATGTCCTAGAAGAATAATTGTCCTGGACCATTTTCCACAGGGAGAATGTCTGTCCATCAACATACTGACTATCCATCAGTTATGGGGCAATTTCTCTGAACCAATAGAAATATTGCTCCATAAGTACGACAAATGTGGAGCTAATCCCAAAGAACCTTGTAACCAATCCTGTGTACAAATTGGAGAAGTTGAAATTCATGAATTGTTCTTTTATATTGTAAGTGTGCCAGTTTTTTGTTTGTATTTCCAAAAGTCATGTAGGCCGCAAACAACCATCAGGAAGAAGGAAACTGAAGATGTCAGAATTCTTGATCAAATAAGATGGGAGATGTAATGCAGAAAATGAGCGGGGTATAATACTGATCTTCTTGACTAATTCTTGAAAGGAATACTCCTGAGTCCTCTGGTAACATGTCAAATAGGTCTGTTCCCTCAAATAATATTTTGAATTCTTGAGGGGTTTAAATAATAAGGGAACTTTATACGATCTACATAACTGTATGCTTTCATTTTGAATATATAAATTCACTTATATGTCGTAAGTAGAAGTTGCAGTGCCAACCTGCATTTGTGAAGAGCTCATCTGTTTGACGAGAATGACCATAGCCTATATGACGTTGTTAAATGCGGATTGATGCACGCCCACTGTTTTGATGCACGCCCACTGTTTTAGTCAACTGGAAACTCAAAAGAGTACAAATAATTCCTCAGTTGCAGATGCATGACAGATGGTATATTGTCACACCACCTAAGGAGGTTGATTGTGTGTTGACTGAGAATCTCATCCACATCAGACATGATAAGCAGGTCGCCATAAGAGACACCTGCTTCTCTTATTAGGCTGTCCGTTGCTGTTCTATGTTTTCTTTCTCGATCAAAAGGTTTCCCTTGAGATAAGAGGTGCTGGCCTGGAAGCATTTGATATACAACCTTGTTTGATTCCAGAATAATAAACCTTGTTGTTGAAGGAAGCAATTCTTGCCATCTGATTTCAAAAATTTCCAACTCATTACTAAATATTACAACATCAAAAACCTGTCGAGGAATCTGTAGAACTTGCCAGCCATGAAGGTGACAAAGGTGCTCCATGGAGACATTTTCACCTTCATAATGAGGGATACGATGAAAGGGTTTTGGCAGAGTGTCCCAAATAGGGTGTAAAAAGTAAGATATCTTTTGCCCCTACAAATATATGCCTAGGGTGCAAATTTGGCATGATAAAAAGGATCCATGTCTTAATGCATATTTTTCTTTGAAGTACGATGCTGCTTGTTCAACATATTGAAGCTGCCTTCTGTTCAACATATTTGTGTTTTCAGAACAAACAATGGAAAAGAGTTTGACTCCCACAAGTATGATGATCTCTGTTGGGCTTTTGGGATTAAGAGGGAGCTGACCGTGCCTTATAATCCCCAACATTATGGGGTTGCAGAAAGAAAGAATAGGACAATTTGTGAAGCAACCAGAGCCATGATGTATGATTAAAATCTTCCATTGTCTCTTTGGGCCGAAGTTGTGAGTACTGCAGTTTATATTCAGAACATGTTTCCTCATAAAGCCCTGGAAGAGAAAACTCTAGAAGAAGTTTTCACCGGTAAGAAGCATTCAGTTGACCATTTGAGAATTTTTGGTAGTCCTGTCTACAGTCATGTACCAAAAGAAAAGAGGACTAAGTTAGAGCCCTTTGGAAAGAAAGGTACTTTTGTGGGGTACAGTGAGACCTCAAAAACATATCGAATCTATGTCCTAGGGAAAAAGTACATAGATGTCAGTAGATATGTGACCTTCCATGAGGAAGCCATTTTTCGTAGTTCCAGAGAACTTCCATGTGATACAAAGGAGCAGGGAGCTCCATCTCCAGAACTTTTAGATTCACAACTTTTAGATGAGCAGAGGGAGGAGGCCAAAGAGCCTTCGGTTGATCCCATAAGGGATTCTGTTGAGTTTCCCCTAGAGAAACCTCCTGTCAAAAGGAAGCCAACATAGTGTCGTGAAATTTTAAAGGAAGCAGTAAAACATGCAGCAGACGACAATGTTGAAAAATTCAAAGCTAGATTTGGGGCTTGTGGTTTCTCTTAGAAAGAGGGAATTGATTATGATGAGATTTTTGCTCTCTTTAATTGGAAACTTCACCAAATGGATGTTAAGACTGCTTTTCTTAATGGTGAAGTTGAGTGAGCAACCTGAGGGTTTTGTGATCCATGGGAAAGAATCCCATCTCTGCAAACTCAAGAAAGCCTTGTATGGATTGAAACAGGCTCCGAGAGCTTGGTATGGAAGAATTGACAGTTTTCTTTAGTCTTGGTTTCTCCAAGAGTATAGTGGACCCTAATCTTTATATAAAGATTGTGAAGAATCATTCTTGGTTTTATATGTGGATGATTTGTTCCTTACTGGAGAAGAACATTTGATAGCTCAGACTAAGAGGGAGCTATCAACAGAGTTCGAAATGAAGGACTTGGGTCTTATATGCATTACTTTCTTGGCTTAGAGATGTGGTAGAAACCTGGTGAGATCTTTCTTTCACAAAGCAGGTATGCAGTTGATGTGCTTTGCAGATTTGGGATGCTAGATTGTAAGTCCATGACCACACCTATGATCTCTAACCTGAAGAAGTTACATGTTCAGATCCAGAAGACCCTATCGTATATTGTCAGATTATTGGGTCCTTGATGTATCTAGCACACACTAGACCAAACATTTGATATGCAATGAATGCCCTCAACCAGTTCATGTGTGAGTTGAAACACATTGATATGGCTGCTGCTAAGCATATTCTTAGATATGTCCGAGGTATTATAGTCTATGGGCTCAGATACACTTTCAGTGGAGGTGTAATGCTTCATGGCTATATAGATTCAGATTGGATGGGCAATACAATGGACCGGAAGAGCACTTCCAGATATTGTTTCAGTTTGGGTTCAACTATGATCTCCTGGTCCAGCAAGAAGTTCATGGCTATATAGATTCAGATTGGATGGGCAATACAATGGACCGAAAGAGCACTTCCAGATATTGTTTCAGTTTGGGTTCAACTATGATCTCCTGGTCCAGCAAGAAGTAGGGCTCCATAGCCCAAAGCACTATAGAGGCAGAATACATTGCTGCAAGTGGTGCTAGTAGAGAAACAGTGTGTCTCAGAAAGCTACTCTCAGATTTGTTTAGTGTTGAGATGGAACCCACAGTAATTCACTGTGATAACCAAAGCTATATAAAGCTCTCCGAGAATCTTGTGTTTCATGACAGATCGAAACACATTGAGATGAGATATCACTATGTTCGGGACATGGTGCATAAGAACATTCTCAATATTAAGTATGTTCTGACGACGGAACAAACTACAAATATTTTGACCAAGCCTTTGTCGTTGACAAAGTTTGTGTACTTTCGAGACAAGCTTGGTGTTGCTGAGAATGCCTCTCTTGTTGAGAGGGAGTGTTAAAATTAATGCAGCTGCAAGAGCCATTCTTCGGGAGGATGGCAAAGACCCTAGTTGAGATCTAGGGCCCCCAGTACACTCCTTGGGTTCTTGGTCTGGGACCAAGCAGTTAGAGCCATGGCAAAAGACCCTAGTGAGGGCCCCTAATGTATTGCTGGGGTTCTTGGTCAAGGACCAAGCAATTTGATGATAAGGACCAAGCAATTTGATGATATAAGTCCCTAGATGTGTTTTAGGGCCCCTGGTTGTGTTTTAGGGAATCCTTGCTCGGTGCTTGGATTGATCCTTGGTTGTGTACCTTGGTGGATAAGACCCTAGTTGTGATCTAGGGCCCTCAGTTGCGTTCTAGGGTATCCTGGTTCGGGACCAGGCAGTTCTTGGTAAAGTACCACGCCGAGATGATGTGTGATCTTCTTCTCTCCTGGAATGGTCCATGAGACCTAGGAGCAGTTAAGAAGGACATGATCACATCATTAACCTTCCTCTTATGCTGGGATGATAAAAGCTTATAAGTTATATCATGAGACCCTTGTGGACATTCTGCCATTAAAGAAGAACCCCCCTTGACTTTGTCTTATTACTGTTGCAATCCCTTGCTTGAGTTATGTCCTCCTTATTTTTGATGTGGGCTTTTGGTTTGGTACTTTGCTAGCTGCCTTGACCTTGGATCTCCTCTCCTTGACTTGTTGACTTTTCTAATTAACATTTAATATTTTATGTTATAAAATATTAATTGCTTAATTTGTTTAATTTATTAGGGTTTAATCTAACCCTAAAGTTAGTGCTAACTTTGCTAACCCTAACCTACGTACCAAACTATAAAAAGGAGAGACCTCTCCTCTCACTATAAACATTCACTCTACTCTCTAAGCCGAGTCTTGGTCTGAGTTTTTGCTGCGGCTCCTTTTGTTCTGGTTGTGAAGTGGTGTGGCCCTCCTTGGATCAGTTTCTCTTGCTGGGTATAGGGTGCGGCCCTCCTTGGATCAGTTTCTTTTGCTGGATATAGCCACCGTGGGCTTATCTCTCTTGTTCCCTGCTGCCGCTGACCCCTAAGGGGTTTTTCTTCCATCCAGCCGCTGTCTTCTTGTTGGTACCACCACCTTTATGCTACCTCTGCTCCATTGCTGGTGCCACCTGCTTGCTGCCACTGTCTCACTACTGGGGCCACTTTTATGCTGTCCCTGTTTTATTGCTGGTGCCACCTGTATGCTGCAGCTGTCCTCCTTTTTGTGACCTGTGTATGCTACCTATCTTACAGCAGTTTGTACCCTAATCAGAGTTTGATGAGTCAGCCCTAAAACTGCTACCTATTTCCGTCTATTGCTGTAGCAGTTCTATATTCTTGGACAGATTTTGTTAAAGGCTGTTAGTGGTCTTTTTTCAACCTCTAGATTGGACAGTGGTGTCCTTGTTTCAGCCTTGTACTTGATGATTGGTATGATGGTTAGTTTTCTGATATTTCCCTAAAGTTCTTCTTGGCAAAATTGTTCAAAAGATCATGATGAGATCTACCCCTGAGGGTTTGATCCATGACCCTTAAAGCTTTTTCTGAGCATACAGAAAAGAGGATAACAGCAAGCACTTCAGGTAAATCTGTTCTTTGTTTTGTTAAGGTAAAGATCTATAATTTCTGTTATTAGTTTTTTACATCAGAATTTTGAGTATATTGCTGATCTAGAATTGTAGTAGCAAATAAAATAAAATTGTTTTCTGTTCTTAGCTAGTCTATAATTTGCCCTTAAATTCTAACAGTACTTAACCAGAGGCTATAGTGTTATTTATGATTGCCTTATATTCAAGTATTGTGCTTGATATAAATGTTTTTCTAGATTATTTCATCTTACTAGTAATTTGGTTTGGATAACAAAGTTTGTTTTTGTTCCACAGGCCTGAGGATCTTCGCATCCCATTTGAAAGGTTTGGACCAGTAAAAGATGTTTACCTTCCCAAAAATTTCTATACACGGTATGGTCATCTTATTTATTTTAGATATTGGTATTCATGCTTGTTTATAACCTTTGAGGTTTTAGCTTTATGAAGGATTGATGCAATGTTCATGTTATGCATTAATTGGAAATTTATAATAACATCTAATGTTATTTGGCATCATTTCTGATTTTATGTGAGACCATATTTTATCAGAGTTATTTGTCTTCTAGTATATTTTTCACGGATTTACTGGTCTTTGTAATAAAAAGCGTATGTAGTTGATAAAGTTATAATGTTACTGAGTGTTGTAATTACTTTATGTAAATGGGCCACCACTAGGAGAGCTTGATTAGCAAGGCCTGATTAGTTGGCAGATAAATGTGATTCACATGTCTACTCCATTACCCTGTATATTAAAAAATGTGCCTTTGTGAAGGTGTAAGGTGCTTAGCAGACATCATTACACTTATTGCAGCTCCATTCTCCACTATCGCCTCCTGTAGTGGATCCTAAACTTGTAACATGCTTCTAAGATGGTATTCACCACCAACATGAACATTTTCATGGGGGTTTGAGGTTGCTTCTATTGATATATGTGAAGATGCCATTGGATGGGAAAAGGAAGAAGTCGAGAAGATGAAGAGGAACTGCAAAAACGCTTCTCCAAGAGTTGAAACAAATCATAAGCCTGCGAAAACACATTCTCCACTTGCAAACCATCACCCTGTACCTTTGAAAATTTGCTCTCCAAAACTGCAGTAACACCTTACAGGACCCTCTTTTTATAAGCTGATTTCTGGGGCTGTTCCATTTTGGGAAACACCCCAAAACAATTTCTGGGACCTTTCCAGCACATTATGTACTGGTTTCTGTAGTGGAAACAATGTGTGGGGCTGGGGCTCATTTCCTGTAACACTGCATAATGGATGTATGGATTGCATGGACTCTTTATTGTAATAATCTATCCATCCCAGTGACTTGTGAAGGTTTGGTTGTAGCAACCCCTTTTATACAGAAACTTTCACTTTGTTTAATCATTGGATCCAATATTTCCTGGAATCTGATGTTTTGTTGGGAATACAATTCTAATTTTCTTTTCATGGCTCACAAGTAGTTAGGATTATGGTTTGCTGTATGTGGGTCATTACTTAGTTAGGATTATGGTTTGCAACTTTGCTGAATGTGGCTCGTTACTTTAAGCCACTTGTTTATCCCTGGAAAGTTCTACAATCCACTTTTAGTATTTTCTATGTAGTTATAGAATAGATTTCTGCTACTGGTTTACTTGCTTGTACATCTATCAGTCTTCTTTGTTCATTTAAATTAATGTTCACTGGATAGTAGAGTACCAGATTTGTACTGTCTCGTCCAATAAATAGTGATTTGGCATTAACTGGGTGACTTCAGTTGCTTCAAACAGTTTTTGTAATAGAATCAGTTAATTTTGTGATATAAGGGACTCTGCACAAGTATCTCAATTTTTCACTTTCCTACCACTCAAGATATAGGGTTTTACTTATCTTTTGTGATTGTATCAATCCTGAACTCAAAAATTTGACTTCCCCTTGTTTATTTTTTGAAAAGCGTGCAATTTGACTTCAATGCTGCAATTTCTGGAAAAGCATGCCCTCTTCTCCTCTTGGAAATCGTGCCCTCCTTCAGTTGTATGGACCCTCTCCTTCCTTGGCATCGTGCCATCCTTCAGTTGTATGGACCCTCTCCTTCCTTGGAAATCGTGTCCCTCCTCTAGTTGTATGGACCTCCCTCTTTCCCTTGGAGAATGCGCCCTGCTCTTGCTGTTACTCTCAATTCTCCATGAGCTCAATCTCTCTCTTCAGAAAAGTGACTCTTCACCTTCCCGCTCAAGCTCTTTTCAAAGTGTGTGCCCTCTCTCCCTCAAGTGCTGCCTTTATGCAATTTTAATGTGTACTCCTCTAACCCTTGGTCTCCCTTGAGTGACTCTTCACTTTCCCTTTGAGATCAACGTC
>ML790090.1:179731-207330 GCA_009831015.1 Picea engelmannii | reverse complement strand
CCATATTGCCTCACAAGGGATTAATAATAAGATTATTGTGATTAATTGAAGTAAAGATCAAGGATCTAATATTCTATACTTTTCATAGAATTATAGAGGTTTTCATAGAATTATAGAGGCATTGGAGACAATTAGTGAATATTCAATTAATCAATTTAATGGTTAGTTTGATAGCAAATAATCCATCAGATTGTTAAATTGATGTCAAGTAGATGGCATTGTATAAAGAGCATACAGATTTTATCTAATCACATTGAATATACATTTTTTAAAAACTTTTTTCATATTGATTTCAGCTTTTCAAATATAAATTAGGGCTTCATGGATAATAAATATAGATTATTGAATGGGTTGGCAGGGATGTTGGAGTATCAAGGAAGGATACAATTCTAAAGAACCTCAATATAAATTTGGGGAGGAAGTTTATATAGATTCATGTTTTATTGTAACTACATGTACTTGTATTGAGGAATTGCTTGCAATAACTAAGATTTCTAAGTGTAGTGTTTTAAGGGCCAACCGTTGCATAGTAGTTTTCAACTTCCTTCCTACCACTATGTTAATGTTTCAACATGTGAATGTGTTGGAAAATTGGTTCATTGGCTTATTGTACTATTTCATTCACTTTGCATTGCTGGCATTGAATGCCATAAGAAGTAGCTATAAATTGAAATGCTTAAAATAACTCAATTAAATGGAAAGCTAAGATGTCGACCTTTGCCCACGTCTAGCAATCTTGTAGGTTGGTTTGATTATTGATTTCGTTCTCTCATTGAAATAAAATTGAAATTTGAATTTCATTTTATCTCAATTAGACAAAATTGAAACTGTGAATTTCATTTTCTCAATTTTTAGCACAAGAAGAAGATTTGTCTTAAGACATGACAACAAGAAGATGCATGCAATGTTAATTATGACAAAGAGTTTGAGTTTTGTGTGAATGACAAATTGCTGCCTCTACTTTGCAATTTTGAAGCCCAAATTGTAACTATCAATTGTCATCTCATTCTTGAAAGCTTAAGGTCATAATGACTAGTTTGATCCATCTCTTATCCTCCTTCAAAGATAACAAGCAGGGCTTTGAGAAATTTTGATTCCAAATTATTGCATCATAAGTCGCTTGGTAAGTAGAACTCTAACATCAAGTGAACATACACAAACTCAAATATAAGTGAACTCTGATTCAATGTATCAACAACCCATGAAGAAACTCAAACATTTGATAAAAATGCTTCCACCCTTTTTGTGCAATGTATCTACACCCCATTCACTTTAGTGTTCACTCCCCCCACTTCAAGGGTAAGCTAGTTGTAGTAAATTATTATAATGCTCATATCTTGAAGTTTACTAATGTACTTAGTGTATTTTTGTTGAAAATGCCACTTTTGTAATAAATTAATAGGTCACAAGTCATGTCTAAGGAGTTATGAACTTTGATTTTACTCACCTTTACAATTCATTAAAGAAAGGAAGGAACTTTGATTTTACTCACCTTTACTTTGATTTGGCCTTAAAGAAAGGAAGTGATGTTGAGGGAGGAAAACTGAGGTTGTGAGGTTAGAGCTTGTTGAGAGATTGGATAATTCTTAGGATAAATATTTTTTTTACGACAATTTTTTTAGAGCATATGTGCATTGCTACTCTTGGAGTCACAGACATGGAGGGCCAAGAAACCGAAAGGTTTCTCGGAGCTAGGAAGTCAACTAGGATCCTAGTTGGCTAGGAGGATAATTTTCTTCTACTTTACGCAAGTCATTGGTAAAAGAATGCTTGGAGACATCTTCCTACTTGGACTACATTACCACTCACATTTTATAATTGATGAGGAGGTATTTTACTTGGTATTTGTTGTGTTTCTATTTAAATTTTTAAATTTTAAAGTTAATTTTAAGATTTATGATTGAGCAATTGTAAAGAGTTATGGGTATGCTTTAGGTTATTCCATTTGTAGAAAAAAACTTATGGTAATAGAAAACTCTTACAACATATGTATTTTAATCAGTGAATATTATTGCATAACATTCTACAATAGGTGTTGCATTTGGTATCAGAGCCTAGATTTGAACACTAGAGCCAAAGGGGCCATTATTGTTGCATAAACCACTTAAGCAAATACTAAAGTGCATCGAGACATTGAGTGATATACATGAGTGTTTTGTTGTGAATTATAATGGGCCAAGCTATCATGATCTATAAAACATCAAGTATATATTCCTTATTATGCAAATACTCAAGAAAACATTGTACTCCACAAGTTGATATTGGACCTTCTTCTTGTCGCAAGAAGCAATATATCTATCATGACCTGCATGAAGATGACCTTTTGAAAATTTTGATATAGACACGTCCCTTTTAACTGACCTGTACCTTAACCTTAACACTTGTCTATGGAGTCCACACCAAAAGATTCTCTAGTAGAACTTGTTGATGGAGTCCACACCCAAAGATTCTCTAGTAGCTTGTTGGTAATTTCCATTATATTCTCGTTTCTTCTTAATATCACATAACCATGTGCATAACAAGTGGTATCAGAGCGTTTTCCTTGGTAGGAATTGTGGGTTATTTTTTTTTTCCATGGTAGAGACGTGTTTCGACATCTTTAAACTACATCGATCTATCGTTCAATGCATAAATCCCTGGTCGGGGAAATATACACATAAGAAATACAATAGGTTTTTATTCTCACATTGTTGGACACCCTTGTAACCCATGTTGGTACCCCTTCGAGTGATAGCGCATCAGAAAACACATGTATACAGACTTGTGCTTCCAAGTACCTCTGGTATATCGTGAGCCCCTCTATGTATCCTAAAACTTTCATAGATCAACCAATCGACTCCCTGATTGCTATAGTACCACCGAGAACAACACTCGTAAAGATATTCTCTATTACTTGGGTAGTCAAGTAGTACGACTAAGGGTACAGTTTAGCCTCCTTAGTTGGTTCCCTGAGATATTGGGCCAAGTACTACTATTTGACCCCACACGTATATCAAAGAGCTATAACACATGGAAAACACTTGTATGTAGGCACCCTAAAAACCCTAACCCTTGGGATGGAAACATAATAGAAAATGAACATACAAGATCTATTGTCGTGTAACCTTGTCTCCTACATTAGGGTTGTGCAATTACTACACATTTTTCCTATTAATAATTTGGGCATTTCGACATTGGAGTATTATTCAGTTCGGTGTATGACTCCGTAGGAGTGAAAATAAAATAAAAGAAAAAGAGTTAAGGCAAAAAAACGAGTATGGGGCTTGTTAACACCCTTATTTGAGACCTATCTCATCGGATTCCCCTTTTCGCTATGATCGTTGTAATACCTATCATTTTTAACCTTTTTTTTTACCTTCCCGTACCCTTATTTGAGTCCTATCTCATTGGATTCCCATTTTCTCCCTAAGCATTCCGACACCAATCATTTTTAACCTTTTTTAACCTGATCACCCTTATTTGAGATCTATCTCATTGGATTCCCCTTTTCACACTGATAATTGTGGTACCTCTCATTTTTAACTTTTTTTACCCCGTGGACCCATACCGTTCCCAACACCCTTATTTCCCGCTTATCCCATTGGTTTCCTCTCACTGCCATGATCATTATGGTATATATCACTTCTTTGCTTTCTTGTCCATGGACCCAACCCTCATCCCCTCATGGCTCCCACTCGCCAAGAAGAAACCAATCAAAAACTGAGTACTGACCTTACTACCCTTTAGGCCCAAGTAAATAGGGACATTCTGACCATTCATGCAAAAATGGACCACATCCAAGTTCAACTCGGTAGCCAAATTGTTGAAGTCCATTCTGCTCTCAACAAATTCATGAACAAACTCCAGGGCCCTTCCTCCTCTGACCCACCTCTCTATACTGAAGTTCTTGACTCCAACCAACCTCTACACTCTCATTCCAAATCCCTACCTCGTGACCCTTGTCTCTTTAGAGTCGAGGTCAACAAATTTAATGGATTGGATCCACAAGCCTGGGTTACTCAGATTGAACACTATTTCTCCCTGCATGGTATCACTGATGAGTTAACCAAGCTTTGTTATGGAATTCTCTATTTGGATCTGAAAAGATGGAAATGACAGCAATGACATCACAATGCACGCCAAGGGTATGTTTCTTGGTCATAGTTTTTTACAGCGCTGTATGAACGCTTTGACAGAAACACCCACCATTTAGGATGTTTGACCAAGTTGAAACAGTTCGAAATAGTGGAAAATTGTATTGCTGCTTTTGAGCACTTGGATTTTCGAACGGAGGGCACGACATATGCTTTCTTCATGGAATTCTTTATCAGTGGCCTCAAGGATGAAATTTAGGCCCAGGTCATCATGGCTCGCCCTCAGACTTGGTTGGAAGCCACTAAGTGTGCTAAGGAGGCACAACAAGTCATATTGGCCCAGAGCAAAAAACCCACTTTTATCCCCCACCCTAAACTTAACACCCCTGCTCCTCATGCCACTCCTCTCAAGCTCCACAAGTAAAGACAAACATAAATGGTTGAACACCAACTCAAGGGTCTTTGCTATAATTATGATGATAAATACTTTCCAGGGCATAAGTGTAAAGAAAACAAACTTTTTATGGCCATTTTTGAGGATGTTTCTCATGAAGATGTCGAGGTTTCACTTGAAGCAATGCTACCCCCAACCTATGATATTACATTTCCCTATGATCCTCTTGAAGTTGAACCACTGATTTCATTACACTTTCACTGATTTTTTTTCTCCTCAAACCCTCAATTCGATTGGTTGCATTAAGAACATGAAAGTCATCATCTTAGTTGAAAATGAAAGCACTCATAATTTCATTCATCACCGCCTTTCCCAAGAAGTCAACTGAACAATTTTCAAATCATGATTGCCAATGGTGGTTCCATGAAATGTGGAGGGCTTTGTGAAAATGTGCGATTACAAATTGATCAATATAACCTGAAATGCCACATGTTTGCTATTGACATGGGTGGTTGTGACATTATGCTTGGTGAAAAATGGTTACACACCCTAGGACCCATACTCATGGATTTTAAGGAGTTAACCATGTAATTCCTACAGAAAGGCCAACAACATAAATTCCAAGGCATTACCACAGGATCTACGGAGATCATCAGTTCTCACTGCATGGAAAAGTTACCAAAAAAGGTCATTTTGGCATCATCTCCCAACTCCATTCCATTCAAGCAGTTGAGACACCCACAGTACACCCCGACATTCAAGCTATTCTTTCACGCCATCACAATATTTTCCAAACCCCCATGGCCTTCCCCCTTCATGTGGACTTCAGTAGCAGACCAATCCTTCCAAGCCTTGAAGGAAACTATGTGCACTACTCCTGTACAGGCCCTACTTGATTTCACCAAGACCTTTGTTCTAGAATGTGATGCATCAGGGAGAGGAATCATGGCAGTCTTGATGCAAGATGGAAAACCTTTGTATTTCACCAGTAAACAATTGTCAGAGAGACATTTGGGCCAATCAATATATGAAAAAACTGATGGCCATTTTGCATGCAATTGATCTATGGTGCCCTTATCTATTGGGATAACGCTTCCAAATTAAAATGGACCAACAAAGCCTCAAGTACTTCCTGGAACAACACATTTCATCCCTAGAGCAATAAAAATGGGTGACCAAGTTGTTTGGATATGATTATGAGATCATATACAAAAAGGGTAAAGAAAATGTGGTGGTTGATTCTCTTTCCAGGAAATATGAAGAAGAAGGGTCCATCTTCTCCCTCTCATTCATTGTCACCAATTGGATTCAGGATATTCACCAAGAATGGTTGCATGACCCCAAAATCTCCAACCTCATCCAAAAACTACAACAATATCCCCAAGCTACTCTTGGCACAATGAAGAGTTTTTCTATAAAGGTTGCCTATATTTAAGCAAACAATCGACCCTTAAATCCAATGTACCCTTTGAGTTTCATGCTTCTCCTATTGGAGGGCATTCAGGTTTTACCAAAACTTATGAATGGGTCAAATGCTCTTTCTTTTGGGACGATTTGAAACATGATGCCCCCACCTTTGTGGTAGAATGTGATATATGTCAATGCAATAAGAGCAAGATTGTCAAAACTTCTATCACACTCCAACCGCTTTGTATTCCACCTACCATTTGGATGGATATTTCTTTGGATTTCATTGTGGGCTTACCCAAATCAGGAAATAAGTCAGTCATCATGGTGGTAGTGGATAGTCTCTCCAAATATGCTCATTTATGTGCTCTTAAACACCCAATCACAACATCTACAATGGCTCAAATTTTTATGGATAATATATTCAAACTCCATGGAATGCCTAATTCTATTGTTTCTAATCGTGATCCCACTTTTACAAATAATTTATGGAAATAATTATTCATGCTCGAGGGAACCCAATTACAACTTAGTATAGCCTATCATCCCCAGACATATGGCCAAATGGAAGTGGTCAACAAGTGTCTAGAAACATATTTGAGGTGTTTTTCATCCACTCGACAACATCAATGGGTTCGGTGGTTACCCTCAGTTGAATGGTGGTACAACACCTCTTACCATATGACCACTCGCATGATTCCCTTTGAAGTAGTCTACAAACAAAATCCACCATTAGTTCTCCCATACATGCCAGGTGTCTCCAAGGTTCAGGAGGTTGACCACAATCTTACATCATGCATGGCCATTCTCCGCACTCTCAAAGAAAACTTGGTCATGGATTAGAACCACATGAAGCTACAAGCAGATCAGGGTCATTACGACCATCAATTTGCTGAAGTGGACAAAGTATTTATCTATCTACAACCGTACAAGAAGACTTCACTCAAATATTAGCAACGTCAGAAACTGGCCCCCAAATGTTATGTTCCTTATACTATTCTCAAACATGTGGAACTAGTGGCCCATTAGTGAGCTTTTCCCAACAACTCCAAGCTACATCCTGTTTTTGATGTCTCCTTCATGTTACAGAATGTTTCCCCTGCAGACAGGTGAAACCTCCCTTGGATTACAGACCCCTAATACTAAGACAGAAAAATACAATTCGACACTAACATCCCTTTGAATTCAGTTTAACCAATCAGAAAGAGAGGGAGAAATGGTGTGATGCACCTTGTTTCAAAGTTTTTCCTCGTTGCTTCCAATCCGATCTTGATATTCTAACTCCTTAGTGCAACTTGATACCTACAATAGGCAACAAAGAGAAACAAATAACTCCTACTCTACAAGATTAGATCAAATAAATTCTTCTACAAATATGGACGAAACAATAGACAAGCACATGCAAGAATACACAAACTTGAAGGAAATAGGCCAAGTATATTCAAATGAGAACCCAAAGAGAATACTTATAGACCACGATTGATGCAGTTGCAACATTATCCCCAAGCTCCCCTTGTCTATCCCTTGCACGACTCAACCAAGAACAAAAGTTTGATATCTGAAAGCTTCTCCCTTTCACCTTGGAAAACCCTCAATATATAGGCTTGAGAGGCATAAAAACCATGAGAAAATGAGGGGTATGGTTGAGGATATGGATCCTTAAGGATTGTATAAGATCCTAAAGTGAAGCCCAAGCACGAGGGTCAAACACAACTAGCCCCATCTCAAAGAGTTGGCCCATAGATAAAGGTGGAGGGGATCCCCCTCTTTTCTCAACAAGAATGGCACTCTCCCTCAACGAGAGACAGGGAACCACCCTAGTAATGGATCTCCCCTATTGTGGTAGAGGGATTTCCATGTGTGCTCCATCAATATGGACAGGGGGGTGCCACACTTCATAAATGTTCAAAAATGGGTCAAATTTTCCAAGGAAAAAGTGTGTTTTGACCTATAAATGATGGTTTTCCTCCTCCCATATGGCTTAGGAGTCATGAAAAATGTTTTAATGGTGTCAAGGGGTGGAGACACCTCACAAAGGGAATATGACACTTGGGAAGGTTCATACAACACTTGCGACAGTGAATGCGACACTTACCGAGGTGCATACGTCACTTTGCGACACTTGCAACACTTAGGGTGCGAAACACAAATGTGGAAATTTTATGTGTAACAGATGCCCCCTAAAGTACGAGGTCAGAAGAGAAATTGATGGCCAAAACACTTTACAAATTCTTCAATGCAAGGGTGTTGGAGTGGAGAACGTGACAGAAGCTGCAAATAATCATCAAACAATATTAATATATGTTTCATTTTCGAGCTAGGCATACCTATGCTCGAAATACAAGATGACTCAAAGGACGGTCGCCGACCAATACAATGCGTATCCATGAGAATAATGACTAAATATATGGCCACCAAAGATACAATGTGGATCCATACCTCCATGACATAAACTGATCGCAGCCACAAAAAATACACAGTGGAGCTACGAGATGACAAAACATAGCCACAAATCAATACAATGTGGATATATGTGACAATATATATATATATATATATATATATATATATATCAGCATGCTCAAATGATCTCCTTCACAACCTTGGAAAAACAGATAACAGAGTGAACACGGGTCTTCATCCCAATCCTGATGTGGTACAAGTTTATCCATGTGAATAAATGATTTGATGTTGAACATGGTAGAAACCACTTGATTAACGATCATTGATGTAAACTGTTAACAAGTGTGAGGGAAATCACCAATGATGTCAATTAATCCCAAGATACCCTAGTACATTCCAACGAATGTGAATGAATGATTTGAATTCAATCGTCTGTGGAATCAATCGATCAGGGGTCATTGATGTAAACTCACTGTCGAAAGAGAGGAGGTCTGCCATTGAGGCATGCAGGTCCCAAGGTACTAACTGGTTTCTAAGTCTAATTCCCATTTAATGTGCTGAATTCGACAAGAAAAGACTAGTCGAAGGAGGGAATTGATGTATCCCCCATCATCGAAACGAAACTGACACATGAAATGGAAACTAGTAGTACTGCAGATGAATGAACTGAAGTGAAATTTCCTTTGAACATGATGAGGCATGACAACTGATTTGGCAGCATTGAATCAACGAGTACCAAGAACGTAATGTGACAAAAATAAGAGCACTCTTTGACCGGAATGAAAAAGTATGGCAACACATGGAATTGGTATGACTCAGAGACAAGCAGATTACCTAATTGTAAGATGAGACACAAACATGTTCCATGTTCAAGGGAGACAATAGTTGCCATAAAGGATTACAAATAACTTGACCCACTTCCTTCAATACCCCCTCGTCCAGATAGATGAGTACCTCTTTCATTTTTAACGAGCTTGAGGAGGGTAACATATGCTCGGTATAGCTCATCCTTCGGATGAGTCCCTCAAAATATGTTTAATGAAATTGAAGAAGGATGGGTTCGGTCCTGTATAGGTCCTTCGATGCATAGTTTTACGCGCCCAAAGAAGGTAAACTAGGTGGTTTTTCATGTTTAGAGAGTCTGAAAAGAACTTAAAGGCGACTCCATGGATGACTTTTTCATAAATTTAGTCTCCCAAGCCTGAAAAGAGTGTAAAATAATACAGAGGAGAACGATTCTAATCATGCTTGATTAGAGTGTTCATTTTTCATAATTAGTCTCGCGAAGCTGAAAAAGAGATAAACTGCCACTCGAAAGACGCCCTTTCAGACCTTTTAACGAATGTGAAAGGAAGCAAGTTCACTCGACAATCTTTTCATTTTTAGAGATTCTGAAAAGAGATTAAAGGAAGCTCCAAAGAGTTCCTTTTTCGTATAGCTTTTACGAGTTTGAAAAAGAGATAAAAGTATACTCGGTAACCTATTCTCATGTTTTAATGAGAACGAGAAAGAACAAATACTGATATCGGTAACCTATTCTCATGTTTTAATGAGCATGAGAAAGAACAAATACTGATATCTGTAACCTATTCTCATGTACTTACAAGCACGAGAAAGTACAAAGACTAACCTCATTCTAGAAAATACTACTACGTTACGATGGGAACGACCCTCAAACGAGGATCACTCCTAGCAACGTGTCTCTCTAGATTTGGTTTTCCCCCAGCTTGCGTGATGACAACTAGTGGTTTCGCTCCAACATGATGTCTAGAGGCTAGAGACCTGCCCCCCAAACAATGTTTCCTCCAACGACTCTTCTTCTTTCCATGTTTAGGTGTCGGTTACTAATAAGAACATTTTCACTAGGCAAAGGAAAAGAAGGTTCAAGTACTCGATCCAGAGTGAGGCTTGATTCAAATGGAGGGTGGTCTATTTCATTTTTAACGAGCTTGACATGGAGGATGAACTATGCTCATCGAGACCATGTACTACCAAAGGATTAGATAATTCTATGGATTGTCGCGCTTGAGTCGAAATCACGTTTAACGTGGCAACCTGTGCGGTGAGAGGAGTAGGCAAAGGAAAAACCCCCATGAGCAAGGAACCCTTAAGAATACCTACACCTACACTCTCAAAACCATTCTGTCCTAGAAAAGGGACATTATTTGCTGCAACATTGTGGAGATCTAGAGTTGTATACTCAAGTTGGTCAGCAATGATAATTTTTCCTTGATGGGGGAATCATAAGATATGAAACATCGAATATGTGACGACGATCATCGCATAGAACCAACTACGACCAAGTAACAAATTATAATTCAGGGGTGCGTCGATCACTTCAATATCGATTGAAACGTTCTTACCCTTCAACATCATAGTGAAATATTGCAAGAGTCCATGAAGTTGGAAACCACGTCCATCAAACACTTTCAGGGTGGTAGGGGACTGAGTTAGTGTAGGAGAACCAAGGGCTCTCCAACAAGGAAAAGACATGACACAGGTAGAGGTTCCCTCATCCAAAAGAATGTGATGGATTTTTTTTCCACCAACCAAAACTTGAATTTTGAATTCTAAGTGGTGGGAGACCTCCTTAAAATAATCCAGATTAAACGTAATTAGGTTCGAATCCTCCGAATCCATGGCTCCAATGGCTAAAAACAGGGTTCTATGTTGATTGGGATAGTGTTGTAGAACTTCGAGGGCTGACATAGCACAAGGCGCTTGGGCCAAATATTCAACGATGTTGCAGTTTTGGGTAGCATGGGAATTATGATTAAATGTTTCTTTTCGAATTACGCTCTTGGGTGGGCACAACGCTGTGTCAGAAATCAACCTCTCAATTTGAAGAGGATTGAAATATGGAGGAGTGGAACTAGATGGCTGATCGATACCCTTCCCTTTGGTATGATCACCTAGAGGAGTGTCATAGGTATTTGCTTGAGTCATGACATTAACCGTCTTAAACATGTATACCTCAGAGGCGCTTGTGGAAGCATCCCCATGGCGGGAATGAGCTGTGTTGCCCCCTTGCCGAGGGGCATGATTTTGTGCAACTAGATGTTGCTGCTGAACTAGTTGGGAGGTACCCTTCAAATATTTAGCGACAACCTCATGACAAGGGAAATATTTTGTGTAGTGGTCTTCCTCACAAATCATACACGGAGATTTAGGATTCCTTGTGGGTTGAGTATCAACAGACTTAAGATCATCATGCTCATTAGAAGGTTTCTTGGATTTACCCTTGTTTTTATTCTTACATCTTGGTTGCTGAAATGAAGTGGATTGGACCGCATTCACCTCAGAGGTTTGAGCAGGAGTGTAAGTAGTGTTGGCGTTTGGAACATAACTGTGTTCTGGAGCAGGTCTTGATGGATCGTTCGACGACGAGGAGCGTTAGGGATTACATCATAAAGTGTGTCGGACTGGGAGTAAACCAAGTTCAAATACTACACACGAATGATATCCTTCTCCTCAGTAACCACATTTCCCATAACAACATCGTAGGCAATGGGAGGCAAGAGCGTCTTTGTAAACCAATCCGCGAGGAGTTGGTCCAGAATTGGAGCCTTAATCAACCATCTCCACTACCTCCACTCATGAATATGATCATATATGTGGGTGGAAGAGGATTTCCAGAGTGAGGTCAAAAGCTCTGTGCTGGTATCGTACCTTTTATGAAACTGAAAAAGCGTTAGCAAATCCATAGCAAGAGAATTAAAGTCGACAAAGGAGTTACGCAGTAGTTCAATATACCATTTCGTTGTCGCACCTGTAAGTGTTATTTGAAAAAGTCTAAGATGAATGGAATCGTCCATCAAACAGTTGGAAGAACACCATAAATGGAAAGTCATAACATGATTGTTAGGATCTTCCCCAGGTTTTCCGTCGAATTTTAGAATGCCAGACGGTAATTTGATAGGGATGTCGGGCCAAAATGGGGCTTGAAGGATGGGATCGTTTGTTAAACATGATAGATCTAGTAGATCTATTGTAGCCAAGAATAATAGCTATCGATTAGGTTGTTGATATTGGTGATAACCATATTGCGTGGGAACACTATTAGGACTGTATCCAAGCTGCAGAGAGATGACAAAACTAGATGGTCCTCCCATACACGGTGGTTGTCCGGGTTGTCCACCCAGGTACTGTGATTGAGCGGATGGACCTCCTACATATTGAAATTGACCCGATGTCCCATGATGTGATGTGGTTGGCTTGATGGACCTCCCATATAATGTGATTGAAGGGACTGTTGCATAAAAATCATGGGGTTGATAGATTGATAGGGCATAGTTCCTTGCGGAGGAATGCCTTCCAGATTGGGTTGCGCCCACAAAGGATTCACAACTCCTAGATATGGATGTCCATGATACAGTCCAGTGGTATTAGGGATAGAAGGACTTGCAAGAGCAAATTTCCCCTAGGCTTGTTGATGCTGCAACCATGTAGGTTGCCCCCCAGTAAAAAGTTTCCCTACAACTGAAGGTTTCCCCCCAGCTGAAGGTTGGCCTCCCATCAAATATCGACCTCCAATGTAGGGTGTACTAATCTGCATTGCATGATATGGAAGTGGAGTGGCTTGTGCGACCGTGGTTGTGTGCATGACTTGACTGGCAACCAATTGATTGATGAAATGACCAAGTAAAACACTTGGTGTGTGCATGTGCAGAAACATTGAAGCATGAATATTACCAGTCTTGTGTGCGAAAGGAGATGAATGCGCAAGTGGTTGAGTCGAGGTTAATTGGGTCAAAAACATTTCTGGTAAGGATGAAGCACCAATAATATCAACTACATGAGTTGTGGAAAAAGATGAATTCCCAAGTCCTTCAGGAAAACCAAATGATGATGGGTTCACACCAAAAGATGGTGTAGTGGTGGAACCTGGGGGTAATAGATAAGAAGAATAAAAATCAATGTATATAATGGATGGTGGATCAAAGAGTGGTTGGCCAAGTCGATCAGTAAGTGAAGGATTCACAAAATATGCAAAGCTTTCCATGAAGGTTGGGACCGGTTCTTCGACGTGATGGCCACTCCCAGGAGAGACTCTCTCGGTTTCAGAAGTGTGATCTGCGATAATAGCTTCATAGGAAAGATTATGTTTAGGTTCCTGAGTATCGGGTTCCATATCGTGAAATATTCGATCCTAAGGCCGACTATGAAATTCAAATAAACACACTCTTATGAAAACTAAAAGAAATCAACCAAGAAACAATAGGCTCAAGGATGTTTCGAAGACGGGATATCAAGCCACCAACGAAAAAATGAGTAGTTACCCCAACCTCCACATAACAACCCTTCTTGGTGTAAGCAATCCTCGCTTTCACGGGATCACCATCCAAGGGTACTAGGAGTGTGATACGACATATTCCCCAAGTACCGTGGGAATCCCCCCACAATTACCTCTGTAGGTACCTAGGAAAGGCCACTAAGGTTACCAACTCGTAGTCATCCTTCAGGAGGGTACAATAGAAAGTCGGGGCCGAACATATGGACATGATATCAAAGTTTTAAGCTCTTCAAGAGAACTGAAGACAAGTGGAAAGGTAGGAATCCAGAGGACCCCAAACGGATTTAGAATTCACAAAGCACCGAGACCAAATGAAACTAGTGGTTTCTCAACAACAACCCCCAATATACTATTTGTCCTCTACAATTGGTTAAGATTTGGAGGGGGTAATATCCACTGCTCTCCCACACACGACCTCATGTTTATCCCCTATGTGAGAGGGGGTTCCCAACTATGCTTATACAAACGTTGGATTTATACACTCTTTAGTGCTCTACAGTCTGTTTAGTAGTCTTGGACAATTTACTCACTTTCCCTAGTCCAAAGACCCTAATCTTATGCTACCGTTGGTGTGCTAAAACCAAAAAATGTTCTAGTTGATTTTATTCGCGTGTGGTTGATTTTAAATTGATTTTAAATGGATTTTAACTCAAAGGGTTCACGGAGATGAAACTAATTATGTGAGGGAGACTCGACTCCAATAGAATGAAAAATAATGATATGCAGTTCTTTCTTTCGATGAATTCTACGTATGGGAAGGAGAATAGTTATATTCTTCTTAATCACAAACAAGCACTCAAAACGATGCAATTTTCAATTTCCGGGATCAATACAATGCCAAACTACCAAGAAAATATTTCTGAAAACTGAAATGCACATGAAAAACAAGCTCTTTTTCCAAACATACACCAAAACAAACTTCCTAATGAATGCAAAATTTCTTCGTTTTATATGCAAACTTTTTGCTTCTTAACTTTTAGATGAAAGAGATCTATGCTTGATACAAAGAACTACGAAGAAAAAAATAAATCAAACAAAGCGTACTCAAATTGATGAGAATTGAAAGACAACAATTAGGGGATAATCTGTTCAATCAAGAACTCAAATATTCAAAAGAGAAGGAAGAAAAAACCTCAAGCAATGAGCAATAAGAAACTGAAATCAAGCTGGGTTGTGGTAAGCATAAGAGTCCCAATCATCTAGAAAGGAGAGATATTTTAATGAAGACAAGAAGTCTCAATATCAATCAACCTTTGAAAACCATAGTTGAGGAAAAATCCTACACAACCAAGCAATCTGAAAGCTTTGTGAGATGAAGATCAGACAAAATCAAAGGCATGAAGAACCGAGGGATCCTGTTAACCCTAGGGGATCACAACTAGGAGAAGGTTTGAAAACTCAAGGGAGAAAGATAAATGAATGATAAATTTCAAACTCTCTGCAAAACAAAGTCAAAGATAATCAAGGGTTTATGAGCAAAAATCCCCTCATAATCAGATTGAAAAAAAAGAAGCAAAAAGGAGGCAAAAAGGCCAAAACAAGGGGAATGACGCCTCTATTCTCAAGCATGCAGGGTGCCAGTTAAGGGAATGGTGCTCTTTAGGAGGATTTGGGGGGTCTCTAGTCAACTAATGGAACCCTATCACAAGCCTCTTGGGGGTGTTATTTAGATAAATTGCACCTTGGTTTGAACTGTAGGGGAGTGCCACCCTTCTGAAAAGTTCATAAAATTGCTCAAAAAAGGATAGAAACTTAGAAAATAAAATCAATGACTTTTTGATCTCTTCAGTGAAGAAGAGAGAAGGGTAAGCAGATCAAAATCAAGCAACAAACTAGATCTAAAGAGATGGAAAGGCTTCAGACGATCTAAGGAAATACTAGTCAAAGTCCCTCTCAAGTGGAGTCGCCAATTTATGTTATAAAATGTTTCCCCTGTGGACAGGTGAAACCAACCTTGGATTACAGAACCCTAATACCAAGACAAAAAACTACAAATTGACACTAACATCCCTTTGAATTCATTTTAACCAATCCGAAAGAGAGAGGGAGAAAGGGTGTGATGCACCTTGTTTCGAAGTTTATCCCCGCTGCTTCCAATCCAAGATTGATATCCAAACTCCTTAGCACAACTTGATACCTGCAATAGGTAGCAAAGAGAAACACATAACTCCTAATCTATAATATTAGATAAAACAAATTCATATACAAAGATCGAAGAAACAATAGACAAACACATGCAAGAATACAAAAGCTTGAAGGAAATAGGCCAAGTATATTCAAATGAGAACCCAAAGAGAATAATTACAAACCACAATTGATGCAGTTGCAACAACCTCCCCAAGCTCCCCTCATTTATCCCTTACACGACTCAACCAAGATCATAAGTTTGATATTTGAAAGATTCTCCCTTTCACCTTGGAAATCCCTCAATATATAGGCTTGAGAGGCATAACAACCATGAGAAAATGAGGGACATGGTTGAGGATATGGCTCCTTAAGGCCTGGATCAGATCCTAAAGTGAAGCCCAAGAATGAGGGTCAAACACATTTAGCCCCATCTCAAAGAGTTTACCTATAGATAAAGGTGGAGGGGATCCCCTTCTTTTCTCAACAAGAATGGTGCTACCCCTCAGTGAGAGACAAGGCGCCACCCTAGTAATGGAGCTCCCATATAGTGACAAAGGGAGTGCCATATGTGCACCCTAATTATGGACAAGGGAGAACCACCCTTCATAAATGCTGAAAAATGGGCCAAATACTCCAAGGAAAAAGTGTGTTTTGACCTAGAAATGATGGTTTTCCTCCTCCCATATGACTTAGGGGCCATGAACAACTATTTTAATGGTGTCAAGGGGTGGAAACAAATAAAAAATTTAATGAGACACTTGGGAATGTGCATACGACACTTACGATAGTGAATGTGACACTTACTGAGGTGAATACGCCACTTTGCGACACTTGCGACACTTAGGGTGTGAAACACAAATGTGGAATTTTGATGTGTAACACTGCCTGAAGAAAGTGATTGGCACCAAGTGTCGTGCTCAAACCAATATACTAGAGTTGGATGAAGAAGGTTCCATTTGGTTGTATCCACAAGATGTATTGGACCAACGAGAGAATCATCTCCATTAGTGCACCATCAAGGAAGTGTTAGTTCAATGAAGGATACTCCACCAGAAGATGCCACATGGGAGATGGTTACTATTCTGTAGAAATTTCCTCATATTAAGCCTTGAGGAAAACACTCTTTTTAAGTGGGGCAGAATGTTAGGGACCTAACCTCCCTAACCCCTCACATATATAGAAATAATATTTTCCATGTAATAAAGGCTGACATTAGTTAATAAGGGCTATTTAATAAATATGAAGAAGTAAATGTGAGAAGATCTAATGGAAGCTTCCGCTTCTAGAAATATCTTGATCTGGAATTTTCTTTAGAAGATATAATTATTATAAACAAGAGTAGGAGGCATGATAAAGCTTTGTCTTGCGAATTATTGTAATAGAGCATTGCTCTGCTAGAGTTTTCCCCCTCGAAGAGGCAAGTGAAAATTGCTCCCATTTCAATAAAGGTATCATTTTGGTGTCTTATTATATACATTCTATTGTTCTTTTGGTATTTTCCATTATATTCCCGTTTCTACTTAATATCACATAACTAGGTGCATAACAGTTAGAACCCCTAGCATGAAGACCATTATATCTTGGTGGTTGATCCACCAGGATATCACCTTCAGATGGGAGATCAACCTAGGTGGTTGGGCACTCCAATGGGAACAAGTGAGAATGGCCACAATTCGTTGATCTGAAGGATATAAGTGGATCAAAACGTCTGAATTGGAGCATTTAGACATCTGGGAACTCTAGTAAGCTAAATGGAGGGAAATCCCCGAGGATCAAGAAAAGGTTATGATAGTTTAAATTATGATAAGAGAAGTCCTCACTTAACTAATTGTGAATCTGATGGAAAATCATGAGGAAAAAAATGAAATTTGACATCCTAACAACCTAAGTGAGGTTTAGGGGGTTAGGTGTGTCACAGAGTGGTATCAGAGTAGAGTTAAAACTCTAGGCTTGAATGGGTCGCTAAGGCCTCTTGAAACCTCTTAAGAAAGTTTCAATGATTGTTTAACATGCATGATTTAAATTGGTAATGTAATTGTTGATGACAATTGTTGTTTCAACATGTAGGACGTACTGAAAGGAAACAGAGGTTAAAGATACATCATATTATGGATGATACCTCACACCTCATAGATGAAGAGTTTTTTGGTCAGAGGGACTGAGAAACCCCTCCAAATCTGATGGCCATTGTTAGAAGATGAAGGAAGACAATGAAAGGCTCATGAGAGCTCAGGATGAGTAGACATAGTTGAATGCAATGTTACTACAGAGCTTATCAGAGATTAAAAAATACATTCAATAAGGCCCAAGTAATGCAGAGTTGCAGTAGTCAGAGAGGTTGAAAACCCCTTCAGATGGTCAGAATCATGGATTGGCTCACAATGATGTGGGAATAGTTTCTTCTAGAAAGAGGCATCAGGATGGCAAGAAAGGTAGATATACTAGAAGTGTTTCCACAGAGTCATCTAGCAGGAATACTATTTCAGTAGAGCATTCCAATAGTGGCACAAAGTCAAGTGTCCCTAAGAATAAGAAGAGGAAGAATTCTTAGAGTTCTTCGACTGAACAATTCAATAAGGCTAATCCGCCTACCTTCAATGTAGAGATCAAGAAAGGAGAGGAAGCTAGCTGAGGTATGATTGTTTGGTTTGAAGAAGTAATTTCGGGTACACAATTACTCCGAGAATACTAAGGCAAGGATCACCATTTTCAATCTAAATGGAGGAGCGTCCATTTGGTGGTAAGGCCTCAAGGAAATCAAATTGACTTGGAAGTAATTTGAGAAATATTCTCTAAAGGCATACCTATCACAAATTTAGTATTATGATGTTAAAATTAAGTAATTCCACAAGCATAAGTTGGGACAAGTTACCATGGATGGATATGCTAAAAGGTTTATGGATCTGTTGAGGTATGTCCCTTACCTCAAATATGAGAAAGAAAGAGTGCAACATTTTCTTAGTGGACTACCATAGTCTTACCAAGATGGGATTGATTTCAATAAGCTGAAGACATTGGAGGACATTATTTGGAAGGCCAAGTGTTGCTATGATCAGTCTAATCATAAGCAAGAGCCTTCAAAATACTGGAAGAGGAAGGACATGAGTGGATTCCAAAAGAAGGGATTCAAGTCATTCCCATACAAGAACTCAAGGAAGAGTGCATAGTTGGGTCAACCAACCAGAAGTATGCATCAATAGAATTTTCCATCTCACAGTGGAAATAAGCTAACAAAGCAAGCAAGAGAAAGAGAAGAGGGGCCCAAGAAAAGACGTTTTTCAATGTTGGGGATGTGGAGAACCACACATATTGAGGGATTTTACTCACAAACAACATGACAACAAGAAAGTGTATAATGTGCATGAGGCAACTACAATCAACTATGTATCCAGAAGCGTGCCGAGAATATATGTAGCTCTGAAGAATCTACAAGAAAACCACCATGCCACTGTGGTGGAATTGGAAGGTATTATTACCAATAAACCTATCTCTATTTTAATTGACTCAGGATCTAACCTTAATTATGTTTCACCTCAATTTGTTGAGGCATGTTCATTATAGAGAAAGAAACATGCAAGAGCATGGTTGGTTTAGTTAGCCACCAGAACAGAGAGAAAAGTGGTCAAGGTAGTAGAAACTTTTCCAATTGAAATGAATCGATTGCAGACTTAGGCAACCTTCAATATCCTACCCCTCGGCTCATATGATGTGTTGTTGTGTATGGACTTACTAGCTTCCCACAAGGAAAAATTAAATTGTTATGAAAATATTTTAGAATGTGAATATAATGAAGGAAATGCAAGAATTTTGCAAGGCATTCGAAAGCTAGTTTCAATAAGGCAAATATCAACATTGCAACTCAATAAGTTCAGCAGAAAAAGGTGTTTCTTGTATGCTATACAAGTACTTAGCTCAATATAAAGAAAAGATTATAAGGTTGGAGATCACCTTGTGTTATGGGATTTCATAGATGTGTTTCCAGAGGAAGTGCCTGGACTACCTCCGAGAAGAGATATTGATTTTTCAATAGATCTTGTACCTGGAGCGGTACCAACTTCAAAAGTGCTCGACATGATGAGCACACCAACGCTAGTGGATCTCAAGGTGTAGTAGAAGGAAATGTAGGATAAGGTTTACATAAGGATGAGTGTGTTCTTGTTTGTAAAGAAGAAGGATGGTACCTTGATACTATGCATTGAATATAGAGAGTTGAGAAAGATGACCATCAAGAACAAGTATCATTTTCCCATGATAGATGATCTCTTTGACCAACTCATAGGAGCTGCAGTTTTCTCAAAAAATGACTTAAGGTCGGGATATCACCAAGTCAGAATCAAGGATGAATATATCCATAAGACTGCCTTTATAACAAGGTACAAGCACTATGAGTTTGTAGTGGTTCCATTTGGGATTACAAATGCACTAGCCACATTCATGTGTCTGGTGAATAATGTGCTCAACAAGTATTTGGACAAGTTTGTCTTAGTATTTGTAGATGCCATATTTGTGTATTCCAAGAACAGAGAAGAGCGTGAAGATCATATTGGGAGGGTGCTACAAGTGATGAGAGAGAACCATCTGTATGCCAAGTTAAACAAATGTGATTTCTTCAAAAAATAAATCCAGTACTTAGGCCACATAATCTGAACAGAAGGAGTGGCAGTGGATCCCAAAAATATTAAGGCAATCATGGATTGGTCTGCCCCTAAGAATGTGACAGAGGTAAGATCCTTCATGGGATTGGATGGATATTACAAGAGGTTCACAAAGGGATTTTCCAAGATTAGTAATCCTATTACCTCATTGCAAATGAAGGGGACAAAATTTGTATGGTCACTAGAGTGTGAAGATGACTTTCATAATTTGAAGCATCTCTTGACTAATGCCCATGTTTTAAGGATTGTAGACCTTGAAAAAAATTTCTTGGTTTGTAATGATGCTTGCAAAGAAGGAATCGACAGAGTTCTTGTTAAAATATTCGATGTGCTCATTTTACCATAGACAATATCACTATTGTCACCCAACCATAGGTGCATAGCCACCCCCAAGCACCATAACCTTTTCTAGATAGAATGATTTTGGAAGCAACACTATAATGAACAGATAAACCCTAGCCGCTAACAACAAAAACAACTCAAGACAAGTAGAGCACTCCTTCTTCAAGGGTAGCGCACATGAGAGTCTCCATATCCATAGAACAAGTACCATACATAGCTACAACTGCACTAATCTCTCAAAATTGCGCCATACTTAGAAATAATATCACCTAGAGTTTCACCAAGAATATCACCAATAGTTTCACCAAGCACCACCAAGAACCACCCTAGAAGATGCACCTTCCTTGTATGCCAATGTAGCTCCAAAATTGTGCTAAAATAGCTGAGAGAGTGAGTGTGGTGAGTGAAAAAATGAGCCAAGACATCCTCTATTTATATTAATATGTCCATTGAATTTTTTGACCGGGCTGACCTGAATTTCTGGTAATTGTATTCTAATATTATTTATTCTGCTAGGTCGACTTGTCTTCTAGGGTTTTTACACATCTGTTTAGGGTTTATTTTGCTTCCAGAATATTCTATTCTAGCCAAAGGTTACACGTGGAGGTTAATACATCCCGTAGCTATCATAACATCAACACTCCCTCCTATCTAGGAAGGTATTAATGGTAATGGTATTGAGCACAAATAGACCATTATGCTGGTAGCATCATCATAGCCACACATGCTATCTCATGGTCACGTAGATCAACTCACGAGCAACGTCACCACTATTAATATCATCTGATAGAATCAACTACATCATCTCTTGAGGCCATAATCCATCTGATTAATCAAGCATGATGCTGAATAAGTCACTCACTGAACCAAGTGATACAAGGACCATTCTTCTAATCCAGACATATGTCCTAGAAGAATGACTTTACCAACAGATGTTGAATGTCCTCAATGGCTCTAAGAACCATCCTATCCACTGCATCATCTCTAAGCTGTATGATCATATATAATATGTACTATCATGATGATATGCATCATATCTAAGATGTAATAGCATATCATATCTAGCATGATGTGGAGTACCATCTACATAATCTCTAAGACGTACTAGCATGGTGTCAATGCACCATCTCTAAGCCGTACTCGCATGACGTATATCAATGCCTCTGCATCATATCACTATCCATCTAGTTGGAAATCACCTCCAACACTACTAGTTGGAACACCATCCTAGGAAAAACCTTCAACACTACTAGTAATCTCCATGGAAATCCAGTAGTGGTACACAATTACTACAATGCCATCCAATAAATCACAACAATGTCGATCCATAGTAGTACACAACTACCATCCATTGGTACACAACCACTCCTAGTAGCAAACAACTACTAACCAATGACATACAATCACTACCAGTAGAGTACATCCGCCACAGTAGCATACAAATACTGTTCAGAGACATACAATCTCCACAACAATCAAATCACATCATCTAATATGATCCTGCATCAACAATGTCATAAACTGCATCACCTCTAAGCCATACTAACATGATGTGAATGCATCGTATCTAAGTTGTATTGGCGTGATTTGGAGTATCATCTACATCATCTATAAGTCGTACTAGCATAACATATCTAGCATGATGCCAATGCATCATATCTAAGTTGTATTCCATATCTAAGCTGTACTCGCATGATGTAGTTCAATGCCTCACTATGTCATCTCTAAGCTGTATAATTATCTCTAAGCCATACTAGCATGACATATCTAGCATGATGCTAATGCATCATACTAAGTTGTATACCACATATAAGCTGTACTCACATGATCATATCTAGCATGAAATGAGCCCCCTGCATCATCTCCAAGATGTATGGTCATCTCTAAGCCATACTAGTATGACATATCTAGCATGATGTCAATACATCGTATCTAAGTTGTATGTCATATCTAAGTTGTACTCACATGACCATATCTAACATGATGCGGCTCACCAACATCATCTCTAAGCTGTACTAGCATGAACATAACTAGCATGATGTCAATACATCATATCTAAGTTGTATGTCCACCTCTAAGCTATACTAGTATGATGTACCTTAGGCCATTGTATCATCCACAAATCCAACCATTTATATCATATCTAAGCTATACTATCATGATGCAAGCATCATCCCTAAGTTCTATGCCCATCTCTAATATGTACTAGCATGATACAAATCCACAACTCATTGACAGTCCATGATGCCACATATCAGTGCTCCCTCCCAACTGAGGAAGTCATCTCCTCCCTTTCAACCAAGGGAGAAATCTCCATGATCCCCATCTTGTCCCTCAAGTATGAAAACTTTATCTTGGATAAAGGCTTCATTAAAATATTTGCAGTCTGCTCATCAGTGGAGATATACTGGAGAACCACTTCTCCCCTTTGGAATTTATCATGAAGAAAATAATACTTGATCTCAATGTTCTTTGACTTGTCATGGAACACCAGGTTCTTCGAGAGCTTCACACAACTCTGATTATCACAATATATCACAGTCGAATCCAACACTTGATCAAACAGTCCAAAAACTAGCTTATAGAGCCACATTGCTTTCGTACAAGCATCACAAGATGAAATATACTCTGCTTCTACAGTGTTGAGTGCAACAAACTTCTGTTTTATGCTATCCCATGTTATCATAGAATATCCCATATTGAAACACATACTAGAAGAACTATTTCTTTCATTTGCACTACCTGCCCAATCTGAATCAGTAAATCCATGCAGTTGTACATCACTGTTTGAGGCATATCTCAAACCATAAGTTATCGTCCCATGAAGATATTTCAAGATATACTCTGCAACTATCCAATGCTCTTGTCTAGGTTCCACCTAGAACTGGCTCAATGTGTTCATAGCAAAGAAAATGTCCGAATGGGTATTCACCAAATACATCAATGAGCCAATCAACTTTCAGTACAGGAATGAGTCTACTAGATCATAATTAGAGTCTCTCGACTTCCTCATATCTGTCACCATGGGAGTTGCCATGGATTTGCAATCCATCATCCCAAACTTCTGAAGAATATTTACAACATACTTTTTTTTCCACATGAAGATTTCACCACACTTTTGCCATACTTCTAGTCCCAAATAATAATGCATGAGACCAAGATCCTTCATATCAAATTCAAAGGATAACTCCCTCTTACACTAAATAATGAGAGGCTATGCACCAAGATCTTAGAGCTTTCTTGAGTCCATACAAGGCCTTCTTAATACATGGGTTTCTCTTGGGTATACCCCAAAACATTGAGGTTGCTCTATGTATACTTCTTCCTCAATTAAGCCATTGAGAAAAAACGGTCTTTACATCCATCTTATGTAAAATACAACCCATGGATGTTGCAAGAGACATGATAGAGGTATATATGGCAACTGGATAAAAAGTCTCATCACAGTCTTCTCCCTCATGTTGGGAGAACCCTCTAGCCACAAATATTTCCTTGTATTTATCGATACTTCCATCCACTGCATGCTTTATCTTGTAAACTCATTTACAAACTTTTCTTTAGGTCTTGCTATAATTTCCCATACATCATTTTTCATGATGGATTGATATTCTTCCATCATAGCTTCCTTTAGAATTGGTACTTGGTGAGATCACCTGTCTCACAACTTGATAGAGTCATCAACTCCATGTTTGCAACTGTCACTCTAACTCCTTCTCAGAGCTATAACCTGTGACCTACCTGGAACAAGAACAACAAGTGCAGAAGCAATTCTAATAACATTTTGATAAGAACATATATATGGTAACAAGGATCATATAATTACCAAGGTGACTTGCATGGGAACAATAAATATCTCCTAGAGGAGATGTTAGTTTATTTCGCAAACAAGTACAATAAGCATTTATATCAATAGTACTTACATACAACCAAGTATGCCTAGTAGTAATAGAACCCTTCAAAGATTGTTGTCTCAACTATAGTATTTACTTGTACTATAACAACTATCAAACTTGAATTGCGCAAATTGAAACTTAACATTTTGATCAATCAAACCTGGAACTTGGAGCTTCAACTACTTGTTCCTCTGAATGTATTGAATCCAAAATCATTGCTTGGACAAGGTCTCTTATACATTCCCTGCAAAATACATTCATGCTTTGCTAGATGATATAACATGAAAAACATATACAAGTGCATACCTTTGAAATTTGCAACATCGTTCAACTTGTCTTCTAATCTTAAACTAGCCACCATCTTGTCAATAAGAGGTTAGAAATTGAATAAAAAAGGTTTAATGATTATAACAAGCTAGAAACTATGAAATTTCAATTTTGACCAAAATTCAACCTTTGAGTTTGATCAGTGGCCCTTTGACTTTGACCAGACAACCTTTGACTTTGACTTTGACCAAAAAATCAAACTTTAAATTTTTGCTTGGTGAGAGTACCAACAGGTGCGATCAGATAAGGCACACTAGAATATCCAGAAATTAGGTCCAACACTTCACTTAAGGTGCCCAAAGATTTGGATTAGGGTTTGTTGTAGATGCACAATCATAAACCCTAGCTGCAACTGCAACTAGTGCCACAACGAGCCTAACAAAGAACTTCCACGCTACCTTCCAATGGTTATACTATCCCGAAGGTGGTGTGGGCCCATAACTTCTTAAAATATTCGATGTGCTCGTTTTACCATAGACAATATCACTATTGTCACCCAACCATAGGCACACAACCACCCCCGAGCACCATAACCTTTGCTAGATCGACGAATTATTTATGAAGAAGCACTATAACCAAAAAATAAACCCTCGATGCTAACTGCAACAACAACTCAAGACAGGTAGAGCACACCTTCTCTAAGGGTAGCGCACAAGAGAGTCTCCATATCCACAGAACAAGTACCATACACAACTGCATCAACTGCAGTTTCACTACTCTCTCAAACTTGTGTTATACTTAGCAAGAATATCACCAAGAGTATCACCAAGAATATCAACAAGAGTTTCACCAAGAATATCACAAAGAGTTTCACAAAGCACCACCAAGAACCACCCTAAAACATGCACCTTCCTTGTTATTGACGATTAAAATCGCCCCGAGGATTTTGCCTGCAAAGTATTGCTAAAGCCTATTAATTATAAGCTAATGATATATATAATACTAGTAGGTGGGAAACCCTTGTAGATTGGAGGATCAGATCTGGTTCTTATCTGACTTTTTTACTGTTGTTCGACACTGCTTACAGGTTTGAGCATAATTGATGATCAATGTTGGTTCTATTCGCGAGAAATGAATGATGGATAAGGCATGTTGTGTGTTTTTTATGTTTCTCCATGCTCTAATCTCGTGTTAAAATGGATTATGATATCCGTTTTTACCTTGCTATTTAATCCTTGAATTATTACTTGTGCCACCTGCAAAAGATACATGTTAGTAACAACAAATAAGAGCAATTGAAAAGGAATAAGAGCAGTTGAAAAGAGATAAAAATAAATATGAATAAAATCCAAAAGAAAGGAACTATGCTACTATGCTATACGATGTTGCACTATGCATTTTGAAGTTTAAATGGATTGTTGTTAGTCCTAGCTAACATGGTTAGTGGCTATATGATTTATTGGCTATATGGAAAAACATGTGATGCGCGCTATGGTGTGGTTGGAAGTGGTTAATGTGACATAGGGTGGCACTCTTAGAAATTAGTGGATGCTGGTTTCAATGCATGGTTTAATTGAATGATTTAATTGATTAGTGGGTTGGCTTGTACTAAGGAGTTGAATGACAAGAGGTTGGAGGCGACGTGCATTTACTGCACGTCACTCCATACTCCTCCCACTGGCTGTCACCCTGGCTTGGCTATTGTTCGATTGTGTTCGTTGTGATTAAGCTCCGATTTTCAAGCAGAGGAAGAACTACTTGGCCAAGCTCACATTTTTAAGGTTTCTGTGGTTACAGGTATGTATTTTTTCCATCCATGAACCTACTCTGGTTACGAAATGGATATTGTCTCGGTGATATATGGGTCTGTGCTTTCCTTAAGTCCGGAAACTATGTAAATTTGTGATATTTTTCTGGAATGAATGGTTGGTGTGGTTTCATTTCAATAATGTTTGAAGTCACAGTTTCATTGATCATTATGAGTGTTACAAGCCATGAAGGCTCTTTGTAATCCTTATTGGTCTTGGTTGAAGGGTTTTCATTTGGTCCAGATTGTCTGGTTGTCTCCACGCATTCTTATCACCATACCCAGTCGTTTGCTGTTATGGGGTTTGGTGGGTTTGAAACACTTTGGGTCATTGCGTATCGTTTCACTTGGGTATGGGTTCATTCATGTTACTGATGTTGCACAATAGGTTATGATGGTTGTTATACCAAAGGGCTTGCTTAAGGTTGATTTATATTTCTTGGCTTTGTTTTATCTCAACATTCTTCGATTGATTGGGAAAACCACGAGGGTTATACCAGGCGTGTTCTAAGTGTTGTTATAGGACTAAAATGAATCCCTTGCTCCTCTGATCATAGTATCTCCTATCACGAGAATTTTCACCTTGTCTGCGAAGTTATTGGTGGTATACCCTGTGTGTGCACCGTTGGTCTCGGAGGTTCTAACCCGATGTTGGGGGTCGAATCCAGTTTCCCCGTGTTGGTCCATAGGGAGAAACCTTGATTACTTGAAGCTCGATTTTGATAAAGGGAACCCGTTATGTTCAGTTGGATACATGATTGATGGTTATGAATTGGTGGTGCATCGCCGATAGTGTTTTATTCTTGGCTCGTCTCTATTTTTTATCCCGACAGAGGTTTTGGTTATTGGTATTTAGTCACTGCAATTGGTTATTATAACAGTCAAATTGATAAGCTCAACATGGTTAATTGGTTGATTGCAGAAATGGGATTGAATAC
>ML790090.1:159288-179631 GCA_009831015.1 Picea engelmannii | reverse complement strand
CTCTTTAGTGCTCTACAGTCTGTTTAGTAGTCTTGGACAATTTACTCACTTTCCCTAGTCCAAAGACCCTAATCTTATGCTACCGTTGGTGTGCTAAAACCAAAAAATGTTCTAGTTGATTTTATTCGCGTGTGGTTGATTTTAAATTGATTTTAAATGGATTTTAACTCAAAGGGTTCACGGAGATGAAACTAATTATGTGAGGGAGACTCGACTCCAATAGAATGAAAAATAATGATATGCAGTTCTTTCTTTCGATGAATTCTACGTATGGGAAGGAGAATAGTTATATTCTTCTTAATCACAAACAAGCACTCAAAACGATGCAATTTTCAATTTCCGGGATCAATACAATGCCAAACTACCAAGAAAATATTTCTGAAAACTGAAATGCACATGAAAAACAAGCTCTTTTTCCAAACATACACCAAAACAAACTTCCTAATGAATGCAAAATTTCTTCGTTTTATATGCAAACTTTTTGCTTCTTAACTTTTAGATGAAAGAGATCTATGCTTGATACAAAGAACTACGAAGAAAAAAATAAATCAAACAAAGCGTACTCAAATTGATGAGAATTGAAAGACAACAATTAGGGGATAATCTGTTCAATCAAGAACTCAAATATTCAAAAGAGAAGGAAGAAAAAACCTCAAGCAATGAGCAATAAGAAACTGAAATCAAGCTGGGTTGTGGTAAGCATAAGAGTCCCAATCATCTAGAAAGGAGAGATATTTTAATGAAGACAAGAAGTCTCAATATCAATCAACCTTTGAAAACCATAGTTGAGGAAAAATCCTACACAACCAAGCAATCTGAAAGCTTTGTGAGATGAAGATCAGACAAAATCAAAGGCATGAAGAACCGAGGGATCCTGTTAACCCTAGGGGATCACAACTAGGAGAAGGTTTGAAAACTCAAGGGAGAAAGATAAATGAATGATAAATTTCAAACTCTCTGCAAAACAAAGTCAAAGATAATCAAGGGTTTATGAGCAAAAATCCCCTCATAATCAGATTGAAAAAAAAGAAGCAAAAAGGAGGCAAAAAGGCCAAAACAAGGGGAATGACGCCTCTATTCTCAAGCATGCAGGGTGCCAGTTAAGGGAATGGTGCTCTTTAGGAGGATTTGGGGGGTCTCTAGTCAACTAATGGAACCCTATCACAAGCCTCTTGGGGGTGTTATTTAGATAAATTGCACCTTGGTTTGAACTGTAGGGGAGTGCCACCCTTCTGAAAAGTTCATAAAATTGCTCAAAAAAGGATAGAAACTTAGAAAATAAAATCAATGACTTTTTGATCTCTTCAGTGAAGAAGAGAGAAGGGTAAGCAGATCAAAATCAAGCAACAAACTAGATCTAAAGAGATGGAAAGGCTTCAGACGATCTAAGGAAATACTAGTCAAAGTCCCTCTCAAGTGGAGTCGCCAATTTATGTTATAAAATGTTTCCCCTGTGGACAGGTGAAACCAACCTTGGATTACAGAACCCTAATACCAAGACAAAAAACTACAAATTGACACTAACATCCCTTTGAATTCATTTTAACCAATCCGAAAGAGAGAGGGAGAAAGGGTGTGATGCACCTTGTTTCGAAGTTTATCCCCGCTGCTTCCAATCCAAGATTGATATCCAAACTCCTTAGCACAACTTGATACCTGCAATAGGTAGCAAAGAGAAACACATAACTCCTAATCTATAATATTAGATAAAACAAATTCATATACAAAGATCGAAGAAACAATAGACAAACACATGCAAGAATACAAAAGCTTGAAGGAAATAGGCCAAGTATATTCAAATGAGAACCCAAAGAGAATAATTACAAACCACAATTGATGCAGTTGCAACAACCTCCCCAAGCTCCCCTCATTTATCCCTTACACGACTCAACCAAGATCATAAGTTTGATATTTGAAAGATTCTCCCTTTCACCTTGGAAATCCCTCAATATATAGGCTTGAGAGGCATAACAACCATGAGAAAATGAGGGACATGGTTGAGGATATGGCTCCTTAAGGCCTGGATCAGATCCTAAAGTGAAGCCCAAGAATGAGGGTCAAACACATTTAGCCCCATCTCAAAGAGTTTACCTATAGATAAAGGTGGAGGGGATCCCCTTCTTTTCTCAACAAGAATGGTGCTACCCCTCAGTGAGAGACAAGGCGCCACCCTAGTAATGGAGCTCCCATATAGTGACAAAGGGAGTGCCATATGTGCACCCTAATTATGGACAAGGGAGAACCACCCTTCATAAATGCTGAAAAATGGGCCAAATACTCCAAGGAAAAAGTGTGTTTTGACCTAGAAATGATGGTTTTCCTCCTCCCATATGACTTAGGGGCCATGAACAACTATTTTAATGGTGTCAAGGGGTGGAAACAAATAAAAAATTTAATGAGACACTTGGGAATGTGCATACGACACTTACGATAGTGAATGTGACACTTACTGAGGTGAATACGCCACTTTGCGACACTTGCGACACTTAGGGTGTGAAACACAAATGTGGAATTTTGATGTGTAACACTGCCTGAAGAAAGTGATTGGCACCAAGTGTCGTGCTCAAACCAATATACTAGAGTTGGATGAAGAAGGTTCCATTTGGTTGTATCCACAAGATGTATTGGACCAACGAGAGAATCATCTCCATTAGTGCACCATCAAGGAAGTGTTAGTTCAATGAAGGATACTCCACCAGAAGATGCCACATGGGAGATGGTTACTATTCTGTAGAAATTTCCTCATATTAAGCCTTGAGGAAAACACTCTTTTTAAGTGGGGCAGAATGTTAGGGACCTAACCTCCCTAACCCCTCACATATATAGAAATAATATTTTCCATGTAATAAAGGCTGACATTAGTTAATAAGGGCTATTTAATAAATATGAAGAAGTAAATGTGAGAAGATCTAATGGAAGCTTCCGCTTCTAGAAATATCTTGATCTGGAATTTTCTTTAGAAGATATAATTATTATAAACAAGAGTAGGAGGCATGATAAAGCTTTGTCTTGCGAATTATTGTAATAGAGCATTGCTCTGCTAGAGTTTTCCCCCTCGAAGAGGCAAGTGAAAATTGCTCCCATTTCAATAAAGGTATCATTTTGGTGTCTTATTATATACATTCTATTGTTCTTTTGGTATTTTCCATTATATTCCCGTTTCTACTTAATATCACATAACTAGGTGCATAACAGTTAGAACCCCTAGCATGAAGACCATTATATCTTGGTGGTTGATCCACCAGGATATCACCTTCAGATGGGAGATCAACCTAGGTGGTTGGGCACTCCAATGGGAACAAGTGAGAATGGCCACAATTCGTTGATCTGAAGGATATAAGTGGATCAAAACGTCTGAATTGGAGCATTTAGACATCTGGGAACTCTAGTAAGCTAAATGGAGGGAAATCCCCGAGGATCAAGAAAAGGTTATGATAGTTTAAATTATGATAAGAGAAGTCCTCACTTAACTAATTGTGAATCTGATGGAAAATCATGAGGAAAAAAATGAAATTTGACATCCTAACAACCTAAGTGAGGTTTAGGGGGTTAGGTGTGTCACAGAGTGGTATCAGAGTAGAGTTAAAACTCTAGGCTTGAATGGGTCGCTAAGGCCTCTTGAAACCTCTTAAGAAAGTTTCAATGATTGTTTAACATGCATGATTTAAATTGGTAATGTAATTGTTGATGACAATTGTTGTTTCAACATGTAGGACGTACTGAAAGGAAACAGAGGTTAAAGATACATCATATTATGGATGATACCTCACACCTCATAGATGAAGAGTTTTTTGGTCAGAGGGACTGAGAAACCCCTCCAAATCTGATGGCCATTGTTAGAAGATGAAGGAAGACAATGAAAGGCTCATGAGAGCTCAGGATGAGTAGACATAGTTGAATGCAATGTTACTACAGAGCTTATCAGAGATTAAAAAATACATTCAATAAGGCCCAAGTAATGCAGAGTTGCAGTAGTCAGAGAGGTTGAAAACCCCTTCAGATGGTCAGAATCATGGATTGGCTCACAATGATGTGGGAATAGTTTCTTCTAGAAAGAGGCATCAGGATGGCAAGAAAGGTAGATATACTAGAAGTGTTTCCACAGAGTCATCTAGCAGGAATACTATTTCAGTAGAGCATTCCAATAGTGGCACAAAGTCAAGTGTCCCTAAGAATAAGAAGAGGAAGAATTCTTAGAGTTCTTCGACTGAACAATTCAATAAGGCTAATCCGCCTACCTTCAATGTAGAGATCAAGAAAGGAGAGGAAGCTAGCTGAGGTATGATTGTTTGGTTTGAAGAAGTAATTTCGGGTACACAATTACTCCGAGAATACTAAGGCAAGGATCACCATTTTCAATCTAAATGGAGGAGCGTCCATTTGGTGGTAAGGCCTCAAGGAAATCAAATTGACTTGGAAGTAATTTGAGAAATATTCTCTAAAGGCATACCTATCACAAATTTAGTATTATGATGTTAAAATTAAGTAATTCCACAAGCATAAGTTGGGACAAGTTACCATGGATGGATATGCTAAAAGGTTTATGGATCTGTTGAGGTATGTCCCTTACCTCAAATATGAGAAAGAAAGAGTGCAACATTTTCTTAGTGGACTACCATAGTCTTACCAAGATGGGATTGATTTCAATAAGCTGAAGACATTGGAGGACATTATTTGGAAGGCCAAGTGTTGCTATGATCAGTCTAATCATAAGCAAGAGCCTTCAAAATACTGGAAGAGGAAGGACATGAGTGGATTCCAAAAGAAGGGATTCAAGTCATTCCCATACAAGAACTCAAGGAAGAGTGCATAGTTGGGTCAACCAACCAGAAGTATGCATCAATAGAATTTTCCATCTCACAGTGGAAATAAGCTAACAAAGCAAGCAAGAGAAAGAGAAGAGGGGCCCAAGAAAAGACGTTTTTCAATGTTGGGGATGTGGAGAACCACACATATTGAGGGATTTTACTCACAAACAACATGACAACAAGAAAGTGTATAATGTGCATGAGGCAACTACAATCAACTATGTATCCAGAAGCGTGCCGAGAATATATGTAGCTCTGAAGAATCTACAAGAAAACCACCATGCCACTGTGGTGGAATTGGAAGGTATTATTACCAATAAACCTATCTCTATTTTAATTGACTCAGGATCTAACCTTAATTATGTTTCACCTCAATTTGTTGAGGCATGTTCATTATAGAGAAAGAAACATGCAAGAGCATGGTTGGTTTAGTTAGCCACCAGAACAGAGAGAAAAGTGGTCAAGGTAGTAGAAACTTTTCCAATTGAAATGAATCGATTGCAGACTTAGGCAACCTTCAATATCCTACCCCTCGGCTCATATGATGTGTTGTTGTGTATGGACTTACTAGCTTCCCACAAGGAAAAATTAAATTGTTATGAAAATATTTTAGAATGTGAATATAATGAAGGAAATGCAAGAATTTTGCAAGGCATTCGAAAGCTAGTTTCAATAAGGCAAATATCAACATTGCAACTCAATAAGTTCAGCAGAAAAAGGTGTTTCTTGTATGCTATACAAGTACTTAGCTCAATATAAAGAAAAGATTATAAGGTTGGAGATCACCTTGTGTTATGGGATTTCATAGATGTGTTTCCAGAGGAAGTGCCTGGACTACCTCCGAGAAGAGATATTGATTTTTCAATAGATCTTGTACCTGGAGCGGTACCAACTTCAAAAGTGCTCGACATGATGAGCACACCAACGCTAGTGGATCTCAAGGTGTAGTAGAAGGAAATGTAGGATAAGGTTTACATAAGGATGAGTGTGTTCTTGTTTGTAAAGAAGAAGGATGGTACCTTGATACTATGCATTGAATATAGAGAGTTGAGAAAGATGACCATCAAGAACAAGTATCATTTTCCCATGATAGATGATCTCTTTGACCAACTCATAGGAGCTGCAGTTTTCTCAAAAAATGACTTAAGGTCGGGATATCACCAAGTCAGAATCAAGGATGAATATATCCATAAGACTGCCTTTATAACAAGGTACAAGCACTATGAGTTTGTAGTGGTTCCATTTGGGATTACAAATGCACTAGCCACATTCATGTGTCTGGTGAATAATGTGCTCAACAAGTATTTGGACAAGTTTGTCTTAGTATTTGTAGATGCCATATTTGTGTATTCCAAGAACAGAGAAGAGCGTGAAGATCATATTGGGAGGGTGCTACAAGTGATGAGAGAGAACCATCTGTATGCCAAGTTAAACAAATGTGATTTCTTCAAAAAATAAATCCAGTACTTAGGCCACATAATCTGAACAGAAGGAGTGGCAGTGGATCCCAAAAATATTAAGGCAATCATGGATTGGTCTGCCCCTAAGAATGTGACAGAGGTAAGATCCTTCATGGGATTGGATGGATATTACAAGAGGTTCACAAAGGGATTTTCCAAGATTAGTAATCCTATTACCTCATTGCAAATGAAGGGGACAAAATTTGTATGGTCACTAGAGTGTGAAGATGACTTTCATAATTTGAAGCATCTCTTGACTAATGCCCATGTTTTAAGGATTGTAGACCTTGAAAAAAATTTCTTGGTTTGTAATGATGCTTGCAAAGAAGGAATCGACAGAGTTCTTGTTAAAATATTCGATGTGCTCATTTTACCATAGACAATATCACTATTGTCACCCAACCATAGGTGCATAGCCACCCCCAAGCACCATAACCTTTTCTAGATAGAATGATTTTGGAAGCAACACTATAATGAACAGATAAACCCTAGCCGCTAACAACAAAAACAACTCAAGACAAGTAGAGCACTCCTTCTTCAAGGGTAGCGCACATGAGAGTCTCCATATCCATAGAACAAGTACCATACATAGCTACAACTGCACTAATCTCTCAAAATTGCGCCATACTTAGAAATAATATCACCTAGAGTTTCACCAAGAATATCACCAATAGTTTCACCAAGCACCACCAAGAACCACCCTAGAAGATGCACCTTCCTTGTATGCCAATGTAGCTCCAAAATTGTGCTAAAATAGCTGAGAGAGTGAGTGTGGTGAGTGAAAAAATGAGCCAAGACATCCTCTATTTATATTAATATGTCCATTGAATTTTTTGACCGGGCTGACCTGAATTTCTGGTAATTGTATTCTAATATTATTTATTCTGCTAGGTCGACTTGTCTTCTAGGGTTTTTACACATCTGTTTAGGGTTTATTTTGCTTCCAGAATATTCTATTCTAGCCAAAGGTTACACGTGGAGGTTAATACATCCCGTAGCTATCATAACATCAACACTCCCTCCTATCTAGGAAGGTATTAATGGTAATGGTATTGAGCACAAATAGACCATTATGCTGGTAGCATCATCATAGCCACACATGCTATCTCATGGTCACGTAGATCAACTCACGAGCAACGTCACCACTATTAATATCATCTGATAGAATCAACTACATCATCTCTTGAGGCCATAATCCATCTGATTAATCAAGCATGATGCTGAATAAGTCACTCACTGAACCAAGTGATACAAGGACCATTCTTCTAATCCAGACATATGTCCTAGAAGAATGACTTTACCAACAGATGTTGAATGTCCTCAATGGCTCTAAGAACCATCCTATCCACTGCATCATCTCTAAGCTGTATGATCATATATAATATGTACTATCATGATGATATGCATCATATCTAAGATGTAATAGCATATCATATCTAGCATGATGTGGAGTACCATCTACATAATCTCTAAGACGTACTAGCATGGTGTCAATGCACCATCTCTAAGCCGTACTCGCATGACGTATATCAATGCCTCTGCATCATATCACTATCCATCTAGTTGGAAATCACCTCCAACACTACTAGTTGGAACACCATCCTAGGAAAAACCTTCAACACTACTAGTAATCTCCATGGAAATCCAGTAGTGGTACACAATTACTACAATGCCATCCAATAAATCACAACAATGTCGATCCATAGTAGTACACAACTACCATCCATTGGTACACAACCACTCCTAGTAGCAAACAACTACTAACCAATGACATACAATCACTACCAGTAGAGTACATCCGCCACAGTAGCATACAAATACTGTTCAGAGACATACAATCTCCACAACAATCAAATCACATCATCTAATATGATCCTGCATCAACAATGTCATAAACTGCATCACCTCTAAGCCATACTAACATGATGTGAATGCATCGTATCTAAGTTGTATTGGCGTGATTTGGAGTATCATCTACATCATCTATAAGTCGTACTAGCATAACATATCTAGCATGATGCCAATGCATCATATCTAAGTTGTATTCCATATCTAAGCTGTACTCGCATGATGTAGTTCAATGCCTCACTATGTCATCTCTAAGCTGTATAATTATCTCTAAGCCATACTAGCATGACATATCTAGCATGATGCTAATGCATCATACTAAGTTGTATACCACATATAAGCTGTACTCACATGATCATATCTAGCATGAAATGAGCCCCCTGCATCATCTCCAAGATGTATGGTCATCTCTAAGCCATACTAGTATGACATATCTAGCATGATGTCAATACATCGTATCTAAGTTGTATGTCATATCTAAGTTGTACTCACATGACCATATCTAACATGATGCGGCTCACCAACATCATCTCTAAGCTGTACTAGCATGAACATAACTAGCATGATGTCAATACATCATATCTAAGTTGTATGTCCACCTCTAAGCTATACTAGTATGATGTACCTTAGGCCATTGTATCATCCACAAATCCAACCATTTATATCATATCTAAGCTATACTATCATGATGCAAGCATCATCCCTAAGTTCTATGCCCATCTCTAATATGTACTAGCATGATACAAATCCACAACTCATTGACAGTCCATGATGCCACATATCAGTGCTCCCTCCCAACTGAGGAAGTCATCTCCTCCCTTTCAACCAAGGGAGAAATCTCCATGATCCCCATCTTGTCCCTCAAGTATGAAAACTTTATCTTGGATAAAGGCTTCATTAAAATATTTGCAGTCTGCTCATCAGTGGAGATATACTGGAGAACCACTTCTCCCCTTTGGAATTTATCATGAAGAAAATAATACTTGATCTCAATGTTCTTTGACTTGTCATGGAACACCAGGTTCTTCGAGAGCTTCACACAACTCTGATTATCACAATATATCACAGTCGAATCCAACACTTGATCAAACAGTCCAAAAACTAGCTTATAGAGCCACATTGCTTTCGTACAAGCATCACAAGATGAAATATACTCTGCTTCTACAGTGTTGAGTGCAACAAACTTCTGTTTTATGCTATCCCATGTTATCATAGAATATCCCATATTGAAACACATACTAGAAGAACTATTTCTTTCATTTGCACTACCTGCCCAATCTGAATCAGTAAATCCATGCAGTTGTACATCACTGTTTGAGGCATATCTCAAACCATAAGTTATCGTCCCATGAAGATATTTCAAGATATACTCTGCAACTATCCAATGCTCTTGTCTAGGTTCCACCTAGAACTGGCTCAATGTGTTCATAGCAAAGAAAATGTCCGAATGGGTATTCACCAAATACATCAATGAGCCAATCAACTTTCAGTACAGGAATGAGTCTACTAGATCATAATTAGAGTCTCTCGACTTCCTCATATCTGTCACCATGGGAGTTGCCATGGATTTGCAATCCATCATCCCAAACTTCTGAAGAATATTTACAACATACTTTTTTTTCCACATGAAGATTTCACCACACTTTTGCCATACTTCTAGTCCCAAATAATAATGCATGAGACCAAGATCCTTCATATCAAATTCAAAGGATAACTCCCTCTTACACTAAATAATGAGAGGCTATGCACCAAGATCTTAGAGCTTTCTTGAGTCCATACAAGGCCTTCTTAATACATGGGTTTCTCTTGGGTATACCCCAAAACATTGAGGTTGCTCTATGTATACTTCTTCCTCAATTAAGCCATTGAGAAAAAACGGTCTTTACATCCATCTTATGTAAAATACAACCCATGGATGTTGCAAGAGACATGATAGAGGTATATATGGCAACTGGATAAAAAGTCTCATCACAGTCTTCTCCCTCATGTTGGGAGAACCCTCTAGCCACAAATATTTCCTTGTATTTATCGATACTTCCATCCACTGCATGCTTTATCTTGTAAACTCATTTACAAACTTTTCTTTAGGTCTTGCTATAATTTCCCATACATCATTTTTCATGATGGATTGATATTCTTCCATCATAGCTTCCTTTAGAATTGGTACTTGGTGAGATCACCTGTCTCACAACTTGATAGAGTCATCAACTCCATGTTTGCAACTGTCACTCTAACTCCTTCTCAGAGCTATAACCTGTGACCTACCTGGAACAAGAACAACAAGTGCAGAAGCAATTCTAATAACATTTTGATAAGAACATATATATGGTAACAAGGATCATATAATTACCAAGGTGACTTGCATGGGAACAATAAATATCTCCTAGAGGAGATGTTAGTTTATTTCGCAAACAAGTACAATAAGCATTTATATCAATAGTACTTACATACAACCAAGTATGCCTAGTAGTAATAGAACCCTTCAAAGATTGTTGTCTCAACTATAGTATTTACTTGTACTATAACAACTATCAAACTTGAATTGCGCAAATTGAAACTTAACATTTTGATCAATCAAACCTGGAACTTGGAGCTTCAACTACTTGTTCCTCTGAATGTATTGAATCCAAAATCATTGCTTGGACAAGGTCTCTTATACATTCCCTGCAAAATACATTCATGCTTTGCTAGATGATATAACATGAAAAACATATACAAGTGCATACCTTTGAAATTTGCAACATCGTTCAACTTGTCTTCTAATCTTAAACTAGCCACCATCTTGTCAATAAGAGGTTAGAAATTGAATAAAAAAGGTTTAATGATTATAACAAGCTAGAAACTATGAAATTTCAATTTTGACCAAAATTCAACCTTTGAGTTTGATCAGTGGCCCTTTGACTTTGACCAGACAACCTTTGACTTTGACTTTGACCAAAAAATCAAACTTTAAATTTTTGCTTGGTGAGAGTACCAACAGGTGCGATCAGATAAGGCACACTAGAATATCCAGAAATTAGGTCCAACACTTCACTTAAGGTGCCCAAAGATTTGGATTAGGGTTTGTTGTAGATGCACAATCATAAACCCTAGCTGCAACTGCAACTAGTGCCACAACGAGCCTAACAAAGAACTTCCACGCTACCTTCCAATGGTTATACTATCCCGAAGGTGGTGTGGGCCCATAACTTCTTAAAATATTCGATGTGCTCGTTTTACCATAGACAATATCACTATTGTCACCCAACCATAGGCACACAACCACCCCCGAGCACCATAACCTTTGCTAGATCGACGAATTATTTATGAAGAAGCACTATAACCAAAAAATAAACCCTCGATGCTAACTGCAACAACAACTCAAGACAGGTAGAGCACACCTTCTCTAAGGGTAGCGCACAAGAGAGTCTCCATATCCACAGAACAAGTACCATACACAACTGCATCAACTGCAGTTTCACTACTCTCTCAAACTTGTGTTATACTTAGCAAGAATATCACCAAGAGTATCACCAAGAATATCAACAAGAGTTTCACCAAGAATATCACAAAGAGTTTCACAAAGCACCACCAAGAACCACCCTAAAACATGCACCTTCCTTGTTATTGACGATTAAAATCGCCCCGAGGATTTTGCCTGCAAAGTATTGCTAAAGCCTATTAATTATAAGCTAATGATATATATAATACTAGTAGGTGGGAAACCCTTGTAGATTGGAGGATCAGATCTGGTTCTTATCTGACTTTTTTACTGTTGTTCGACACTGCTTACAGGTTTGAGCATAATTGATGATCAATGTTGGTTCTATTCGCGAGAAATGAATGATGGATAAGGCATGTTGTGTGTTTTTTATGTTTCTCCATGCTCTAATCTCGTGTTAAAATGGATTATGATATCCGTTTTTACCTTGCTATTTAATCCTTGAATTATTACTTGTGCCACCTGCAAAAGATACATGTTAGTAACAACAAATAAGAGCAATTGAAAAGGAATAAGAGCAGTTGAAAAGAGATAAAAATAAATATGAATAAAATCCAAAAGAAAGGAACTATGCTACTATGCTATACGATGTTGCACTATGCATTTTGAAGTTTAAATGGATTGTTGTTAGTCCTAGCTAACATGGTTAGTGGCTATATGATTTATTGGCTATATGGAAAAACATGTGATGCGCGCTATGGTGTGGTTGGAAGTGGTTAATGTGACATAGGGTGGCACTCTTAGAAATTAGTGGATGCTGGTTTCAATGCATGGTTTAATTGAATGATTTAATTGATTAGTGGGTTGGCTTGTACTAAGGAGTTGAATGACAAGAGGTTGGAGGCGACGTGCATTTACTGCACGTCACTCCATACTCCTCCCACTGGCTGTCACCCTGGCTTGGCTATTGTTCGATTGTGTTCGTTGTGATTAAGCTCCGATTTTCAAGCAGAGGAAGAACTACTTGGCCAAGCTCACATTTTTAAGGTTTCTGTGGTTACAGGTATGTATTTTTTCCATCCATGAACCTACTCTGGTTACGAAATGGATATTGTCTCGGTGATATATGGGTCTGTGCTTTCCTTAAGTCCGGAAACTATGTAAATTTGTGATATTTTTCTGGAATGAATGGTTGGTGTGGTTTCATTTCAATAATGTTTGAAGTCACAGTTTCATTGATCATTATGAGTGTTACAAGCCATGAAGGCTCTTTGTAATCCTTATTGGTCTTGGTTGAAGGGTTTTCATTTGGTCCAGATTGTCTGGTTGTCTCCACGCATTCTTATCACCATACCCAGTCGTTTGCTGTTATGGGGTTTGGTGGGTTTGAAACACTTTGGGTCATTGCGTATCGTTTCACTTGGGTATGGGTTCATTCATGTTACTGATGTTGCACAATAGGTTATGATGGTTGTTATACCAAAGGGCTTGCTTAAGGTTGATTTATATTTCTTGGCTTTGTTTTATCTCAACATTCTTCGATTGATTGGGAAAACCACGAGGGTTATACCAGGCGTGTTCTAAGTGTTGTTATAGGACTAAAATGAATCCCTTGCTCCTCTGATCATAGTATCTCCTATCACGAGAATTTTCACCTTGTCTGCGAAGTTATTGGTGGTATACCCTGTGTGTGCACCGTTGGTCTCGGAGGTTCTAACCCGATGTTGGGGGTCGAATCCAGTTTCCCCGTGTTGGTCCATAGGGAGAAACCTTGATTACTTGAAGCTCGATTTTGATAAAGGGAACCCGTTATGTTCAGTTGGATACATGATTGATGGTTATGAATTGGTGGTGCATCGCCGATAGTGTTTTATTCTTGGCTCGTCTCTATTTTTTATCCCGACAGAGGTTTTGGTTATTGGTATTTAGTCACTGCAATTGGTTATTATAACAGTCAAATTGATAAGCTCAACATGGTTAATTGGTTGATTGCAGAAATGGGATTGAATACCCCTGTCTTTTACATTGTGATTATTGAATTGTTAACCCAACATTAGTTTTAGATGATTAAGTCACAACAATGCTTCGTGCGTGATGTGTTGGTATGTGTGGCCTTCCTACAACATGTTAGGTTGAGTTAGTGATTGCTGTGACTGAGTGTTTTAAATTTCCAAAAGGGAGTATTGCAATCGTGGTAATTATGGCATGGCCATCCACTGTATATGCTATGGATATTACTGATTGCGCCATCAGAGAGGGTCACAGGTTTTTAAACAACATGGTTTTGTTGCAATTTGATCAATTTGTGAGATGAGATCGGGCATACTGTTGTTGCCTCGTTGTATTGGATTGATAGCCCAACATTGTGGATGTTTAGATTCAGAGTAATTAGACTTGTACATTCACATAAATGCTCTTGCGTTTTGTCGAATGGTCTGTGTATTCCACAACATAGTATGAGTTGAAATGATGATTATTGTATGTGTGTTTAAATGGAAAGTCAAGATCTTTGCAATTAAAATATTAATGGTTGTATTTGGTTGTCCATTATGTGCGTCGATGGATATCATGCATCGTAGTATAGATAGGCACAAGTTCTGTGACAGTTTAATCTCATTACAATTTAATTATTAACTGAATTATAGGACGAAATCGGGCACGCGTTTTGTGTCTGTATTTGATGATTGAAATAATTCGTGGGTAGTGGCTGATGAGTTGACGTTGAACAAAGTGGAAATAAGTAACTATGTATTCATTTGAGATTTTTTTTTAAAACATTAAATGGACAAATGAGAAGAAACAAAACTCTTCTACAGGTTGTTGTGGGATGCATATTGTATTGTTTTGGTGACACTGTGTTAAATATCTGGTTGCAAACAATGAGCAAGTTAATGCACAAAATTGATTGAATTTTACACAGTAGTTTTTCATTTGATCACAGTGATTATTTGGTTGGTGTTATTTCTTTTTACGTTTGATATATAATGGTTTTATGGATTACTTAATTAATTTTATGAACAATATCCTCTCTCTTTACCTACCATTATTTCGCTTTTCGCTAATTACAATCCCATCACCTTCCCACATTCATTTTTCACTCTCTGTTATTAAAATTTAATTATAGTTAAGAAGAATTCTGTATTGAAGCAGTTTGAAATCACTATTTCTTGGATGGATTACAACGACATGTTCCTTGGTTTACGTTACAATTGATTGTGTGTTGTCTGTGAGCAGTAACCATGTTTCTTTTAACCGCCAGTTTAGCATTTTTCGCCCAATGCAAACCCCTCGCATATCCCAGGACCTTTTGTTCACCCTCTACTCATTGACAATAATTAAACAATTTGTATGGATTGGATTGCATGAGTCTGATATGTTGCTGAGCCAAAATCTATTTCATATTTTTAAGGAGTTGTCATGTATGGTTGTTAAAGGAACTATTTTCTAATCAATCATGCATGCATGAATGAGTTTTTTCAGCCGAGGTAGCCATGGCAGAGGAAACCGAGGGAGAGGTAATTGGAACAGAGGCCCAAGAAGGCCAATATTCTCCATACACTTTGATGCTGACTCGCAAGAGTTTGGCCAATTATTTCCAGTTGGATTTTTCAATTGGATTGGGAAAGGAGTGGTCCAACCTAGGCCTGAAAGGAATCCCTTTCAAGCTCCACAAGCCTCTGGTTTTATTGTGCTCTCTCATGTCTCATTGCAACCCAAGGTTCCCGAAAACGACGGATGAAAAGAGATTTTCCACCCGACAGTCTCCCAACATCGTGGCTGGCCCAATTTGTCCTTACCTGCTCCCCCGCCTATCAATCAGATTTCCTAAGATGCACCTGTCCACTCACTAGTTCAACCCTCTCATGCTATAAAGAGGTTGAAAATCGAGGCCCACCATGCCCCTGACAAAGGAAAAGCCACTGCTGCCCCTTCCTCACCCTCTAATGGGTCTGATAAATCTATGTCTTCCTGGATGCATTTGAGGGATGATTGTTCTCATGTGATCAACGAGATTAGGCCTAAAGGCTCAACACAACCAAAGGAAAATTCAGAGAAATCAAATGATGACAACAACAATCAAGGAAATATTGCATCTCAGAGTGGAAAATATGGTTTTTGAGTTTTATTTTATTTATTATTGATGACAGTTGACTTCAAAAGTTTTTGGACAACATGTTTTCTTTGGATATATGAGTAATATATTTTTGAAAATAATTTCAAATATCAATGAGATAAATTGTCAAATATGAGTGTGATGATGGGAGTCACAAGGAGGGGTGTTTTTCTTAATTAACTAGATATGTTATGATTGTCAAGAGCTAAAGGGAACAAGGGGTCCCACCTACTAGTTATTATTTATTTAAAACCCTTATTATGATTTATTACTTTTTCCCCTAACTAAAAATTTGGTTGAGTTTTTAGTTAACTTAACTAATGAAGTAGTTCAACTACTTTAACCAATTCTATTTTGCTTAAAGGAAAAAGGAAAGGGAGGAACAAGATGATGATAGAAGGAGAAGCATACTAAGGTTTTCTCTTTGAGTTTATATTGAGATAGTTCAGTTTTCATTCATTCCTTAATTTATCACAAGCCTAATTATTTTTTATGATAATAGGGTCTTATTGTAGACAACAACATTCAGGGCTGTATTACATCATTCAGACGCTTGTTTTTCAGAAGTGTTGATCTATCTTTGATAGTCTGTGTAGACTTGTCTGTTTGTGAATTATTTTCATGACTGACAAAGGATATTGTGCAGAGTCGAGTTAGAAACTATCTGTGGCAAGCTGATCTAGCTTTTAGAGTTCAGTTTTTTGATTTTCTGTCAAAGGTATTTTTTTATGTTTCATCGGGGACGTCTAAGTTTGACTTTGGTCCAAAACTTCTTCACAGAATTTTGTAAAGAGAATGACTCTTTGATGAGTTGGAATAAAATAAATGATTGCTTTATGTCTCATCTGTCTTGATTATCATCTTGGTGTCTTTACTTCTGTCTCTACATTTATTTCAACAACCATTATATTCAGAAAATCATATAAACAATGAATTTTCTAGCAAGCTTTTATTTATAAAAAGACTAGCTTAAGTACTGGTAATCAATACTTGTGAGTTAAGATATTATTTTTGATGGCTATAAACATAGGGTGACATTCCCGTCTATTTTTCTTTAGCCAAGCAAAATCTGAAAATGCTTGAGTAAGATCATTTCATATCTTTTCCTCAACATTTATTTGGCGACCATACTAGGGAGATCTTCAATATCTCTCTGGCTAATTTTTATACTCGATTTTCATCGAATACATCTATTTTTATGATATTGATTCCTTGATTGTTTTACTTCTTAATGACTGTGCCTGTTGCAAGGCAATCCAATATTGGGCCCGGTCTTTAAGATCAGACCAACATTGCTTTGAACCTGTTTAACACCATTTTAGACACCGCCAATACTCGTGCCGAGCTTAATCATTCATGGGCAACAATTGAGTGAGATATTAGTGCCCAAGAATGTTGGGGAGCTAAACGTAGACAACCTAGAAATCAGTAGTAACCTTTTTGCTTCTCCAGTTTTGGCCTTTCTTTCATGTCCTTAGACTCTTGTGTCTCTAGAAGAAGAAGAGGCTTGTCACCCGAAATTAATCCTATTGCTGAAATAGGAAGAAGGAACATTGTTTTATCTACCCAACAAAGTGCTCTAAGGAGAAATTTTTCTGATTCTTCAAGTTTGTCTTTTTATCCTTCACCTATCATCCAAAAGATGGAATCTAGTGGTGGATTTGGTGGCACTGGAAGTGGTTCCTCTTCTAAGTATTCATCGTCGTCAGTGATTGGTAGCTTATATAGCCACCATATCCATGTCCAATCTACCATAAATCCCACCAAAGTCATTAAAAAGTATGGTCTTTTTCAGTTTGAAGAACATGACACAACCACACCGTGGCATGTGTCCTCTCTTCTTAACCTAGCACCTACTACTCGTCCACTTCATAAATTCAAAGAACATATTCCTAGGTTTTCAGGAAATAATACTATCACTACAAACAAACACCTGGTGGAATTTTCTAATGCTTGTCACAACATAGGAGCCAATGGCAAAGATACTTGCATGCGCTTATTCGTTAATTCCTTGGAGGGAAAGGCTACGTCCGATTTCTTTGACCTTCCTCCTAATATTCTGTCTATTTGGGAGGAGTTAATTTACTGGATCATATCCACTTATGGGCAATCTAAAAGCCCAGCGGAGAAGTTATGGGAATACAATAACATCGCCTATAAGGATGGTGAGACCATCAAGTCCTTCAACTTGCGTTTCACTAAGTTATACAATCAGATCCCTGAACTCATTCGACGTCAGAACCAAGTCGCTTTCATGCATTACTACAATGCATTACCTTCCCCCTACCGTCATAGGCTTGAGGAAAAATCCATTGATAATATCGGTTCCAGTCTGCATACTTGTTTAGAGTATGAAGAACAACTTGAAAGAACAGATCTTCCTCAGGGAGAATCAGTTAAACAGACAGACATGTTCACCCTCTTACAACTAGTACAAGACATGAATAATCATATGATAACGTTCAAGCGAAAGGGGACTGTCTCACCTCTCACCCCTAGAACTTCATCCTCTTCTGCACCACCCTTTAGAAATCCGATTGAAAATGATTTTCATCCTAAAGCTATCTTGCCTCGAAGTTGGTGTAACTTCTGCAAGGAACACCATGAGGAAGTCACATGTGAGGTATGGAAGAGTGCCAGAGATAAGATATTTGGTAAAAGACCATAAACTACTATCGCTGTCCTAGATTTCACAGAGCCAGAATATGTCATGATCATCAATACTAGGAACGAAGCCTATGCTCCCAAGGGAAAATTTGATCCTCCCCGCAATTCTTCTATCCCGAGCTCATCCTCACTCGCTGCTACTGTTCAGGTTCCTAAGTTTCCTGACATTAATGGAACAAATTCCCCTCTCCCCTCTTCCAAGTACAATATCTTGAATCAGTTGGCCAACATCAAAGCATATGCAACCCTGTTGTTGGGAAAAATACCCTACGAACTAGCAAACTAGGGTCAGACTTGCATGCAGATTTTGACCGTAAAGAAATTACTTTTTATCCTACCACCCAAAACTTAAACCCCTCTTTCACAATACATGCTTGGAAAGAAACTACTAACCTTTTTACTGATGTTTGGTGTAGATCCTCTGTTGTGCTTTGCCCGCTTGCTTGTGCTGCTCCTTCCAAAGATAATCCTGCAATCAAGACAAACCACTACGCATGCATGCTACTTTTCTACTTGAGGGTTAGAAATTAAGCATAAATTAAACAAATCATAGATAACTCATGCATTGGGACGGGAAAAGTATTCTCTTATTATTTTCAAAATGAACCAACTTACAATCAAAGTCGAGACCGACCACCGCTCCTTGATCCTGATCCTGGGCTCCTCCTCTTCTTTTGTCCTCCAACTGCTTTGCGTTAATTCTCCTTAGGCTTGAGGAAAGGATAAAGGGTTGGGACAATGGATTTAGCAAATGGGCAGAGTTTCTTCGCTATTATTTTCCTCCTCCAAATGGGACCCCTACCCCTTCTTTTATAGGCTAGAAGGAGCTAGGGTTTTGGACGAACCCTCGGCCATGCATGGCTGGGAGTTTCAATTAACTGACCCATAGCTTTTTGTCCCGTCGACAACTTTCCTATTTTTGTGTTTTGTTAGGTACACGCGGGCTGTAGTAGGCCTACCAACGTTCACACACATGTAGTAGTGGGTTAGGGCGCGTGGGCCTTGACCCAAGAGGATTTTCAAAGAGGTTTTTCAGTAGATGTTTTGGAAATGAAAGGATATGAGTTGGCCTGATGCTAGGTAAGCATGTGTGGTGCAATTTAGGGTTATAACAGATTCCCCCTAATGTGTGAGGTCAGAAGAGCATCTGATGGCTGAAATACATTACCAATATTTTACCAATCTGTACTGATATGCTGAATGAGTGAGCCCAAGAATCAGGAATCAGGAGGTGCCGTCTGCAAAATAACAAATGTCTCACCGAGGCGGGCATACCCATGCTCAGGATAAAATAGAACCATGGCTACCAATCAAATACACTGTAAATCCATGTCAAATAACTATAACGAGTAGCCGCGAATAACACACAGCGAAGCTACATCTCGAAATCCAAAAGATATACATATAGAGTATCCATCTCCCAGAAGCTGATTCGGCCTGATGGCTGTACTTCAGAGCTCGAGCAACAACTTCAAAATCTTCTAAAACTCAGGTAGGAGTGTAATATGAGTGTACGACTGCACTACCCAGAGGTCTTCGACGGCTCGTCGGTTATGGACTTGATAATCTTGATGATCGGACTGAAGGCTTCAGTGATTTCGAACAAAGACTTGATTGAACGTTCAGGATGACCGGGTATGCGGACAAGAGACATATTGCAGAGGGGCTGACTCAGGCTCAGTGAAAAACTTCCCTTGGATAATAGCACGACAAGTGATAAGACTCAGGCAACATATCTGTTAATCATAAGTCTACGAAGCAGGAGGAAACACAAACTCTCCATATGTCTAGAAGAGTAACCAAACGGTGGAGGACACAACTCTATATAGTGAGAAAAAGCTTCCTAAGGTCGTACTAAATCCCATAGTCTGATGATCAAATGGACAGATGTGCTTCATCCAAGGGTGACTCATTATGCTGCCAATAAAGAAAATACTTTTCCCATCCTCTTTTTGCGGTATATTTGATTTTTTTTTGTTCTTTTTGATGATTTTGAAAAAGAATAAAGGAATATTACGTTACAAT
>ML790090.1:113050-148595 GCA_009831015.1 Picea engelmannii | reverse complement strand
GGTAGAGCCCATTTCTAGGCTCCGCCAAAGCATTCCCTTCAAAATCGACCAAACGATAAGCACCCTTTTTTAATACCTCTTTAATAATGAAGGGTCTGAACCACATGGGTTTAAACTTTCCTGCCCCCAGGGGGTCCTTATCTCGGTCATAGACCAGGACAAGGTCGCCCTCAAAAAAAATCCGAGGACGAATGGATGTATCATATTGACACTTGAACTTATGTTTATGAGCCTCGTTGGCCAGGGCCACATCACGACGCTTCTCATCAAGATGCTCAAGGTGTACTAACCGCTCTTCAAGTGGAGAAGTGTCTGACAATAACTGTACTGCCAATTTCAGAGATGGGATTTGACATTCGATGGGCAAGACTGCCTCCAGCCCGTAAACGAGTTGGAAAGGTGAGAAACCGGTTGCGGTCTTAACAGATGTTCGGTAAGCCCATAATGCCGAGTATAACATCAAATGCCAATTTGACTTGGCTGAGTTGATAGTTCGCTGTAGAATAGTCTTAAGAGTTTTGTTTACAGCTTCCACTTGCCCATTGGCTTGGGAGTAGTAAGGTGAGGAATGTTCTTTCCATAACCCAAGATTTGATATTAATTCAGACATCATTTGGTTCTGAAAGTCACTGCCATGGTCAGTGACAATCTCTCTCGGGACGCTGAACCGTGCTATAATCTGGTTGAATAAGAAGAGAGCTGCAGTCTCTCCATCATCTTTAAACGTTGGCATAGCTTCGACCCACTTAGTGGAGTAGTCGACAGCTACGATGATATAGCGGTGCCCCCTTGCTGACGGGGGGTTGCATGTAGTGTAATCAATCCCCCACTTAGTGAAGGGACCAACTGTGATGACAGGAAACATGGGAGCTGGATGTGCCCTCATCTTCCGAGAGAAGATTTGGCACGAATGGCACTTCTTGACTGACTCGATACAATCTTTGATAAGTGTGGGCCAAAAGTAACCTGCTCGTAAAATCTTTTGGGCTGTTGCCAACCCAGATAAGTGACCGCCACAGGCTCCTACATGAAAATCGTTGAGCACTATGATGGCCTCCTCATGAGTGAGACATCGACGCAAGATGTAGTCTACACCTCTCCGATACAACATATCATCGAGTATGAGATAATTCTTAGCCTGATGGCGTATCCGCCGACGCTCGTCACAAGAAGAAGAGGTGGGGCACTTCAAAGTCTGGAGATAGATCAGTATATCTCCGTACCAGGGGTCTGAAGATTCAATCAAAAACATATTCCCCCCAGATAGGCGATTCCTCAGGCACAACGTCACCTGACTCAACCGGAAGTTCCAAAATAAGTTCTGCGAAGACCAATGACTTCTTGGACTCTTCTGAAACGAAGTCTAAGTCAAATTCTTGGAGGATAACCATCCATCGACTGATTTTTCCACCTATAACTCGTTGTGTCAACATGTACTGGAATGGATTCACGACAACAACGACGGTGGTCTTGCGAAACAGAACATAGTGATGGAACCGTTGAACAACATGAACTGCTGCCAGCGGAAGTTTTTAGAGATGGGAATAATTAAGTTCCGATCCTACGAGGCCTTGGCTCAGGTAATAGATCACGTATTCTGAAAACGAATCATCTTCCTGGACTAAAACCATGCCTATGGTTGACTCTGCGACGACCAGATATAATAAGAAATCTTTTTTATAATTAGGTGGCCGTAGCAGAGGTGCAGTTGTGAGGGCGTGTTTTAATGCGTCAAAATAGCGTTGAGTGGCTTCGTCCCAGAAAAAGGGAACATCTTTCTTCAGTAAACGCATAAAGCCCTTGGTGATTTAGGCATAGTTGGCGATGAAGCGTCGTAAGAAGTTCGCCTTGCCTTGAAGACTTTGAAGTTGTAAGATTGTGCGTGGGGGGTCAACTGGATTATTGCCTCCACCTTAAGAGGATCCACCATGATCCCTGTTGTTGATACGATGAAACCTAACAAACGTCCTGACGTGACACAGAAGCTGCACTTGTTGGGATTCAAGCTAATCCTGAAGTAGCGACAGCGTTCGAAGATTAATCTAAGGTGCGTAGGATGTTCCTTTCGCTTGCGAGAGCGTGATGCTAAATCATCTAGATAGGCCTCGACTATATGTTTGAGGTCGTGAAACACAAAAGACATGGCCCGCTCGAAAGTGGCTCCAACATTCTTAAGGTCAAAAACCATCTTACGATAGGCGAATGTACCCCACGAACAAATGAATGTCATTTTGTGCTGGTCTTCAGGTTTGATTTGGATTTGATTATATCCCGAAAAACTATCCATGAACGAAAAGGCTTTACAACCGGCACATTCATGAATGATTTGGTCAATGAATGTTGTTGGAAAATTATCTTTGGGACATGCCTTGTTCAAATCACGGAAATCGGTACATACACGAATCGTGCCTTGTTTTTTATTGACCAACATGGGGTTTGATACCCATTGAGTCAAATGGATAGGGTAAATGAACCCTACCTTGAGCAATTTCTCAACCTCAATCTTGATGGCTACTGCTTTCTTAGGATTGACTGGACGAAGTTTTTGTCGAACATGCTTGGCATCAGGATACGTTGTGATTTCATGTTCAACTATTTTTGGATCGATACCTGGCATTTCCTCATAAGACCAGGCAAAAACGTCGCAAAATTATTTGAAAAGATCCGTGTAAATTTGAATCTCTTCGGGGGAGCAATCCGCTGCGACGAAGATATTCTCCATGATGCCAGGGTTTCGGGAGATGTTGATAGGTATCGTTGCAGGGATAGTCGCCATATTTCCCTCAGCATAAATTTCTTGTGTAGCTAAGAGATTAATAGGACATGGCTGATCTCCTGTCATGGTGATAGTGAATTATCCTGCCTCTATTCGGCTTAACTTTGGGAGGAAATATGATCTGTGATGAAGATCCTCCCAAGGTTTGTCCAGACTAGTCATTGCTTCGAGTACTACTTCGTCAGAAGGCAAGACTAAGTCTAACGAATCGGTGTTGGCGAGAGAACCCTGAGCCCAGATAGGCTCTAGAGGTGGATCCAACGCTTGTGCGGGATTCGGATCAGGGTTAGCTGAAGCTTGTTGGACTAAAGAGTATGCCACTTCAATGGCCAACAAGGGCATGGACATGTCGGAGTTCCCTGTCTCATCCATCGTGGCAGATGGGGAAGGAAGAATCCACGGATCCTCAAAGTAAGTCGTGCGGAACGACGAAACTTGAAAAATATCAGCCTTGTGGTGATTAGATATAAACTTGACATCGTCATGAGGAGGTGGGTAATCGAAGGTACCCATCAAGGATGGGCACAAACCAACTCCTACGTTAACGACACCGGCTTGAGGATTATCAATCATGGGAACCGTGGATGCCCCCAAAGCTGGGTCAGGTCTAGAGAAGGACAATTGATCGATGGTAACCCTTGTGTGGAAACACCAAGACTCGGAAAACTGTAGCAACCAGAACTTGCATAGCATAAGTCCAACTCCTTCCTAACAAGAGATTATAGTCGAGGGGGGCATCGACTACCTCTACTTCGACGCACACGGGCTTCCCTCCTAACTGCACAGGGAAAGAAGGGATGATGCCATGTGGTCGGAAAGAACGACCATCGAATACAGTGATGAGAGTAGGTGACAGAGACAAAGCGGGCTAGCCAATGGCCTTCCAACATGCTAACGACATAACGCAGGTCGAGGCGCCCTCATCGACCACCGTGCGATATATATTTCATGTAAAAGTTTTCGTGGGATGAGCCACTACTATCTGAAACGCTACGTGGTAAGGAAGACGAGGTTTTAAGTCGGTTGTATCTAGCATGATGGTACCCGGGTTACAAGTCTCAGTAGAGCCTAAAGAGGTTAACAAGGCTTTCCTCTGAGCAGGGCAGCTTTGGAGGACCTCCAAAGTGGACATCGCACAAGGGGTTTGTGATAAATATTCCACCACAAAGTAATTCTGGACGGCCCTTGCGTTTGGGTTGTGAGAAGATTTCTTAAACGCACCCTTCAGAATGTGTGTCATTGTTTCTCCCAACGTCTTCTCGATCTGTAGAGGAAGAAATGGGAGTTCGGCTTCTTTACCCTTCTCATAGGCGCTTGGTTTACTATAGTTGCGTGCTGTAGTTGTTATGAAAGCATCACCCCTAACCATATATATGTTCGCAGATGAAGAATTGTTTGGAGGAGGGCAGGTTTCTTGGCTGCCCCCTTCGGCACTTGTAGAGGCTTGAGTTAAATTTTGCCCATGTTGAAAGGGATTAGTCAACACTTCTTGCTGCTGCTGTGTGACAAACTTTTGGGCCTCTGCAAGTCGAGGACATAGATGGGTCGGGTGGTCTTCCGCACACAAGTTGCACGGATACCTCGCCTTCCGTTTTTCCGTGGTGCCCTCGCCAGCATTATCAGTGGGTTTTTTCTCCCCCTTACCCTTCTTTCGTTGTTTTTTCTTCCCTTCAGGCTGTTGGGTGGCCTTTGGGTTAGTCGTCTGCACGGAGTGTACTTCCAATGTTTGGGTAGGAGGAGCAGCCAAAGCAGTAGTCTGGCTGGCCGCTGAGTGTTTTATAGATAACTGTTGCAATTGCTTTGTCAATTGCTCAACGGGCTTGGTTTGTGCTGAATCAACAATACCATCGGCATGTGGTCCAGCTCTGTGTCTAGTTTTATCCAGTATAGATCGTGGTGCATCCGGTAGGATGTTGTACAATAAACCAGACCGAGAATAGATGAGCTCAAACTGTTGAGCCCTCATGATGGCATCTCCTTCGGAGAAAACTTCTGAAGTCACGATGTCTTTGGATAATTGTGGGACTAAAGACTTAAGGAACCACTCAAGCAGGAATGCTGGTGGGAATGGTACTTTGATTAGACTCTTTCGGCGTCTCCACTCTCAGATATGATCAGAGATATGGTCCGCTGTTGTCTGTTCGAAATTGGCAAGCAGCTCTGTGCTAACGTCGTATCTCACAGGTAACTGGAAATGGTTAAGGAAGGCCATTGCTAGTTCGCCAAAAGAAGAGTATCGTGAGAGATCGAGCTTGATGTACCATTTCATGGCACTCCCGATAAGAGTGCGTTGAAACAATCACAACTGGACGGAGTCATCTTTCAATGAGTTAGATGAACACCAAAGATGGAAGGTAGTCACGTGATCACCTGGATCTTCGTTAGGCTTGGCTTCGAACTTTGGAATGTCCGAAGGCAACTTAGTTGGCATAGGAGGCCAACGTGGATCATGACAAATAGGATCATTTAACAACCTTGTCAAATCTGGCAAGTGTAACGTCGCCAGGAATGGTAGTTTGGGTTGCTGCTGATAGCCTGGGAAAAGGGTCCTGGAGTTTGACTGGCACCAGGTTGCCAGGAAAATTTTGGCTGCTGGCCCGGATTCTGGTAGAAACCATGGCCTTGACCAGCGTAAGGATTTTGCATCTGTTGAGACATCATTGGCTGATTCCCCATAAAGGACATAGGATGTTGGGCATGCATCGTGTTTGAAGGACTTTGGGAAGGATTACCCCATGCCGGTCCTGATGGGAGAGGCATAGAAGTCTGTCCAGGGTTCCATTGAATGTGGAAAGAATTACCCTAGAACGAAATTCCAGTGGAGGGAACTGATCCTTGTCATGAGTTCCAAGGTCCTGCTATATGTGCCCCCAGCGTAGGAATAATACCCTGCGCCGGAGTAGACTGTCCAAAAACAGGAGTGCCCCCAGACGAGAAAGCGGTGGATGCGAAAGTGGTGTTACCAAACGTCCCGTTCCAAACAAACAGTGACGAACCTACCGACATAGTGTGAGCAAGTGTTCCTTGACTCCCAGCTCCAAATGAACTAGTGTGTGCAGGCTGCCCGACGGACTGCTGATGCAGACCACCCATCGAAGGGGACGAAGGAGAGATATGATGTCCAACGTAAGGAAAAGCATTAAAAGGGACAGGAATTCCCCCAAGTTGACCTTGCAGAGGAGCATTAGAGCTCCCTGCCCCCAGACCCAAAGTCTGTAAAGTGGAGTGAGTGAGTGCAGGACTTGTACCCGAACTAGGCATATCGTATGAAAACGGAGAGCATGTCGCACTGGGTGTGAAGGGAGTTGTGGCCGCCGCGATAGATGGGATCGGTCCACTATGTGATGTAGTTGCGGCCGAGACCATGGTGGCTCGGACCGACGACGGTAAGTTAGGAGATGCTTCTCTTGTGGTAGCAACGGTGGTGGGAATGGAAGAATTCCCAGAGGAAGTAACAAAGTTTGTTTCCATAGCTGTGTGAGGCACTGACAGGCATTCGTAAAATTGGAATGGTACAATGACCGATGGCCAAGTATCAGTGGTTGGGGTTTCAACCGATCCAAGATTGGCGGTTGATTCCTCTGGGAGTTGTTCGGGCACAATGGTTTGTAACCTGGTTGCTTCAAAAGACCCTTGTTGGTCTAGCTTCCGCCTCAATGGTGGCGGGGGTGGCTCCAGTATAACCGGCGGCATGCCCAGAAGCCTTCGTGACCGACGGAGCTCGGGATCCTCCACTGTGTGAGAAGATCCAAGACACACTACGGTATTCTACAAGTTCAAACAGTAACATGCACTAAAAAAGAATCCCCTATGAGATAAGTCAAGCAAACACTAAACTAGTTGGAAGAACAGTTACAACAACCAACACTAGAGAAACTTACTGGTGCAAGTGCAACTAGAACACGGAAGCACCCTCCGGGTATACTCTGCAAAGCGTGGTCCAATGTCTGTCCTAGGTACCACAGTATACCCCCGCAGTCACCTGTGTATGTTCCTAACAAGATTGGCAACTAGTTTGCCAGCACGCGAACAATCACCAGGCGGGTACAGTTGAAAGTCAGGTAGACCACAATGAGCAGGGTATCAAGCCCAAAACCTGTCAAGGGTATCGAGAGAAAATGATCCGGAAGACAACTGAGGACCTCGAATGGATTCGAGACCCACAACGCCCCATGGCAAATGCAAACGACGAAATCCCAAAACAAGCCCTCGATATGTGTTCTCCACTATGCTTGGTCCAACTTTGGAGGGGTTATCTCCGCTACCTTTCCTCACGTGACCTTGTGTTTATCCCCTGTGTTAGAGGGGGGTCCCAGATAACTTCCATGAAATTGGACTTCTACACTCCCTATCACAGACTCCAATGTTTGGTTTTGAGTGGCCTTGGAGAGTTTCCTCTCCAACATAATCCAAGGCCCTAGTCCTGAACTAGTGTATGAACCCTACAAACAAAAAGTCTAATAGATTTTAAATTAGCGTTTCTTTTATGAGATTTTTTCCGTCACGGGATATGAAGGTGAAACTGATGATGTGTAAAGACTCAAAGAAAAAACGAATGAAAAAAGCTAGAAACAAAAGACTTTTACTAAATGCAAAAATCAACAACTTTTCACAAAGAAAAACTTCTTTTTCTTTTCATTTTTTCTAAGATTTCATGCAACAAACATAAAGGAATTTCGCTCGACTACGAGGTACTTATGCTCTAAATGCACAGCAAAAACTTATGAACAAAAAGACTTCTCCCTAGCTATTGATGCAGAAACACAATCTTCAAACAAAGAAGAAAATGAAAAGATATTTTTTTTTCTCTTTTATTTATTTATTTACGTGCTAATCAAGCAACAAAGGGAAAATACCGACAAGCCTAAAACCAAGAGAAAACAAAATTCTGGCTTAAAGCGTAGATTGCAAAGAATCATAGCAAAGACACACAATGACAATCAAGAAAGCACAGACTCTTACGCTTGTCTAAAAACCATAAAACAATTTTTTTTTCTTTTTATCTTTTCTATCAACTAGCAATTAAGAAAAAACAGGCTAAGGGCAAGAGGCCCTAACCTACTAACTGTTCAACCCTAGAATCAAACACCTGAGAGGAACACTTCTCACCAAAGGAGGGGATGACTGCCCCACCCTGATTGAAAAGCAACTTGTCAAGCACGCTACTGTTACTGAAACAGCACGCGTGCGAACGCGTGCTGAGCTGAAACAACACGCGTGTACACGCGGTCTGACCTTGTACAGGCCGCGTGTATGTATAAACTCTAAGACAAAAATAAACACATGCAACCCATACCAGGAAGAGGCCTCTGGTATTGATAACCAGGGTCTCTTGAAGGCTTGGATGCTTCTTCTAACAGAAAAGAAAAATAATTGCAAGGAATAACAAAACACAACAAGACAAACTGAGACAAGACTATGAACCAGCAGGACTCAGAAAAGATCCAGAAAACCCCCTGAGAATGTATAATTCTGACAGGGAAGAGGAGGACTGCCTCTCAAGCTCTCTGAACTCCTACAGGCTACTGAAACCTCTATAGCTAGTGTTCACACGCGGGCTGTAAGAGGTTAGGGCACAGGTACACGCGTGCTGGCCTTCTGCAGGCCGCGTGTACCTCTGTGTGTCCCGACAATTGCCGTCAAGCAATAGTCAGGGAAAACTGGTATAAAGAACCAGGCTCCCTGCTAGCTCAGGCTTTACAGAAAAATATAGGCAAAGAAATAGAAAATCTAATCTCTTAAACTACCCAAAAAACTCAACTAAATACAGAAACCCTAAAGAGTATCTTCCCCAGTACGGTCGCCAATTCTGTTGTTTGGAAAAATACCCTACGGACTAGCAAACTAGGGTCAGACTTGCATGCAGATTTTGACAGTAAAGAAATTACTTTTTATCCTACCACCCAAAACTTAAACCCCTCTTTCACAATACATGCATGGAAAGAAACTACTAACCTTTTTACTAATGTTTGGTGTAGATCCTCCGTTGTGCTTTGCCCTCTTGCTTGCACTGCTCCTTCCAAAGATAATCCTACAATCAAGACAAACCACTACGCATGCATGCTACTTTTCTACTTGCGAGTTAGAAATTAAGCATAAATTAAACAAATCATAGATAACTCATGCATTCAGACGGGAAAAGTATTCTTTTATTATTTTCAAAATGAACCAACTTACAATCAAAGTCGAGACCGGCCACCGCTCCTTGATCTTGATCCTGGGCTCCTCCTCTTCTTTTGTCCTCCAACTGCTTTGCGTTAATTCTCCTTAGGCTTGAGGAAAGGCTAAAGGGTTGGGACAATGGATTTGGCAAATGGGCAGAGTTTCTTATCTATTATTTTCCTCCTCCAAATGGTACCCCTACCCCTTATTTTATAGGCTATAAGGAGCTAGGGTTTTGGACGAACCCTCAGCCATGCATGGCCGGGAGTTTCAGTTAACTGACCAATAGCTCTTTGTTCCATCGAAAAATTTCCTATTTTTGTGTTTTGTTAGGTACACGCGGGCTGTAGTAGGCCTTTCAGCGTTCACACACGTGCAATAGTGGGTTAGGGTGCGTGGGCCTTGACCCAAGAGGATTTTCAAAGAGGTTTTTCAACAGATGTTTTGGCAATGAAGGGATATGAGTTGGCCTGATGCCAGGTAAGCATGTGTGGTGAAATTTAGGGTTATAACAGATGCCCCCTAATGTGTGAAACCTGAGGGAAGGTGGGTGAAACCATCTCCCTGAACATTGGGACACCCGAGACTCCAAAGAATGTTAAAATAGGTGCCAAATGTTCAGATGAAGAGAAAATGAAGTTTGCCAAGCTACTTGGTGAATTTCAAGATGTTTTTGCTTGGTCTTATGAGGATCTTCATGGTTTTGATCCTAGTCTTATACAACATGCCATCCCCATTAAGGAAGGCATAAAACCAGTTAGGCAAAAACAAAGACCTATTAACCCTGCGCTAGAAGCAACTATTTGAAATGAGTTGGAAAAACTCTGGAAGGGTGGAAACATCTTTCTGGTCAAGTATTCTGAATGGGTTTCAAATTTGGTTCCTGTTCGGAAAACAACTGGTCAGATCAGATTATGCACTTATTTTCATGCATTAAATCGAGCTAGTATAAAATATCACTTCCCTCTCCCTAACATGGAAATGATTTTGCAGCAAGTTGCAGGGTCACAAATGATGTCCTTAATTGACGGTTTTTTCCGGTTACAATCAAATCAAGGTAAAAAGGGCAGATAAATATAAAACCACCTTTATTACTCGTTGGGGTACCTTTGCTTATGAACGTATGCCTTTTGGCTTATCTAATGCAGGTGCCACCTTTCAAAGAGCTATGAAAATAGCTTTTGACGATGTGATCGGTAAGATCACTCAGATTTACCTTGATGACTTAACGGTGTACTCTAAAATCCGATCAGATTATTTTAGTCATATAAGAAAAGTTCTCATGCGATGTAGGAAATTTGGCATTTCTCTAAATCCTTCCAAGTCCATTTTCAACGTTACTGAGGGAAAGCTCCTAGGACACATTGTCTCCGATTCAGGAATAAGCATTGATCCTGAAAGGATTGTTGCTATCCTTAATTTGCCTGCCCCCACTTCCAAGAAGGAGTTCAAGATTTTATGGGGGTTATTAACTTTGTCCGTAGGTTTGTTCCATATTTTGTTGTGATGGTCAAACCAATTCATAATCTACTTAAGAAAGATTGTTCTTTTTCTTGGACAGATGATGTCGAAAATGATTTTGAAGGGATTAAGAAAGCAATCAGTTCCACACCGGTTTTGGCGAAGACAGATTTTGAGAAGGAATTCACGATATATACTAATGCCACCAAGGAAGCAGTTTCTGCTGTCCTCATACAAAATGATGACCAAGGAAATGAAAAACCAGTGGCTCACATGAGTCAAAGTTTGTCTGATGATGAATTTAAATATTCTTTTATTGAGAAACATGCTTTCACTCTTGTTAAAGCTATTGAAAAGTTTCACCACTTCATCTTAGGTAAGCATACATTGGTAAAAGTCCCTTTACCTACTGTCAAGTTTTTTCTCTCACAGACTTATCTTTCAGGGAAGCTTGCACATTGGCTTGCCAAGATCCAGGAGCATGATTTGAATATCGTGACTTCTACCACTATCAAGGGACGCGACTTAACTCTTCACTTAGCTCAGCATGATGAGAATAATGAAGAAATTGATGAAGATGATAGTTCCCTATCAACTCTCTTTTACATTGATAACCAGATCCCCGATACAAAAAATTAATTTACTACTTACAGAACCAAAGACGTCTAGACAATTTAGACACTCATCAGAGGAGAAGGCTCCGTCTTGAATCTGCAAGATACGTCATTATAGGAGACTTCGTGTTTCGAAGGTCTGTTGATGGTGTGTTGCTTCGTTGTGTAAACAATGAAGACACACATAAACTGTTGCAAGAAACTCATGGCTCTTCAAATTCTATCATTCATGTAGGAGGTCATTTTTCTGCTAAAACCACTGCCTTCAAAATTATTAGAAAAGGATACTATTGGCCTTCAATGTTTTGTGACTCTTATGTTTTTTCGAGATATTGTGACAAGTGCCAACAATTTGTTGGGAAAGAACGCCTTTCAGCCATGCCATTACAACCTGTCCTCCCAGACTTTCCCTTTTCGAAGTGGGGATTGGATTTTATTGGTCCTAATAATCCTCCATCTTTAGCTGGACAGGTTTTTATTTTGACATCCACAGACTATTTTACAAAATGGGTTGAAGTTGTCCCACTTAATCATTCAACAGATGATCAGGTAATTACTTTCCTTGAAAATAACATTTTTTCCAGATTTGGTCTTCCATTGGAGATCATTACAGACAATGGTCCCGCTTTCATTTTTGCGAAGCTGACCCAATTTTTAGCTAAGTTGGGGGTTAAACATTTCACCTCATTAGCTTATTATCCCCAAGGAAATGGGCAGGCTGAGTCTACCAACAAAAATATGGTAATAATCGTCAAAAGGCTCATCGAAGATAAGCCTCGTCAATGGCACACTCTCCTAACTTGCTCCATTTGGGCAGATCGAACTACCGCCAAGGTAAGCACTGGTTGCACCCCTTTTCATATTGTCTATGGTCAAGAAGCTCTTTTGCCTACTGAGCTGGAACTTTATTTCTTAAGGTTGATGCTACAGATCGAAGAATTAAATTCTTCTGATATTTCATAAAGGATAAACACACTCCTAGCTTTGGAAGAGCAAAGGATATTTGCTTTGGATAATATTAAAAGGAGACAACAAAATGTTAAGAATTATTTCAATAAGAGTGTCAAGACTGTCAAATTTAAGGTCAATGAAAAAGTATTGCTATGGGATTCAGCTCACGCTGATAGGGGAAGACATTCAAAATTTCAAAAATTATGTCTGGGTCCTTTCAATATCGCTTTTGTCTTAGGTACTAACTCTTACATTTTAAGAGATTTACAGGACCGATTGTTTTCCTACAACACTAACGGTTCTCACTTGAAGCATTACGTGGAACCAACTTGAAAAGTTCTAACGCTATTTGGGTTTTTTGTAGATTAGTAGTCTAGCTCTGCTTTCAATTTTTCACTATTTTTCTTTTCTACTTTACAGTAGTGTGATTTATGCTTTCTATTTTAAACATTTCCTACTGCTTTTACATTTCTATCATTTTGTTTCCATAGTTTTAAATTTTGCAATTTTATTCTATTATGATTTTTATTGCTTTTTCATCTTTTTAATTGATTTTGGTCAAGAATAAGATGTTGGATCAGTTCTTCCACAGTGACACTCCTGCAAGATATTGTTAGTCAATAACAATCAATCTTACACAACTGTTACGGTGTTTCTCCTGAAGGCATACTTGAATTTGTTATCTGCTTTCACTGTTGTCTTATAAAGAGATTAGTTATCTCCCACTTCTTCTTTCCATTTCTTCATCCATTTGAGAATTAAAAGAGCAAGTCCATTAATTTTTCTCCTTGAAGTAAAGAGAAAAATCTGGTTGAATGATTATGCATACAAGAATAAACCCCTTCATACTTAAATTTTTTCATGAGTTATTCCCAAATTCCCGGTAATTTTTCCATTAAATCCGCTCACTTCCCCCTGTTTCATAATCATTTTGGTTATATTTTCTTAATCCACTGTTCTTGGTCTGCGAAACCATGATTTCTGAGTTCTAAATATGTTGAAAACAAATTTCCCCGTGGAGTCGCCAGTTTGTTGACGATTAAAATCGCCATGAGGATTTTTCCCGCAAAGTATTGCTAAAGCCTATTAATTATAAGCTAATGATATATATATATATAATACTAGTAGGTGGGACCCCCTTGTAGATTGGAGGATCAGATCTGGTTCTTATATGATGTTTTTATTGTTGTTCGACACTGCTTACATGTTTGAGCATGATTGATGACCAATGTTGGTTCTATTTGCGAGAAATGGATGATGGATAAGGCATGTTGTGTGTTGTTTATGTTCCTCTAGGCTCTAATGTCGTGTTAAAATGGATTATGATATATGTTGGTACCTTTCTATTTACTCCTTGAATTATTACTTGTGCCACCTGCAAAAGATACATGTTAGTAACAACAAGAGCAATTGAAAAGGAATAAGAGCAGTTGAAAAGAGATAAAAAGAAATATGAATAAAATCCAAAAGAAAGGAACTATGCTATTATGTTATACGATGCTGCACTATGCATTTTGAAGTTTAAAAGGATTGTTGTTAGTCCTAGCTAACAGGGTTAGTGGCTATATGGAAAAACATGTGATGCGCACTATGGTGTGGTTGGTAATGGTTAATGTGACATAGGGTAGCGCTCTTGGCAATTAGTGGATGCTGGTTTCGATGCATAGTTTAATTGAATGAATTAATGGATTAGTGGGCTGGTGTGTACTAAGGAATTGAATGACTGGAGGTTGGAGGCGACGTGTATTTACTGCACGTCACTCCATACCCCTCCCATTGGCCGTCACCCTAGCTTGGCTATTATTCGATTGTATTCGTTGTGATTAAGCTATGAATTTCAAGCAGAGGAAGAATTTTTTGACCAAGCTCACATTTTTAAGGTTTTATTGGTTATAGGTATGTCTTTTTTCCATCCATGAACCTGCTCTGGATATGAAATAGATATTGGCTCGTTGATGTATGGGTCTGTGCTTTCCTTAAGTCTGGAAACTGTGTAAATTTGTGATATTTTTCTGGAATGAATGGTTGGTGTGGTTTCATTACAATAATGTTTGAAGTCACAATTTCATTGATCATTCTGAGTGTTAGAAGCCATGAAGGCTCTCTATCATCCTTATTGGTCTTGGTTTAATGGTTTTCATTCAGTCCAGATTAGTTGGCTATCTCCACACATTCTTATCACCATACCCATTCGTTTGTTGTTATGGGGTTTGCTGAGTTTGAAACACTTTGGGTCAGTGAGTATCGTTTCACTTGGGTATGGGTTCGTTCATGTTATTGATGTTGCATAGTAGGTTATGATGGCTGTTATGCCAAAGGGATTGCTTAAGGTTGATTTCTATTTCTTGGCTCTATTTTGTCTTAGCATTCTTTGGTTGATTGGGAAAACCATGAGGGTTATACCCTGCGTGTTCTAAGTGTTGTTATAGGACCAAAATGAAGCCCTTGCTCCTCTGATCCTAGTCTCTCCTATCACGAGAATTTTCACCCTGTCTACGAAGTTATTGGTGGTATAACCTGTGTGTGCACCGTTGGTCTTAGAGGTTCTCACCCGATGTTGGGGTTCGACTCTAGTCTCCCTGTGTTGGTCCATAGGGAGAAACCTTGATTACTCGAAGCCCAATTTTGATAAAGGGAACCCGTTATGTTCTGTTGGATACATGGTTGATGGTTATGAGTCTGTGGTGCATCGTCGATAATGTTCTATTGTTGGTTCGTCTCTGTTGTTTATCCTGACAGAGGTTTTGTTTATTGGTATTTAGTCACTGCAATTGGTTATTATAACAATCAAATTGATAAGCTCAACATGGTTAATTGGTTGATTGGAGAAATGGGATTGAATACATAGTCATTGTATTTTACATTGTGATTATTGAATTATTAACCCAACATTAGTTTTAATTGATTAAGTCACAACAATTCTTCGTGCATGATGCATGGGTATGTGTGGCCTTCCTACAACATGTTAGGTTGAGTTAATGATTGTTGTGACTGAGTGTTTTAAATTTCCAAATGGGAGTATTGCAATCGTGGTAATTATGGCATGGCCATCCACTGTATATGCTATGGATATTATTGATTGCGCCATTAGAGAGGGTCACGGGTTTTTAAACAATATGGTTTTGTTTCAATTTGATCAATTTGTGAGATGAGATCGGGCATACTGTTGCTGCCTCATTGTATTGGATTGATAATCCAACATTGTGGATGTTTAGATTCAGAGTAATTAGACCCGTATAGTCACATAAATGCTCTTACGTTTTGTCGAATGGTCTATGTATTCCACATCATAGTATGAGTTGAAATGGTGATTGCTGTCTGTTTGTTTAAATGGAAAGTCAGGGTCTTTGTAATTAAAATATTGATGGTTGTATTTGGCTGTCCGTTATGTGCATTGATGGATATCATGCATCGAAGCAAATATATGCACAATTTAATCTCATTACAATTTAATTATTAACTGAATTAAAGGACAAAATCAGGCACAAGTTTTGTGTCTGTATTTGATGATTGAAATAATTCGTGGGCAGTGACTGATGAGTTGACGCTGAACAAAGTGGAAATAAGTGACTGTGTATTCATTTGAGAATTGTTTTAAAAACATTAAATGGACAAATGAGAAGAAACAAAACTCTTCTACAGGTTGTTGTGGGATGCATATTGTCTTGTTTTGGTGACACCGTGTTAAAGATATGATTGCAAAAAATGAGCAAGTTAATGCACATAATTGATTGAATTTTACACAGTAGTTTTTCATTTGATCACAATGATTATTTGGTTGGTGTTATTTATTTTTACATTTGATTTAGAATGGTTTTATGGATTACTTAATTAATTTTATGAATAATATCTGCTCTCTTTCCCTACCATTATTTCGCTTTTTTCTAATTACAACTCCATCGTCTTCCCACATTCATTTTTCACTCCCTGTTCTTAAAATTTAATTACAGTTAAGAAGAATTATGAATGGAAGCAGTTTGAAATCACTGTTTTTTGGATGGATTACATCAACATGTTCCTTGGTTTACGTTACAATTGATTGTGTGTTTTCTGTGAGCAGTAACCATATTTCTTTTCCCCCTCATTTTATCATTTTTCTCCCAATACAAACCCCTCGCATATCCTAGGACCTTTTGTTCACCCCCTGCTCATTGACAAAAATTAAACAATTTGTATGGATTGGATTGCATGAGTCTGATATGTTGCTGAGCCAAAATCTATTTCATATTTTTAAGCAGTTATCATATATGGTTGTTAAAGGAACTATTTTCTAATCAATCATGCATGCAAGAATGAGCTTTTTCAGCCGAGGTAGCCATGGCAGAGGAAACTGAGGGAGAGGTAATTGGAACAGAGGCCCAAGAAGGCCAAGATTCTCCATACACTTTGATGTTGACTTGCAAGAGTTAGGCCAGTTATTTCAGGCTAGATTTTTCAATTGGATTGGGCAAGGAGTGGTCCAACCTAGGCTTGAAAGACCTCCCTTCCAAGCTCCACAAGCCCCTAGTATTCCCGTGCCTCCTCATGTCTCACTGCAACCCGAGGTTCCCGAAATCAACGAATGGCAAGAGATTTTCCACCCGTCAGTCTCCCAACATCGTGGCTGGCCGAATTTGTCCTTACCTACTCCCCCACCTATCAATTAGATTGCCCAAGCTGCACCTGTCCACTCACCAATTTAGTCCTCTCATGCTAGCAAAAGGTTGAAAATCGAGGCTCACCATGCCCCTGACAAAGGAAAAGCCATTGTTGCCCCTTCCTCACCCTCCAATGGCTTTGATAAATCTGTGTCTTCTCGGATGCATTTGAGGGACGATTGTTCTCATATGATCAACGAGATTAGGCCTAAAGGCTCAACGAAGCGAAAGGAAAATTTAGATAAATCAAAGGGTGACAACAACAATCAAGGAAAGATTGCATCTCAGAGTGGAAAATATGGTTTTTGAGTTTTATTTTATTTATTGTTGGTGACAATTGACTTCAGAAGTTTTTGGACAACATGTTTTCTTTGGATATATGAACAATATATTTTTGAAAATAATTTCAAATATCAATGAGATAAATTGTCAAATATGAATGTGATGATGGGAGTCACAAGGAGGGGTGTTTTGCTTAATTAACTAGTTATGTCATGATTGTCAAGAGCTAGAGGGAGTCACAAGGGGTCCCACCTACTAGTTATTATTTATTTAAAACCCTTATTATGATTTATTACTTTTCCCCCCTAACTAAAAAGTTGGTTGAGTTTTTAGTTAACTTAACTAATGAAGTAGTTCAACTACTTTAACCAATTCTAATTTTCTTAAAGGAAAAAGGAAAGGGGGGAATAATATGAGGATATAAGGAGAAGCATACTAAGGTTTGGTCTTTGAGTTTATGTTGAGATAGTTCAATTTTCATTCATTCCTTAATTTATCACATGCCTAATTTTTTTTTTATGATAGTAGGGTCTTATTGTAGACGTCAAGATTTAGGGCTGAATTACATCATTCAGACACTTGTTTTTCAGAGGTGTTGATATTTCTTTGATAGTCTGTGTAGACTTGTCTGTTTGTGAATTACTTTCATGACTGACAAAGGCTATTGTGCAGAGTCAAGTGGGCAACAATCTGTGGCAAGCTGGTCCAACTTTTAGAGTTCAATTTTTTGATTTTCTATCAGAGGTCCTTTTGTATGTTTCATTGGGGACGTCTAAGTTTGACTTTGGTCCAAAACTTCTTCACGAAATTTTGTAAAGAGTATGACTCTTTGATGAATTGGAATGAAATAAAGGTTTGATTTATGTCTCATCTATCTTGATTATCATCTTGGTGTCTTTACTTATGTCTTTACATTTATTTCAACAACTGTTATATTCAGAAAATCATATAAACAATGAATTTTCCAGCAAGCTTTTATTTATAAAAAGACTAGCCCAAGCACTGGTAATCAATACTTGTGAGTTAGGATATTATTTTTGATGGCTATAAACATAGCGTGACATTCCTGTCTATTTTTCTTTAGCCAAGCAGAATATGAAAATGCTTGAGTAAGATCATTTCATATATTTTCCTCAACACTTGTATGCCATTGCAGCTCCAAACTTGTGCTAAAATGGCCGAGAGAGTGAGTGTGGTGAGTGCACAAATGAGCCAAGACGTCCTCTATTTATATTAATCTGTCCATTGAATTTTCTGGTTGGGTCAACCTAACTTTCTGGTAATTATATTCTAATATTATTTATTTTGCTAGGTCGACTTGTCTTCTAGGGTTTTTACACATCGGTTTAAGGTTTCTCTTGCTTTCAAAATATTCTATTCTAGACAAAGGTTACACATGGAGGTTAATAATTCCCACAACTATCGTAACATCAATAGTTCTTATGCAATAAGGGCAAGTGATTTTCTATGAATCACAGAAGCTAAATGAGCATGAGAAAAAGTATGTCACCCACGATCTTGAGTTGGAAGCAATCATGTATGTGTTGAATATGTGGAGGCATTACTTGCTTGGGAGAATATTTGTTCTAATGACATACTACTGTGGTATGAAGTATCTATTCCAACAACCAAGGTTGAATGCTAGATAGGCCAGATGGATGACGCTGATTAGAGAGTTTGATTTTGAAATCAAACACATTAAAGGAAAATGAAATAGAGTGGAAGATGCACTCAGTAGGAGTGTACAATTTATACACTTAACAAAAAAAAATGTAGGGGAGTCTGATATGAAGCAGAGGATTGGAACCCTCTTGCAGGAATATGATTTCTTCAATAGAGTCATAAAAGATTTACATCAAGAACCCAAGGAAAATAAATATGAAGGATACTAGATTGAGGCTAATAATCTGATGTTGTATTATAATAGGTTGTATGTGCCCGATTCAATAGATTTGAGGCATTTGATTATAGACGAGTTCCATAGGAGACCATATGTGGTTCACCCTTGTTACCAGAAAATGGTGAAAACAATAAGGAAGTTGTATTATTGGCCTGGAATGAATCAAGATAGTGCTCAATACATCGCTATATGCTTGGAGTGTCAATAGGTCAAAGTGGATCATAAACATCTTGTCGGGTTATTGCAACATTTGCAAATTCTAGAGTGGAAATGGGAAACGATTTCCATGGATTTCATTATAGGTCTACCTAAGACAATCAAGAAACATGATGCGATCATGGTTGTGGTGGATAAGTTGAGCAAGGCAACTCATTTTATTCCCATCAAATATACCTTCAAATCCATAGATGTTGCTAATGTTTTTATAAAATAATTTTTCTAATTGCACGGTTTTCCTAAGACAAAAATCTCAGATAGAGATGGCAATTTCACTTCAAATTTCTGGAAAAGCTTATTTCCGGGCTCGAGAACACAACTGGCATTTAACATATCCTACCATCCTCAAATAGATGGTCATACCAAGAGACTGAACAAAGTGTTAGAGGACATGTTGAGGATGCATGTTATGCATCAACCCAAGTAGTGGGAAGAGTATCTACACCTGGTAGAGTTTTCCTACAACAATGGTTACCAAGAATCATTGAATATGAACATGTTTGAGGTTCTGTATGGCAGAAAGTGCAACGTTCCAATTAGTTGGGACAGTCTAGTGGATAGAATCACACTTGGACCAGAATTGCTGAAAGAGATGGGACAAGCCATGGTTAAGATAAGGGAGAATCTGAAAGTTTCCCAAGACAGATAAAAGAGCTATGCAGATAGCAAGAGAATTCACAAAGAGTTCAAAGTGAGGGATCATGTGTATCTTCGAGTGAAACCCAAGAGAAGTTCCTTGAGAATGGGGATGTGTGCTAAGTTAACAACTTGCTACTGTGGACCATTTGAAGTCTTGGAGAGAATAGGGCCAATAGCATACAAACTTGCTTTACCACCTAATATTAGATCTCATAATGTGTTCCATGTGTCTTTGTTAAAGAAATATGTACATGATTCTAATCATGTTATTGATTGAATTGTGATACACGTGGAATCGAAGGGAGAATTCCATCCTGAACCTCAATGCATCCTAGACAGGAGAGAAACACTGCTCCAGAACTGATCCATTGTGTAGTTTAAGGTGCAATGGAAGTACTTTGGAGAAGATGAGGTTACATGGGAGATGGAAGATGCCATGAGATTGGCATACCCATTTTTGTTTTCTGTATAATTGTACATACATGATGTTTTAAACACTGAGGATGATGTTTCCTTAAGGGGGAGGGGAATGTCACACCCTGTTTTCCCCAAGACTGTAATTATGCTAAGACTTCATATGATTATGTTTATGAAGCATGTAGTTGTGTTTTAATTAATGAAAACACCAAATAATTGACTAAGAGGGAACAACCTTGAAAGTAATGGCCATGATACACAAGTGGGAATTGATGAAGCATGGATTGATTGAGTGGCTGGGTAAGGTGGAGCTGAGATGTTTTATGAATAAAATAAGAAGCTTGTTTAACAAGCTAGTTTATGCTTACAAAGCATGAAAATACACCTTTCAACGTACCAGATCTATATGGAGCCACACAAATATTAATATAAGTCACAAATGTGGTTGGAACACATAATAACTGTTGACAGATTGGTCTCTTGAAGAAGGCAAGGGAAAATTGAATGAACTTACAACATGACACCATGGACTTTCCCCTTTAGAATGGGAACTGTGGGCTACAGGTTTCATATGCAGGAAGGCCATAGGAATCCCAAGAAGATTGGATGAGGAAGAGACCAAAAGTGGAAAAGAGCACCATTGAACAAAAAAGAAGGGAGACAACAAAAGAGAGACCAAGGGGAATTCTACTTGAACATGCACACACACACACACATAGAAGAGAACACATGAAACATAATGAAAAGAGAGAACATAGCACACAAAATCTCGAGAAGAGCTAACCTGAGAAAGAACCAGTGAGAAACAAACTCACATAGTAACGATGCATCAAACATAGGTTGTCGTGAACATAAGTTGAAGAGACGAGAGAGTTTCCTTGAAGAAAATAGGAAGATCCAATTTAAGATTGATCACCCTGAAACAAAGAAGACTCGAATCCAGACTGGAGAAAAAGAGGAAAACAACTTGGTGCTTACCGGACAAAAACCGACACTGGTAAGGGGAGGTCACCAAGAGATTGAATAACATAGAAGGGACTCACTTATGTAGAGGAAATCTAGTTGATAAACCACCTAATAAACATGTAGAGTTCTTGAGCTTAGTGGGAAGGGGGAAACCTCTGTTGTTGTCAATGAAGGAAGGATAGTAACCTTCTTCGATCATCCTAATCTTGGAAACCAACTGAATCATTCCCCTTGTGGTATCATGGATTGACACGGGGGTGGCATATTGTAGGAAGGAACTCTACATTATGGCCTAAGGTTGGGAGGAAATGTGTCCTCTCTCAGCCAGTGGGTTGTGGCTATTTACTGGATTAGATAAGTATTTGACTTGATCTGTTTAATTGCACATGAATGTTCTATGTATGTATTGGTCCAAATTAAATGGGAAAAATGAATGCTAGAAATAAATGAAATCAAATCCTAAGTAATTAGGACATGCGTTTTGTTGCCATTGTTTAACCTATTGAATTTTGAAATTGAATAATTATGGACAATCTGTATCGCGAAGGTCCTTGCAGCTTTGGAGGAAAGCTTGCAAGATATGGACAAAACCTTCACCAGAGAGTGATTTGGGGTACCTTGGTATTTGAAGTTTAGTGAGGGAATTTGAGCACCTGGTGTTATGGGAGAGAACCCTAAATCTTTGAGGGGAAATTTTGTAGGATATGGACAAAACATTCATTTGGAAGATTAAAGACATGCCTTAGATTCTGGAGGCTACCAACATGGGTAATACGCCTTAAGTCCTATGAGAAGTCACTTGTTTTATGTGGAAAGCTTGCTGGACATCCAATTGAAAAAGGGGAGACCTTAACTAGTGTAAAATTGGAATTTCCAAAGATCTTAGAAGTTTGGTAGAATCTTAGAAAGGCCAAAGAAAATACCCCGGTCTGTTAAGTCTGAAATCAGATTGTCACCTTGGAAGAAACCAACGTATTATGGTGGTTCGATTCACAACCATTGATTTGGCTAAGTGGGTAGATCCAGACCAATGGTTGGATGGTGCCACTTTGAAGGGGTTGAATGAGGTGGTACTCTAACTCTAATGGAGAGAACCCCAAGTCGACAAGGACCGTTGATCTATCGAAGGGTGGGTAGGGAGAAATCTGGACCGTTGGATCCAGTAAGAAGACTGTCGGAGGATGGGTTGTAGAAAGTCTATAAGGAAGATTGTAATAGGAGTCCGATGAAAGGAAATCCAAGGACCATAGATCCATCATGAGGTGATCCTATGAGATCACAATCGTTGATTTTGGCAAGAGTTTCTCTGAAGAAGAGGAGTTGACAACCCCAATTGACAATTCTCCTTGTCCCTTAAGTTCATAGTGACCATAGGATCAAATGAACAAGGACCGTTCAATCTGTTGGAGATGCGCATGGTCAGAGTGAGCAACTTGGAGTGGTTTTGGAACAAATGCAATGATGCTCCAAAAGGGAGGGACTCTGAAAATGAGTGGATGATCATTGATTGGTTTGGGGACGAGAGTTAATATCAACCATGTGATTTGTGGCTTCCATTTACTTTGTGTGAGGGATGGACACTTATGCGGAAGTAATCTTCGAGTGGGTAGAAGACCCCGATGCAATTGTGATTGTTAGAACCCTGAGAACGAGGAACATTAGATCTCAGTGGTTGATCCGTCGAGATGTCACCTTTGGATGGGAGATCAACTTAGGTTGTCGGGCACTCCGATGGGAACGAGTCCAAATGGCCACAATTCGTTGATCTGAGGGCTATGAGATGATCAGACCATCTGAATTGGAGCGTTTAGACATCTGGGCACTCTAGTAAGATAAATGGAGGGAACTCCTTGAGGATTAACAAAGGTTGTCATAGTTTAAATTATGATAAGAGAAGTCCTCACTTAAATGATTCGTGAATCCAATAACAAGTCAGGAGTAAAAACATGAAAGTCAACATCCCACCAGCCTAAGTGAGGTTTATGATGAAAATGGGTACTTAACACTGAGAGGGGGGGGTGAATCAGTGTCTGAAAACTTTGGACATTTTTCCACTTTTCACAAATTAACTGAACAACACATATTTATTTCATTTTCTAAATCAATATATATATATATATATATATATATATATATATATATATATATATATATATATATATATATTAAAGAATACATATTTTTTTTATTAAATAACTTGAATGAATACATAAGATCAATCTTTGAATATCATCTTCATACAATTATGAGAGACCCAACTCTCTGTTACAAGACCCAACTTGTAGTTCTCAGATCCAACTGAGAAATGAGGAATCCAATCCTCATACAAGATCCAACTTGTAAACAGACACCAACCTGATAGAATGAACTTTCATTCAATCCATTATATATAAATATATATACTTCAACGAATTCAATTACTCTTCTTCTCACCATTATTTCTTGTTTATATAGTCTCCCAATTGGTGTGAGTTTGAAGCATTGTGTCTTTTGATATTTGAACCATTGTACCCTTTTCATTTAAAATGATAATCTTAAACTTTAATTAATATCATTTTTTCCTTTTTATTCTTTATTCATGTTTTCATGATTTAAATCTCTTTAATCATGGCTGTGTATCGATTCATCTGTCCTCATGAGTTGATCATAGTCATGGATCGACTCATTAGATAATACTCATGCTTCTGCCGCGTTCTCGATTCACCAACAGATCATATTCGATTATTTATCGATTCTATGTATTGTTCTGGTGTAACTCTCTGTCGAATGAAATCTGTATGAGGCGCTCCCTTCAAACCATTTTGATATGACCATAGGCGTAGAAACACAAGCTTATTATTTAAGATTTGCCTTTATTTTTCTTATTCCATATGACCATATGCGGTGACCAGGCGCTAGGCCAAACGATCACTTGAGCGCTTATCATAATCAATGGTCACGATTCAATATCCCGATGAGATGGACGGTTGACGGAACTTCTCCCTTCGAAACTTCAGGATTTCAACTTTTCAAACCTTTCAAAACTTCTGAATCAGATTTCCCGAACATATTGGACGGTTTACGTTTATTTCGCGAAAATCGATCAATCGTCAGATTTGATTCTTACAAGGCTTCATACGACGACTGGGTCTTAATCAAGCATTGAGATGTATGACCATCATTTACTCTGGGACTTCAGCTATTTCAACTTACGCTATCCTTCCACTGTAGTAGATCGATGGATGAGAATACTCCCGAAGTGTTTCTTTGGATTGGACGGACCATGTCTACTTCGGGATTTCGTTCTTCAGGACTTCAAAGATTTTTTCATTTGCTAGTGGTGAAACTCTCGAAGTAATTATTACGGAGTGACATAACTTATTGATGTCACATGTTGACATGGCATGAGACAATTTCCTCTTGACACATGTCATCATCTGATTATGCCATGTGTACTTGTTGACATGGTCTGCCACGTGTCCTTGCTGATGTGGTTTGCCACACATCTTTGCTGAAGTGGTCTGCCACACGCCCTTGCTGACGTGATCTGCCATATGTCTTTGCTGACGTGGTCTGCTGACGTAGATCTCCCATACGTCCTTGCTGATGTAGTCTATTGATGTGGTCTACCATATGTCCTCTTGAATCAGATGGTTGAGGCTTACTTCAGATGATCCGATGGTCGAGAATTTATTTCGTCTCTCCGGGTCTGCGGGCTTCGGGAATTTCAAATCTCAAACTGAATTCTTGAAATGAGATTTTTTTGGAGCATAACCTCCTCACATCTTTAGACCCGAAATGAATGATGGTCGTTTGATTAGGATCTTAGATTAACGACTTGATCTTGTCTGCGATGCAACTTTACCTTGGATTAAATCCAACGACTCTCCATCTTTGCTTATCCTATCCTTCCTTTTAGTTCGATTCGACGGCTGACGAAAATTTGGGTGATCGAGATCTCAGATCTCAGCCCTTGCTTATCCTGTCCTTCCACTTAAGGTGATCCGACGACTGATGAATATTCGGGTGATCGAGATCTCATATCTCAGCCCTTACTTATCCTATCCTTCCACTTTAGAATGATCTAACGGTTGACGAAAATTCGCATAGTTAAGATCTCAGATCTTTTACCTCGCTTATCCTGTCCTTCCACTCAAAAGTGATCCAACGGTCGATGTGGACTCTTAGAAGCAAATTAACGATCGACGATGATTGCAAAACCACAACTTGCGAGTGATTTAACTCGACACCCAAACTTCAGAATTGAAGTTGTGCGTTGTTGGTGAGTCACCCACAGTGGTCGATCTTTGAATCTATAAGATCTGATGGTCCTCACTAATTGCGGGATTGGAAATAGCACGATTTTTAATTCTCCTTTCGATCTATGCAATCTATCCATGCCGTTGATCTGGCTTGCAAATTCGATGGTCACGATCCTCCAATGGTCCTCAAGCCCACGATCACTCATATGACTGATGTCCGTTATATGAGACGATCAACACCATCAATTTCTTGATCGGACGACTGCTGAGGCTTCTCACCTTTTCCTGTGCATTGGTCGGCTTCTCAGTATTTCCATCGATCGAACGACATTTCTAGAATGTGTTCTTCATTTGCTAACTCTCCTGAGATTTAATTACTATTTGTGCATTCTTTTATGCACTGATAGTCAGTCGCTAATTCTCCCGAGCTTTGATCATACGAACATTGTTGATCCTATCGTGATCAACAATAATCACGAATTGCTTTCAGCCTTAAGGTGATGTTCTTTTGTCGATCTTTAGTATACTTTTCCTCCTGAGATTAACCTTGCTTCCCTGCTTATTGTTTGAAATTCTCTTTCCATGATTGACCTTTCATTACACATGAAAAGACATTGTTGGCCATCTTGACACTAATTCCAAATGTATAACTGATCATGAATTATTCATGTTGCCATCATAACAACTTATCATGATTGTTGACATCAATGACAACACATGAATGACAATATGTCCAACAATATTCCCCTTTGTCATTGAGGGAAACACACTAACTTCATACAGAAACTCCCCCTGTGATGATGCTTCTCTCCTCTAAAGTTACTCTCCCCCTTTGACATCAATGGAAAAGGGCTGCTCCTCTTATGATCAACCTCTATTTTTCTGCATTTTGTTGACCAAAATATGAGCTTGGGTAACTTCCCTTGGAATCATGTTCTGTCTGCCATAACTGAATGACTCCCCCTGTCAATATGCTTTCTCTCTGCTTCTAACTACTCTCCCCCTTTGTTTCTGAAAGGGTAGCTCTTCCTGACAAGGTCTCTTCCTCTGTTAATTTACTAACTTCTTATCTCAGTTTATTGAGATTTTTGTGTTTAAATAAGTAGTCTTCTTGATACAAATTTTGTAGTGATCAAGTCTTTTTCAAAACTTTATCTAATTACCTTCTTATTCAATACTCAAAATACTCCTCCTAAGTTTTTACTGACTTTCCTTTGTCAAATAGAACAAGAGTATGAATCTTACTGATATTTTTGATCTGCTTCTTATTCTTTTTTGATATTTCATAGGAATATCAATTGAGGAATTATACCAATTGATTTAAATACCAATTTTGTTATCAATTGATCTTTGTTGAATGAAACTCCTTGAACTTCTCTACTACCTTTTTTTTTTTTTCTTGTATTCTACAATTAACCCTACCAATGATTTTTCTTTTGACCACTAATCCATAGATAGTCAAGATTTTCAATATGTTAATTTAGAAACTCTTTGGCATGATCCTTTGATTTTGCAAAAACCAATTTAAACTTCTTTTTGTATTTTCTTTCTTTTGCTAACAACTTATGACATCATTAGAATTTGATATTGTCTCATATTCTTCTATCGATACTTCCTTTTCTTGAGATTGATTTATCTCATATTGAATTTTACATTCTTTAATAGGATTTTTACCCATCATGATCTTATTATTAGTTTCTTCATTTTTAGGTATAATAACATTTTTGTTGCTTTCTCCTTCATATTTTCTTCTCCATATCTTCTTGTGAGATATTCTTCTTTTTGGATCTTCTCTTTCTAATTGTGTTTTTGGAGATTTGTCATCTCCTTTCTTGTTCCAACTTTTATTAGGTTTTTTCACTGAATTGAATGACTTATTCAAATATTGACTTTTTGTATTCTTGCAGTTTTGAGATTTGTGCCCAAACCTATCACAGTTGTAACATCTCATTGTATGACAAAATTTTGCTGTGTGCCCAACACAATTACATCTCCAACATCTAATTGAGTTTTTGGATTTTCTTGTATATCCTTTCTCTAGTATCTTGCAGTCCATTGCTTTATGGCCAAAGCTATGACAAGAAAAAAAAATAGCCATTGAAGGTGTTTCCTTTCTAGATTTTATTTTGGCTTGAAGGATCTGTCATTTGATTTTCTTCTTCCTTTTTACTTCTATAGTTTTCTTTCTTAACAAAGTTCATGACTTGTAATTGCTTTGTACTTGAATCTTTTACTTTTAAGAAGGATGATCCTTTCTCATGTTTGTAAATGACGCTCCATTTGTTATTGTCTTCTTTCTTATTGTATCCAAGACTAGTTTTGTCATCAACTGATTTTTGGATTTTCCAAATATTATCTAGGATGGCCGAACTATTATGGAATTTGACAATCTTATCTGTCTTCTCATTTATCCTTTTGATATTGACTATTTCTAACTTCAATATTTGACATAATTCTTCCTTTTTATTCAACTGAATCTTTAGGGCTTCTTCCATTTCTTTAGAATGTTCAAGTTGAGTCTTTAGATTGATGACTATTTCTTCTGTCTCTTCTAAGACTTCTTTGCATTTAATGGTTTTGTCATATGTCGTCAATTCTTCCAAATTTCTTGTTAGATCAAAAACTTTAGTTTTCAATACTTTGATTTCTTCCTCCTATTCTAGCTGAATACTTTTGAGGTTGACGTTTTCTAATTCAAACAAATGGCACGATTCTTCCTTTTTAGTTATTTGAATCTTCTGGGCTTCTTTCTTTTTCTTAGATTCTTCAATTTGAGTCATCAGATCTGCATTAGTACTTTCATTTATCTTTTTGAAATTGACGATTTCCAATTCCAACATGTGGTAAGAATTTTCTTTCCTTGTTAACTGGATTTTTAGGTTTTCTTTACTTTCTTTAATTTCCTCAATTTGAGTGTTTGACTTCTCAACCTCTTTTCTAAGATTCACAACTTCTACTTCTAGCTTATGACACGATTCTTCTTTTTTCTGACTGATTTCATTCTTCAATTTCTCAATCTCCTCTTCTTTTTCTTTTAACTGAACATTTTGCTCAGATATGATTTTTTCATTGTCTTTGAGTATTTCCTTTATTTCCATGATATGCTTTTGACTCTTTTCAAGAAATTCTTTAGTGTAGTCATGAAGAAAACTATAGTCTGAATCATTATGGTCATAGTGATATACATAGAGACTCCAATCAACTTTCTATTTGGCCTTTGATAGTTCTTCTTCTACTTCATCTATGGAATAAATGTTAACAAAACATTTTTCTGATTCTTTTAGTACTTCTTTTCTTTTACTGTCATGTTTCTTTAATTTTTCCATCTCTTCCATTAGATTAATAACTTTCGTTTTCAAACTTTTGATCTTCTCTTCTTTGTTTTCTAGCTGAAACTTTTGTTCACGCTCTTCATGGCTAGATTGATCTAGCTTTTGTAGTAGCATCATATCTTTCTCTTGGATTTTATCCAACTCTTCTAGAGTGCACAGGGTTGTGTACTCAAGACTGTCAAGAGCCTCCACAGGAATTTTGATATGCATATAATTTCCTGGTTCCAACCGAATCTCTCCTATAGCAACTGCAACATCAGTTTTAAGATCATGTAATCTTTCTTTAGTGATTACTGAGGTATTGTTCAATTCCTTGATGAGGTTGTCTTCCTCACTGTTGACTGATATTTGCCTCAAATCCTGTATTTCATTCTGATTAGAAATCTTTTTCTCTACATTATGTTCTTCAATCTGATTGCAGTTTTCCTTTTCTTTATCTTCTTCATTATCTTGATAAGAACTCTCTTCTTCTGAGTTTTGTTCTTTATTCTGATAGGAATCCTCTGTATATGAGTCTTGTTGCTCACTTTGATAGGATTTCTCTTCTTCTTGTGTTTCATTTTGATAAAAAGTTTCTAGTTGAAGCCATAATTCTTTAGCAGATTTGTAGTGCTTCATCTCTTCTTTGACTTGGTCTGACAATCCATCCTGAATTGCTTTTAAGGCTACTAAATTATTTATCTTTGTTTATTTTGCAGTTTTGGATCTTCTCTTTGAAGTAGTTAAGTGTCAAGGCTTACTTACTACCGAATCCCAAACTCCATATCCTCTTGACTTCATATATCTTTTCATATTTTCCCTCCATGATAAATAATCTGTTCTATCAAATAGGGGAGCTTCATTTATGGAGATAACAATTTGTCCACCCATTTCTTCTGAATCTACTTTCAGTGTTTAAATTGTGTTGAAGGAACCCGCTCTGATACCAATTGATGAAAATGGGTACTTGACACTGAGAGGGGGGGGGGTGAACCACTGTCACAAAACTTTGGACATTTTTCCACTTTTCACAAATTAACTGAACAACAAATATTTATTTCATTTTCTCAATCAATATATATAAAAGAATAAATATTTTATTTATTAAATAACTTGAATGAATACATAAGATCAATCTTTGAATATCATCTTCATACAATTATGAGAGACCCATCTCTATGTTACAAGACCCGACTCTCTCTTACAAGACCCAACTCTCTGTTACAAGACCCAGCTTGTAGTTCTCAGATCCAACTGAGAAATGAGGAATCCAACCCTCATAACAAGTCCCAACTTGTTGATCTTAGATTCAACTGAGATGTGAGGAATCCAATCCTCATACAAGACCCATCTTGTAAACATGCACCAACATGATAGAATGAACTTTCATTCAATCCACTATATATAAATATATATACTTCAAAAAATTCAACTACTCTTCTTCTCACCATTATTTCTTGTCTATATAGTCTCCCAATTGGTGTGAGTTTGAAGCATTGTGTCTTTTGATATTTGAACCATTGTACCTTTTTCATTTAAAATGATAATCTTAAACTTTAATTAATATCATTTTTTCCTTTTTATTCTTTATTCATGTTTTCATGATTTAACTCTCTTTAATCATGGCTGTGTATCGATTCATCTGTCCTCATGAGTTGATCACAGTCATGGATCGACTCATTAGATAGTACTCATGCTTCTGCCGCGTTCTCGATTCACCAACAGATCATATTCGATTATTTATCGATTCTATGTATTGTTCTGGTGTAACTCTCTGTCGAATGAAATCTGTATGAGGCGCTCCCTTCAAACCATTTTGATATGACCATAGGCGTAGAAACACAAGCTTATTATTTAAGATTTACCTTTATTTTTCTTATTCCATATGACCATATGCGGTGACCAGGCGCTAGGCCAAACGATCGCTTGAGCGCTTATCATAATCAATGGTCACGATTCAATATCTTGATGAGATGGACGACTGATGGAACTTCGCCCTTCATAACTTCGAGATTTCAACTTTTCAAACCTTTCAAAACTTCTGAATCAGATTTCCCGAATAGATTGGACGGTTTACGTTTATTTCGCGGAAACTGATCAATCATTAGATTTGATTCTTACAAGGCTTAATCCAACGGCTGGGTCTTAATCAAGCATTGAGATGGATGGCCATCATTTACTCTGGGACTTCGGCTATTTCAACTTACGCTATCCTTCCACTGTAGTAGATCGACGGATGAGAATGCTCCCGAAGTGTTTCTTTGGATTAGACAAACCATGTCTACTTCGGGATTTCATCCTTCGAGACTTCAGAGCTTTTGTCATTTGCTAGTGGTGAAACTCCCGAAGTAATTCTTCCGGAGTGATATAATTTATTGATGTCACATGTTGACATGGCATGAGCCAATTTCCTCTTGACACATGTCATCATATGATTATGCCATGTGTACTTGCTGACGTGGTTTGCCACGTGTCCTTGCTGACGTGGTTTTCCACACATCTTTGCTAACATGGTCTGCCACACGCCCTTGTTGACGTGGTCTGCTGACGTGATCTGCCATATGTCTTTTCTGATGTGGTCTGTTGACGTAGATCTCCCATACGTCCTTGCTGATGTGGTCTGCTGACGTGCTCTACCGTATGTCCTCTTGAATCAGACGGTTGAGGCTTACTTCGGATGATCCGACGGTCGAGAATTTATTTCGACTCTCCGGGTCTCTAGGCTTAGGGAATTTCAAATCTCAAATTGAATTCTTGAAATGAGATTTTTTTGGAGTGTAACCTCCTCACATCTTTAGACCCGAAACGAATGATGGTTGTTTGATCAGGATCTTAGATCAACAACTCGATCTTGTCTGCGATGCAACTTTGCCTTGGATTAAACCAACGACTGTTCGTCTTCTCTTATCCTATCCTTCCTTTTAGTTCGATCCGACGACTGACGGAAATTCCTGTGATCAAGATCTCAGATCTTAGCCCTTGCTTATCCTGTCCTTCCACTTAAGGTGATCCGACGACTGATGGATATTCAGGTGATCGAGATCTTAGATCTCAGCCCTTGCTTATCCTATCCTTCCACTTTAGAATGATCTAACGGATGACGAAAATTTGTATAGTTAAGATCTTAGATATTTTACCTCGCTTATCCCGTCCTTCCACTAAAAAGTGATCCAACGGTCGATGTGGACTCTTCGAAGCAGATTAACGGTCGACAATGATTGCAGAACTACAACTTGCGAGTGATTTAACTCGACACCCAAACTCCAGAATTGAAGTTGTGCATTGTTGGTGAGTCAGCCACAGTCGTCAATCTTTGAATCTATAAGATCTGACGGTCCTGACTAATTGCGGGATTGGAAATAACACAATGTTTAATTCTCCTTTCGATCTCCACAATCTATCCCTGCCGTTGATCTGACTTGCAGATCCAACGGTCACGATCCTCCAACAATCCTCAAGCCCATGGTCACTCATATGACCGATGTCTGTTATATGAGACGATCAACACCGTCAATTTCTTGATAGGATGGCTGCTGAGGCTTTTCACCTTTTCCTGTGCATTGGTCGACTTCTCAGTCTTTCCATCGATCGGACGACATTTCTAGAATGTGCTCTTCATTCGCTAACTCTCCTGAGCTTTAATAACTGTTTGTGCATTCTTTTATGCACTGATAGTCAGTCGCTAATTCTCCCGAGCTTTGATCATAGGAACATTGTTGATCCTATCGCGATCAACAATAATCACGAATTGCTTTCAGCCTTAAGGTGATGTTCTTCTGTCGATCTTTAGTATAATTTTCCTCCTGAGATTAACCTTGCTGCTCTTCTTATTGTTTGACATTCTCTTTCCATAATTGACCCTTCATTACACATAGAAATACCTTATTAGCCATCTTGACACTAATGTCAACTGTATAACTGATCATGACTTATTCATGTTGCCATCATAACAACTTATCATGATTGTTGACATCAATGACAACACATGAATGATAATATGTCCAACAATTTAGGGGGTTGGGTGTGTCACATTTCCATTGAGATGTCTTCCAAGCGATAAACGAATTGAAGGAGTAACAGGAAGAAAACAACTAGCTCCAAAAAACCTACACACAACACAAACATACCCTTCTTTAATTTACAATACAAACTCTAGATATATTTCAAATGAGTTAGGTGAAAACCTTCTAATCTAATTGTAAGATTCAATTAGACTAATACATATGCATTAAAAAAAAAACATTAAATTGACATAAGTAAATGGGGAGTGAGGGAGAAAAAAATGGGATTCTATTTACAAGAAGAAAGAAAAACATCAACAAGATCCATACCTTTGAAGTGATATGATAAATCCAAGTCATTTCTCCTTACAAATCATTTCTCTTCAAGGTTCTTTGACATCCAATAATATTCAAAGTATTCAATAATCCTCCTCTCTTCAATCGATCACAAGAAAAATAAGTGAAAAAAAAAATGCAAATTGGATAATCCTTCTAATGTTTAGAAGAGAATCACATTAACATAAACTTGGTACTATCCAAAACCAATATATCAATCTCATTTCAAGAAGATAATCACATTAACCTAAACGTGTTACTATCCAAAACCAAGATATCAATCTCATGTGAAAAGGATTTATAACCTTTTTGATCATTCCTAGGATTTTACAAGAAGAATATGTCCATTTTCTTGAATAATATCAAGATATCCAATCTTTGGGCACACCCACAATGATGAAGGTTGACTAAATCAATTTAGGAGAGCACGCCAATCAAGTTTTACCTTGTAAAATACATGCACACGGGTAATTGAGCTATTTCTAGCTCCCACAAATTTCAAGGTAATAATTGCACCCTTTCTTAAATCAATGAATTTTAATAACATTCCCAAAGTTCTGGGATATATTTCAAGGTAATAATTGTAGCTTTTCCTAAATCAAGAAATTTTAATGATAAATTAAAGGTTTTTTTTGGACAAAATAGTCAATGTAAAGTTGTATTTCCTGGTTGGTACTACTTGGTACATGTGAGAGAAAATTCAATGATAACAATAATCATATTTAAGAACATTTTAAAAGGGAGGGGATTTTAAAATTGCATAAATTGTTTCAAAATACCAAATAAAAGTATTTAATTATTTGAAGATAAAAAAATATTAAATTAATTAATTTAAATATATATATTTTTAAATATATGTATAAATACATTTTATTTGATTTGTAGAAAATTTTAAAATAATTAATGATGTTTGAAGCTCCAACAATCTCAAAATAAATTATAAGTTGATTTAATTTTTTTTTTTTTAAAAGCAAATGAATAATATCTTTAATTAGAAGATTTAGAGTTTGGAAAATTTTATCCAATTCTGAAAAACATATATGTCAACATGTGACTTCTAAAAAACAATTAATTCTGAAAAACATATATGCCAACATGTGATTTCTAAAAAAGCAATTAATAGATAGACAATGACATTTAAATATAAGATTTTAGATTTAGCTAAATACATATTGTATTAATAAATTGTTAAATAATTATATTGGTAATATAATTGTATTATTTATTAAAAAACAAATATAGGATGAAGTTTATTATTATAGGATGAAGTTTATTATTAAGTATATAAAATATTTAAAAATTAAATAAATTTTGAATTATATTTATTAATAAAAGTTAGTTTTAAAATAAATTATACAATTAATATGATAATAACGTTTTTTTACTCTTATATTAATATTATTAATATGATGATAATATATTTTTGTAATTGTTATTTATATGATATAAATTATTTGATTTTTATGGTATGATTTTATTTTATATTAATATTAAATTAATATAGTGATTTTGATGATGATGATCAATAATGTCTATTAAAATTAGAATTAGTTTATGAGACTTAAAAAATGATATTATTTGGATATTTTTTTTTTAATTAATTTGAAAAACATAAAATTGTTATTTTTTAATTTGATTTTTTTTTAACTATTGGGGAATCATGGAGGAAACTATTTTGCAGAATAAAGATACTATTAAAAAAAACTTCAAATCAAAATTTAAGGAAAAAATGTGGTGTGATAAAGAGTTAGAGGAAAAAAGAAAATTAAGGTATTATAAAGATGTAATCAACCCTAATCTAGAAGATCAAAATTATCTATCTGTTTTGGGAAGTGTAAAGAAAAAAATAAGCATTGGTAAGATAAGAACAAATTCTCACGAGCTTCATAGTGAAACTAGAAGTTGACCAATTCCTAAAACGCCATGGGATGAAAGAGTGTGTCACCTTTGTGACACTAAGAAGGTTGAAAATGAAAAGCACTTTCTCTTAGATTGTCCACCCTATACCCATATTAGATCTCATTTTCAAAATATTTATCACACTACCAACCTTCCGAACCTCTTAACTCAACAAAAGTATGGTGATCTTGGAAAACTTCTCTTAATGCTTTTGGAGCACAGAAACAAAATTCTAAAGTATCATAAGTAATCACTTACGCGCTTAAGGTCCGATAGACCAATTCGGTCTTAGTGGACGTTAACCATCATCATCATCATAATGATATTTTTTAATTGTTATTTATACGATGTTACAAATTATTTTATTTTTATGGTATGATTTTATTTTATATTAATATTAAATTGATGAAATGATTTTGATGATAATGATTAATGTCTATTAAAACTAGAATTAGTTTATGAAACTAAAAAGAATATTAATTGAATTTTTTTTTATACTTGAAAAAAATAAATTAATATTCTCAATCATTATAATTTTAATAAAAAAAATCCAAATTATATATATATATATATATATAAACGTCATAGTTAGATATACATAAATAATTTTATATAAATAATAATTATAAAATAAAAATACCATATAATATATCATTTGTGTGAAAAGCTTTGTAACGCTGATTTTTAAATAGAAATCCCAGTATCACTACTAACATCCTCAGTTTGTTTAATAGAA
>ML790090.1:85326-98582 GCA_009831015.1 Picea engelmannii | reverse complement strand
GTAAACATGCACCAACATGATAGAATGAACTTTCATTCAATCCACTATATATAAATATATATACTTCAAAAAATTCAACTACTCTTCTTCTCACCATTATTTCTTGTCTATATAGTCTCCCAATTGGTGTGAGTTTGAAGCATCGTGTATTTTAATATTTGAACCATTGTACCTTTTTCATTTAAAATGATAATCTTAAACTTTAATTAATATCATTTTTTCCTTTTTATTCTTTATTCATGTTTTCATGATTTAACTCTCTTTAATCATGGCTATGTATCGATTCATATGTCCTCATGAGTTGATCACAGTCATGGATCGACTCATTAGATCGTACTCGTGCTTCTGCTGTGTTCTTGGTTCACCAACATATCATATTCGATTATTTATTGATTCTTTGTATTGTTCTGGTGTAACTCTCTGTCGAATGAAATCTGTATGAGGTGCTCCCTTCAAACCATTTTGATACGACCATAGGTGTAGAACCACAAGATTATTATTTAAGCTTTACCTTTATTTTTCTTATTCCATATGACCATATGCGGTGACCAGGCGCTAGGCCAAACGATCGCTTGAGCACTTATCAGAATCAATGGTCACGATTCAATATCCCGATGAGATGGACGATTGATGGAACTTCACCCTTCATAACTTCGAGATTTCAAATTTTCAAACCTTTCAAAACTTCTGAATCAGATTTCCCGAATAGATTGGACGGTTTATGTTTATTTTGCGGAAATTGATCAATCATCAGATTTGATTCTTACAAGGCTTAATCCAACGACTGGGTCTTAATCAAGCATTGAGATGGATGGCCATCATTTACTCTGGGACTTCAGCTATTTCAACTTATGCTATCCTTCCACTGCAGTAGATCGACTGATGAGAATGCTCCCGAAGTGTTTCTTTGGATTAGACAAACCATGTCTACTTCGGGATTTCATCCTTCAAGACTTCAGAGCTTTTGTCATTTGCTAGTGGTGAAACTCCTGAAGTAATTCTTCCAGAGTGACGTAATTTATTGATGTCACATGTTGACATGGCATGAGCCAATTTCATCTCGACACATGTCATCATCTGATTATGCCATGTGTACTTGCTGACGTGGTTTTCCACGTGTCCTTGTTGACGTGGTCTGCCACACATCTTTGCTGACGTGGTCTGCCACACGCCCTTGCTGACGTGATCTGCCATATGTCTTTGCTGATGTGGTCTACTGATGTAGATCTCCCATACGTCCTTGCTGATGTGGTCTGCTAACGTGCTCTACCATATGTTCTCTTGAATCAGACGGTTGAGGCTTACTTCGGATGATCCAATGGTCGAGAATTTATTTCGACTCTCTGGGTCTCCAGGCTAAGGGAATTTCAAATCTCAAACTGAATTCTTGAAATGAGATTTTTTTGGAGTGTAACCTCCTCACATCTTTAGACCCGAAACGAATGATGGTCGTTTGATCAGGATCTTAGATCAACAACTCGATCTTGTCTGCGATGCAACTTTGCCTTGGATTAAATCCAACGACTGTCCTTCTTCGCTTATCCTATCCTTCCTTTTAGTTCGATTCGACGACTGACGAAAATTCAGGCGATCGAGATCTCAGATCTTAGCCCTTGCTTATCCTGTCCTTCCACTTAAGGTGATCTGACGACTGACGGATATTCAGGTGATCGAGATCTTAGATCTCAGCCCTTGCTTATCCTATCTTTCCACTTATAGAATGATCTAACGGTTGACGGAAATTCGTATAGTTAAGATCTTAGATCTTTTACCTCGCTTATCCTATCCTTCCACTCAAAAGTGATCCAACGGTTGATGTGGACTCTTCGAAGCAGATTAACGGTCGACAATTATTGCAGAACCACAACTTGCGAGTGATTTAACTCGACACCCAAACTCCAGAATTGAAGTTGTGTGTTGTTGGTGAGTCAGCCACAGTCATCGATCTTTGAAGCTATAAGATCTGACGGTCCTGACTAATTGTAGGATTGGAAATAACACGATGTTTAATTCTCCTTTCGATCTCCACAATCTATCCCTGCCGTTGATCTGACTTGCAGATCCAACGGTCACGATCCTCCAACAATCCTCAAGCCCACGGTCACTCATATGACCGATGTTCGTTATATGAGACGATCAACACCGTCAATTTCTTGATCGGATGGCTGCTGAGGCTTTTCACCTTTTCCTATGCATTGGTCAACTTCTCAGTCTTTCCATCGATCATACGACATTTCTAGAATGTGCTCTTCATTCGCTAACTCTCCTGAGCTTTAATAACTGTTTGTGCATTCTTTTATGCACTGATAGTCAGTCGCTAATTCTCTTGAGCTTTGATCATAGGAACATTGTTGATCCTATCGTGATCAACAATAATCATGAATTGCTTTCAGCCTTAAGGTGATGTTCTTCTGTCAATCTTTAGTATAATTTTCCTCCTGAGATTAACCTTGCTGCTCTTCTTATTGTTTGACATTCTCTTTCCATAATTGACCCTTCATTACACATAGAAAGACCTTATTAGCCATCTTGAAACTAATGTCAACTGTATAACTGATCATGACTTATTCATGTTGCCATCATAACAACTTATCATGATTGTTGACATTAATGACAACACATGAATGACAATATGTCCAACAATTTAGGGGGTTGGGTGTGTCACACTTCCATTGAGATGTCTTCCAAGTGATAAACGAATTGAAGGAGTAGGAGGAAGAAAACAACTAGCTCCAAAAAAACCTACACACAACACAAACATACCCTTCTTTAATTTACAATACAAACTCTAGATATATTTCAAATGAGTTAGGTGAAAACCTTCTAATCTAATTGTAAGATTCAATTAGACCAATACATATGCATTCAAAAAACAACATTAAATTAACATAAGTAATGGGGTGTGAGGGAGAAAGAAATGAGATTCTATTTACAAGAAGAAAGAAGAACATCAACAAGATCCATACCTTTGAAGTGATATGATGAATCCAAGTCATTTCTCCTTACAAATCATTTCTCTTCAAAGTTCTTTGATATCCAATAATATTCAAAGTATTCAATAATCCTACTCTCTTCAATCAATCGATCACAAGAAAAACAAGTGAAAAAAAAAAATGCAAATTGGATAATCCTTCTAATGTTAAGAAGAGCATCACATTAACATAAACTTGGTACTATCCAAAACCAATATATCAATCTCATTTCAAGAAGATAATCACATTAACCTAAACGTGTTACTATCCAAAACCAAGATATCAATCTCATGTGAAGAAGGATTTATAACCTTTTTGATCATTCCTAGGATTTTACAAGAAGAATATGTCCATTTTCTTGAATAATATCAAGATATCCATTCTTTGGGCACACCCACAATGATGAAGGTTGACTAAATCAATTTAGGAGAGCACGCCAATCAAGTTTTACCTTGTAAAATACATGCACACGGGTAATTGAGCTATTTCTAGCTCCCACAAATTTCAAGGTAATAATTGCACCCTTTCTTAAATCAATGAATTTTAATAACATTCCCAAAGTTCTGGGATATATTTCAAGGTAGTAATTGTAGCTTTTCCTAAATCAAGAAATTTTAATGATAAATTAAAGTTTTTTTGGACAAAATAGTCAATGTAAAGTTGTATTTCCTTGTTGGTACTACTTGGTACATGTGAGAGAAAATTCAATGATAACAATAATCATATTTAAGAACATTTTAAAAGGGAGGGGATTTTAAAATTGTATAAATTGTTTCAAAATACCAAATAAAAGTATTTAATTATTTGAAGATAAAAAAATATATTAAATTAATTAATTTAAATATATATATTTTTAAATATATGTATAAATACATTTTATTTGATTTGTGAAAATTTTTAAAATAATTAATGATGTTTGAAGCTTCAACAATCTCAAAATAAATTACAAGTTGATTTTTTTTTTTTTTTTTAAAGTAAATGAATAATATCTTTAATTAGAAGATTTAGGGTTTGGAAAATTTTATCAATTCTGAAAAACATATATGTCAACATGTGACTTCTAAAAAACAATTAATTCTGAAAAACATATATGTTAACACGTGATTTCTTAAAAAAAACATATGTTAACATGTGATTTCTTAAAAAACAATTAATAGACAGACAATGACATTTAAATATAAGATTTTAGATTTAGCTAAATACATATTGTATTAATAAATTGTTAAATAATTATATTGGTAATATAATTGTATTATTTATTAAAAAACAAATATAGGATGAAGTTTATTATTAAGTGTATAAAATATTTAAAAATTAAAAAAATTTTGAATTATATTTATTAATAAAAGTTAGTTTTAAAATAAATTATAGAATTAATATGATAATAACTTTTTTTTACTCTGATATTAATATGATGATAATATATTTTTGTAATTGTTATTTATATGATGTTATAAATTATTTGATTTTTATGGTATGATTTTATTTTATAATACAATGATTTTGACGATGATTAATAATGTCTATTAAAATTAGAATTAGTTTATGAGACTTAAAAAATGATATTATTTGGATTTTTTTTTTTTATAAATTTGAAAAACATAAAATTGTTATTTTTTAACTTGATTTTTTTTTAACTATTGAAAAATTATGGAGGAAACCATTTTACAGAATAAAGATACTATTAAAAAAAACTTCAAATCAAAATTTAAGGAAAAAATGTGGTGTGATAAAGAGTTAGATGAAAAAATGTAGTGTGATAAAGAGCTAGTGAAACTAGAAGTTGATCAATTCCTAAAACGCCATGGGATGAAAGAGTGTGTTACCTTTATGACACTAAGAAGGTTGAAGATGAAAAACACTTTCTCTTAGATTGTCTAGCCTATACCCATATTAGATCTCATTTTTCAAAATATTTATCACACTACCAACCTTCCGAACCTCTTAACTCAACAAAAGCTCAACAAAAGTATGGTGATCTTGGAAAACTTCTCTTAATGCTTTTGGAGCACAAAAACAAAATTCTAAAGAATCATAAATAATCACTTACACTAATTCGATCCGATAGACCAATTCGGTCTTAGTGGAGGTTAACCATCATCATCATAATGATATTTTTTAATTGTTATTTATACAATGTTACAAATTATTTTATTTTTATGGTATGATTTTATTTCATATTAATATTAAATTGATGAAATGATTTTGATGATAATAATTAATGTCTATTAAAACTAAAATTAGTTTATGAAACTAAAAAGAATATTAATTGAATTTTTTTTTTATACTTGAAAAACTAAAAAATAATATTCTCAATCATTATAATTTTAATAAAAAAAATCCAAATTATATATATATATATATATATATATATATATATATATATATAAACGTATACATAAATAATTTTATATAAATAATAATTATAAAATAAAAATACCATATAATATATCATTTGTGTGAAAAGCTTTGTAACGCTGATTTTTAAATAGAAATCCCAGTATCACTACTAACATCCTCAGTTTGTTTAATAGAAATTCCAATGGTGGGATTTTGATTAATCCCCCTCTTATTTCTTAAAATCAATGTGAAGAACTTGGTTGTATAATCCTACATTCCAAGCAGATTAAAAAGAAGCCAACATCCACGGAGGAGCAACTGAAAGTAACGGATTTTCGTGTCGTATGAAGGCAGTTCATGGATAAACTTTGTGAAAGGAATGACGGAACATCTAAGAGGAGCAGTTGGGACCTTTCTAACCATTCCTTATTTTATATGAATCCCAGCAGAAACCAACAATAGCAAAATCGTCCGAGAGCAGGTAACGGAATGTTTTTCTTGCATATCTAACCAAAGGAACCTGCATGCGTACCCCCTTTAACTTGTAGGTACGTTCAAAGAAACGTAAAATTGATTTTGCAGATCTCAGAATCCTCCAATTGTTGTTGACTTACTCACAAAAATCCAAGAGACTTCCAGTGTGTGCATCCTGGAATGCCAACTCAGTGGTTTACCTAATCTTAGATTTTGTTCTTAAAAGTTAGTGGGTTCCAGACCATATTTACATTATTGGCAGTCAGGCTTAAAAAATTCGGAGCCTCGTAGATTGTGGATTTTGAAATTTTGAAGAATTGTGATGCTCAGAATTATAAACAATAATTTGAACAAGCTATGCATGAAATTCCGGATTCGAGAATCCAGGAGGAGGAGAAGCAAGAAACCCAAAATTATAGTCACAGTGGCGAACAAGAGCAGAAAGAATGGTACCCCACTTGAAAAAATTTCAGAGACTGGTGATGACGAGAAAAAACCACAAGTGAAAACAATTAGGATTGCTACTTTAAATACAGCACTATTCTCCATGGCTCCAGCTGTTCCCAAAAACATTAAAGAAGAGTCTGTTAGGAAGGATTCTAAGGGCAAGGATGCCCAAGTCCCTGTTAAAACTGATTTAAAGCACAAGTCTGCAATTGAGTTTTCTTCAGGTTGAATTCGATTCAAGGGTCGTTCTCTGTTTCATTGTCCATGGTTTAGCTATTTGGGTTTACCCTTTTTCCCATTTTACCACATGCTTTAGGCATTCCTGCATTGATATTGTCACTTGATGTGCTTTTGAGTCCATTGACCTAATTTGGCTATTTGCGGACCTTAATGTAATGCCTTTCTTTCTTTCAGGCCCGAGCTTGCAGGTGCCCAGAAGTATTTTGAAGCCATTCCCAAGCTTTAATGATAGTACAAGTACTTCTGTGAAGAACCCAAAGGAAAATTTTTATTATGGTGAAGGTTCTGATTCCAAATTGAGATTAAGGGTAACCATAAATCTTCCTGAAAATGAAATATCATTGAGCCAGATGAGGCATTCAAAGCCTAATGTCATTCAGGATTCAAGTAGCAGCCACCACGGAAGACGTGGGTGGACAATTTCAGATGCGGGTCCTAGTTACCATTCAAAAACTTTAAGCCCTGCTGATATTCCTGGTCCTAACAAGTTTCCCATCTCTCCAATAGGTGACAGTGGACTGAGTCCTAGACCTTGCGAAACTTCAAACAGGATTAGAAGTATTTTTGAGGTTTTGAGAGAGGTGGATGCTGATTTGTTGGCCCTTCAAGAGGTAAAGGCCGTGGAGGAGAAGGGAATGAAACCCCTTTCTGAGTTGGCGGAGGCCTTGGGAATGATGTATGTGTTTGCAGAAAGTTGGGCTCCTGAATATGGGAATGCCGTTTTTTCCAAGTGGCCTATAAAGAGATGGAATGTTCAAAAAATTGTCGACGATTCTGATTTCAGGTACAGCTCTTTCTATATTGTTTCAATTTTTACAGAAAATCACACCCCTTTATATGTTTATATTACTTTTTATTTCTTGTTAGAGTTGGTATTTTCATTAATAATAGAAAAGAGTGCTTCATGGCTATACAACAATAGCAGCCAGCAAGCTTAACAATTGACAACCATATGCATGTTTTCATACTTGCTAGGAAAATAATTATGAATATTTTGGAAGAGTTTTCTTTGATGTGCAGTTGAAGAAGTTAGCTGTCAAAAACATACATTATACTAGAAATATTTTCTGTAATATTGTATATCTAGAAACAATTGTGTACATACATAACAATTTGTTGACTGAAAAATGGGATTTATGATTTTATTGACCGTAAAGTGAATTGCATAGTAACTTGTAAGTTCTAGCTGTTAAGTGCATTTTCTTTGAAGTGCAAGGTAAGACGTCAAATTTTAAGTTTGGGAGACAATCTACTATCATATATCAGTTGGAGCCTGGACTGATAGAAAAGACTAACTCTATTTTAGTTTAGAAACTTAATGATCTTAAAAATTTGATTTATTAGAAGAGAAAACATCCAGACCTTATTTGTTCCAAAACTTTAGCAACAATCCATGCAATTAGATTGTCGATGTCCTCAGCCCAAAGCTTTCTTCACTGGTACTATCTTTGATTGCTTGGGAAACTCAACTTTCTTCATCAAGTATGAATACTCTCCAAGTGTTTGTCTAACTATAGAAGACCTTAGTTGTAATTGAAATGTGAAGTCAAAATAGAAAGTTAAGAATTTATTTTGGAGAAGCCTCATATTGTTCTTGATTGCATCTGAAGAAACACTGATCATTCATGGTGTTTGCAAGCCTCTAGTCTATCAAGGGACTATTACCTAATCAATTTCTTAAACATCAAGAGAAGCTTTCTATTTGTGATACTAGATTTTTTTTTTAACTTTCTTATGTAAATCTGTACACAGGCCTTGGATGGTTTCAAACTTCAGTATAGCTAGTTGGTATCAAACAGGGGATTTGTCCAAAGAACATCTAGCTTCTCTATTTTCTGTTGTTTGCACAATAAGAAAGACCTGATTGCTAGGATCTTTTCGTGTTTCACATATTCGCAAGTTAGCATTTAGGCCTTCATATAGAATTTAACTATAAAACTGACCTTCATTATTAGTTTGCAATCCTGCCCGTTTCAATTGCATGCCTTTGTCATCTTATGAAGCAGATAGGAACCTCTGAAAGTTTAAAACAAAACTCAAAGCACTGTTGCGAAATTGATGTTCTGTACTGCATCAAGAAAGGTCTAGACATAAAGACAAGCAACGCAGAAACAATTTTCTTACATAAAATAGGTTGTACCTCAGAGAAACATTGAGAATTTAAGACTAAGGTTTCAACTTTGAGGCTAGGTAACTAAGTGCCAAAACTTAAAAACGAATTCTTGAACAGGAAAGGCCTTTATGCACCTTAAACTGAAAAATTTGAACATAACAATGTACAAGCTATTCACACCGACTTACCGATCTAATCATCAAGTACCAGCAGAATAAAATGTACAACTTTATGTATCATAATGAGGAATTGGCATTTCTGCACTGAGCTTGACTACCTTCTACTTAAATTTGCAGTCTGTCAAGGTATGCAAAAAAATTCAGAAAATGACATCAAATAGACAACAGCAATTACAGCAGATGATATGACCATGCACAAGTGGTTATTGGTAATAGTGCCTCAATAGCAATGGAGGTTATAAGTTCAACTTCACATGTTCACGAAGGGTCCTCTCCAAATATCTTCCCCGATTCTGGATGCATCGTCTCCAAAGTAGAAAATTTCTTCGGAAATATTGAATATACAATGATCTTAATAATGAACTACCTGATGGTCTATTTACTGAGAAATCGCAACTCTACTTATAAGTACATCTCATAAGCCAGTCTTTAGGATTATATAAATCGTTACTGTAATATATGTTCAATAGAATGATTAAATAATAATTATAATAATCAACGGTTGCACCAGCCCATCAAAAGGTCTCGAAGGGTAATATCAGTGCCCTCAAATATTGTAAGATTAACAAGCATATATTTATATAATCATTTCTCTGGCAATTCTCTGAATTGACATGTCTAAGACTCTCCCACCTTACACTCCGGAGAGGTACAATATATTTTCTTTCCAAGTGATATTAGAGCATAATCTTATAACTTTACCCTTATTATTCCACACATTTACTCCTTATTTCGGATTGTTTGTTTTGTTTTAGAAAAGAAAACCTAGAATTAAAGTTTGATATACACCTCAAGATGCATCTACCTGTAACTTATCATCCCTCTTGGAGACAGTTAATTAGGCGTTGACTTTTATCCTCATGTTTTGGGCCACCTCTCTTTGCCAAGAAACTCACATATAGCAGTATTTATCTAGGTTGATCAATTGTTTCTTTTATGAAGAAAAGAGTCATATTCTACCATTAAGATGGGTTTTAGTAATGTTTTTGAGAAGGAAAATAATGTCATGTGTCAAGCATAATTCATCTTCATGGGACCCAGGGAAAATTTTTAGAGTAGAAGAAAAAATGCTCATCACCTCCAAGAGGTTATGATATTCAAGATGGGAACAAGGAAGAGAATGAAAAAATTTTGACATCCTCTGTAATAAAAGCATTCTAGAAGGCCCTTTGCATGAAGTACTTTCTGAGTAATTACATCATCAAAAGGCTTCAAACATAGAACTTTTTTTTTCCAAGAAAAAAATCTTACTTTCTATTTCAGTAAAAAATTGAAAGTACATTCCAAAAGCGGATTAATCGCATCAAAAACCGAAAGAATCTCTAGGGATTCTCTAAACTGTCTCTCTAACATATAGTGTTGCAAAGGAAACTTGTTCCCAAGGATTCAAAGTACAATTCTTTTAAAATATTACTTTTTAAAACAGCGACCAAAATTGTCATGACAAATAACAAATTTAATTGAAAATCAAGTTCTGATGAGAGATTAGAGTATTGTCCTTGTACTCCTTAAGAATGTCAGAGTGTGGCTGGAGGAGAAGACCATCCTTAGAGAGGGAGTCTGCCATAGCATTATGTTCTTGATAAATATGAGTAAAAGAGATATCCTGAAAAAGACTTGAAACCTCCTTTAGCAGCTGAGTGATGTGCACTAGCCCCAAATTTCGGATCTGTGCCGTATTTTGCATCCGAAGTATGACCAATTTTGAATCCCCAAATACTTGTAATCTGTGGACATTTCTTGAATTTGTGAGCTTTAAGAGAGCATACAGAGCTTTAAGCTCACCCATATTATTTGAACCAGACCCTATGTGTGCTTTCCCATGAACATAGTGACTGCCATGAAGATAGAACGAGAACCCAATTCCGCAAACACGACCCTCGTCCTGGCTGGCCTTGTCAAAAATTAAAATAGCCCCAAGTATAGAGTGAGTTTATGACCGGAGCTGCAGAGGTGCTTTGAGCCGAAAGAGAACATATATTCTGATTATTAATAAAAGAAAAATCTTGAACTGCCACCAGGAAAGATGGGATGGCCTTGTCATCAAATATTCTTTTGTTGTGCGCAATCCTAATACCCCAAGCCACCACCAATGGAATCACCCTAAACTTTTTAAGTGTAGGATTTGTTGACCACCTATTTCGACTAGGGGTCAACTCCATGTTCCATGAAGATATGTACCTAGTGGTACAACCATTTTGAAGATTTTTTCTCAACAGGGCAAAGTTTGCCCCCGACACGCTTTTCTATGTAATCGGAATTTCCGCTCCTCTACGTGGAACAATATTGTAATATGCTAGCATGAGTCAATTTTTGTCTAGTTACCTAGGAATTTATCATTAGGGAAGTCCTTTCATCGAGTATTTTTTTCCCTCAGGTAATTAACCTTGCTTAACTGCAATTTTAATTATCCTTGAGTTTTTCACTCACAATAATTCTCGAAAGTGGTGAAAGGCGTTCTAATGATCGAGCCCAAGGGGTAAATAAAGTCTAGGAGTGTTGTAAATGACCATGCTAGACATTTCCTAGAGTCTTGGGGAATTCCGTTAAGTTTTGATAGGATTTTTTAAATAATTAAAATTTTAATTATTTTTGATGTAAAATGTAAAAAAGTGGTCCTAGGGGATTTTGTATAGGGGTATGAGTACTCAAATAAAATGGTTCATGAACCCCTACACTCTTGGACCAAGTCTTAGCTCATTTGGACAAGTTGTGCTAGGCCATTGTCCATGAGGAGTCCAAGTCAGTGAAAAATCAACATGTAATTGGCTTAATTAAAATAGCCAAATTTTGTAATAGCCACTAAAGTCATGAAAGAGAGTGGAAAAAGGATCCCCAATGTATTTCCTAAGTTTTGAAAATGATTTTCAACTTATAAAACCTCTCCCCGCTAAGCCCACAACCCAAAGTGACCATTTTCTAAGAAGAGGGGCGCCACCCTTGCTCACAAACTCATGAAAAATAAAAAATAAATCATTAGGGTCCCCAAAACTTTGGGTATACCCCCCTTTGAACCTAACTACCCTTTTGATTAATGGGAAAGGTGGTTTCCCCCTTCCCCACTCACCCTTCAACCCTCACACACCTCTCTTGCCCTAAAACTGTGCCCCCCTTGAAGAGACCCTCCTCCCATTGGATGGATGACACTTGGAGCACATCCAAGTGGGGTCTCTCCCCTTCCTCATCTATAAAAGAGACCCTCTCCTCCTCATTTCATCATCATCTCTTGGAGCAAGTCTATTATGCCAAATTTTTTCTCATTCTTTCCCTCTCTCTCTCATGTTCTCATGTGTAAATCTTGCTACCAACATTTTGTGGATAATAAAGGAAGCTTTGGAGAATCTGTTGTGTGCATTGGGAGTCTTCTTGATGCTCTTCATGGTGTTCTTGTGAGGTGATATAGTGCATTTTATTTTTTGTATTTCCTTTGCATTCACTAGTTTAACTTGGAGACCCAAGCAAAGTATTTTGTTTGGGAGCAATTAGTGGTAGTATTACTATTAATTTTGTGATAATTTCTTTACAAGCTTGCAAAGTATTTTGAATGCTTCTTTAGATGCTCTCATCTCCTTGTATTTTGTGTAGCAAGAGTTATACATGTATGCAGGTCACTAGAGGATTGAAGGAGTGGTTTTAGAGTGGAAAACTCACTCATTTTAATCAACCAACCAATGTTGCTAGAGCGCGGAGCGAAGTGGGAGCGTTTTTAGGAAGCCGGAGCATCAAGAGCGTCATTTTCAAAAAATCCTCGGGAGCGAAGCGTCCCAGAAGCGTCTATTATATATATATATATAATTTTTTTTATATATATTGCGTTTATATTAAAAAACCATGCAGAAAGACAAATTAGCTGCAGAATGTATGAAAACATGCATATTTGTACATTGTAACATCAAAATGGCATCCATAGTAGTAAGTAGTAGTACATCAATGATTAATCATTCGAGCATCAACCATCTAGAATCTAGCAATTACAAACTTACAAATCAACATACAAATTTTTAAGCCATATAATAGAAAGTAGGCCATTAAGTTATGGAATGAAATCAGTCATCTAGCAATTGTCAACAATAACATGAGTCATGACCAAATAGTTATGATTACAAAATAGGTCATTTGCACTGAATTATGAAGATCGAAAGGTCCAAAACTATAAAGTTTAAACTGTGCTAGACTCTAGAGTCTAGTTGCTAAATGCTATGAATCTATCATCTATAGACTGACATGTAAAGTAATGAAGCGCCCCATGGAGCTTCCTGTCACTAAACCATTTTGTAATTCTCCAAGTCACATTTTTTTGCAACATCTTTGAAGTACAAGATTGGTTTCTTGGGTTAATTGTGCTAATCAATTTAAGGTAATTCACACTTCCACTCTAATCTATAATGACTTATCTTAATTGACTTTAGGGTTTCCCCCTAGGCTAGGGTAGTTTCCTAAGTCCTTAGTCTGAAGTCATAGAAACAGAGCCAGTGTAAGATCCATAGAGAG